>OX419583.1:8079043-8585931 GCA_948473455.1 Teleiodes luculella | reverse complement strand
CACGGAAAAGTCAAAATACAACGCGGGCTTACCCGCGGGCAGACAGCTAGTATACTAATAAATAATGCCATTGAATAACGCATTCTCGTATGCAGAAAGGTGAAGTGGAATTTAGCAGTATTTAATACAAACGCCGGATTATTGATTTATGGTTCCGATTAAATAGTCCATCGGTGAGTGAGCGTCGGCAGTCAAGTGGCTAGGGCCGTTGAATTCCATTCGGAAGTTCGTAGGTTCGAACCTCGACACTTATCAATGTGTTTTAGATTTTCGAATTCATGTTACGTTTATTAGGCGCTCTTACGGTGAAGGAAAAAATCGTCAGGAAACCTGCACACACTTGCGAGATAATTCAAGGGTTGTGTGAAGTTGACCAACCCGAATTGGGCCAGTGCAGTGTGGTCGACTAAGGGCTATTGACCCTAATTTCAGGGTAGGCTCGAGCCTCTCGGTGGGGACATATATGAGCTGTCAATGGCGATGATGAAATAGCCCATCTGATATCAATGGAAAAAACGTTTTAAGACACTTTCCAGGTGAATATATTATATACTAGCTTTTCGCCCCGCGGCTCCGCCCGTGCTTAAAATTTTTCCCGTTTTTCTTAGTACTTTTTTTTATGTAAGAGTAGTTTTTCAGAGTAAGCGTTACTCGTATTCGTACCTAAACCTAACTATTTATTACAAGTGTTTTGAATGCAAGTGGCACTAATATGAGATGTATGTTTGTAAACACTTTGAGGGGAACATGCATGACTGACTTGCCGCCTACGCGAGCTTCGCTATTAGTATTATCGCGCGGTACTTGAGCACGCATCGTATTCCCGTAATCGTACATATGTAGCGAACATAACGCCTATTTCAATGAATTCATCCATTATATCTACACCGCACCGGTTGTTATTTGTAAGCGGCAAGTCTCCTGAATCTTATTCAATGCGTTTAAGACAATTTGAATTATATTTTAGCTCGTGGCTAGATATTATTGGAGTTCGAGGTTCGAATCTAAATCGGGACACTGTTAATTTCAATTGCTTTGCGAGACAGTTTCCTGTACGCTGAAATGGTTGTGCGTCCGAATTTCATATCTGTAGTCTAGTTCTTCAACAATACGAAGTTTTAAAAAAATAAAAAAACTATTTGTATGAAGTAACTTCCAACGTAAATTTTTTTTGTTTAGGTACACTATTACCCTTTACATCGATCGTAATAATACCTACAACAAAACAAAGATCGATGTATTTTATTTTAGATGTGTAGGTACCGAATCTAAACCCAAAGCTAAATTGATTTTAGTTTGGGCTCCCCGTGAGCTTGCTTACTACAAATCTGCTCATCCTGCAATGGAAAACAGCGTATCTTTTACTAAATAAATACGGGATTCTCCCTCTATTGGCTTTAATTTGAACTTTACGAGTTTCTTTCGAACGTTTAATTCTACTCCTGCCCGTTAAATCTACTCTACAAAATTAAAAAGATCTGTCTACTGATAACATAATACTACTAGTAATACCTATCTATCTATGGAATTACTTTGTAATAGTACACTTATCCAATTCGAAATGTTTTTGCCTGATGGCCCCCTGTACTGCGGGAGGACCTTGATCACAAGCGCGAGTTCCTTGCTCTTATTCCTAGCCCTAGATTTAACAAGTGACGCCATCTCTTGTCGAATAGAAAAACCAACGTAGGGGCCAATGAGAGCTACCGGGGAATGAGAAATTTTCCGGAGCTTTTCAGTGAAAACAAACAAACAAAGAACCAAATCTTTCCTCTTTATGTTATTATTAGTATAGATATAGACGAGAGAGAAGATATCAACTCTTATTTTGTTAACAGAAATGTTAAGTTAACAAAAATGCTAATTAACAATATTTGATGGATTTTATATATCTTACAACACTCCGCCTTCAAAATGATCTGAGATTTTCGAAAAAAACTTTTACTCAGCGAGTAGTTATTTTTTAGCGCAGCAGCGCCACTATCTCTCATGGAGCCTCTAAAAGGCTGGGGCAGTGTGTGGCTATCATGACATAAACAGTGGACACACACTCGAAGTTGTCAACGCAACAAAGTTTCGCAAGTGCCGTTACAGCAAGGTATACTTTAATCCCACCCACCTTGATAAGGGTGTGATCAAGCCCCGCGGTAGGGATGTAATATGGGCTGATATAAGGACCAGTAAGCTTTTTTTTTATTTGACCTACCACGCTTGTGTCTAAAATGTACGACCAATCAAGCTTCCCCGGACTTGCGGGGGAGCGGAAGACTTTCCCCAAAAAAAAAAGTCATGTACCACTGCCAACACGTCTAGGGGCGGCTTGAGGGAACCTCGAACCTAGGCCTAGCGCGTTGATACGAAAAACATCGTGAAGGAGACGACGCCTGAGGGTGTGCATCTGGATTGAGGGCCCATTTTTTAAAAGTTTACAAAACGATTTGAGATTTGAGAGACAATTTATGGACACATTGTCCGTTAAAAAGCTTATTAAGAATACTTAAAATAAATAGACAGTTTTGACAAGTTTACATATTTTATTAGTATATCATAGGTAACATTAAATTGTTCTATTACAAAATAAGTAGATTGCATGTAGTTTTCAGAAGTTATTGACTGTAGATATCTGTAGGTCTTTACACAATTACAAAGTTTTGTGGACAATAGTATGCCTTTCCCTATTATAAAATATTAATAGTGTACTCTCATCTTGTCAGACGTAATTAGAACTATATACACAACACAATTAACTAATGAATAATCATAATGTAATAGCTAAATATTCTAATTATCACTAAATTGTTATCCACCTTTCTTCCATTTCTCACCAGGGGTGTACTCAGTCATTGGCTTTCCAGATATGCCACAGGTACCAATGCCAACTCTGCCAGTCAAGTTGTCTGGGGAAGCAAATATGCTTTTACCTTTAACACCAGCTTTCTTAGTAGCTTTACTGTGGAAATTGAGCCATTTGTTTTTCTCACTTTCTCTCTCTTCTTCTATCTGCTTGAACCTCTGTTGTTTTTTCTGTTTCTTCTTTTTTAGGTACTCTCGATTATACCCTTTACCTCCATGTCTGAAAATAAAACATTGAGGCATTAATATTTCAGTCAAATCTTTGCCAATAACATAAAATACATATATAATGTATTAAGTAATTTCAGTATGTTTTCTGTCATTTCAAGATCGGACTTTGATCATACCTAGTTGCAAATATAGTAGACATATATTCTTGACTGCAAAATGCTTGTAAAAGTGGCGTACCGATTGAACTGATTGCAATAAAAAATCGCAATTACAGCCTCAGGGATCACTCATAAGGCTCGAGCCTCTCGGTGGAGACATATATGAGCTGTTAATGAAAAAATTATTATAAACACTTACTTTCCATCTTCACCGCTGGCAGGTCTTTTCACAGCAGATCCTAGAGGCTTGACATTGTGCAGTTCAACTTCTTCCAAAGTAGTGTAGCCATCAAATTTTACTTTAAAGCTATCTTCTGATATCTCTTCAATTAAAGCCTCATAGAACCTATAAGTTATTCAATTATTTAGTATTATGTTACTCATTCTAATGAACATCATCACATCCATCCATCCATCCATCATCCATTCATCCATTCTCATTCTCATTCTGATGATAATTCATTACACATTAGACACAAACAATTAACAAATTTTAATGTGCAGTTATTATGTACCTACATTATTACCACTTATTACTGTTTCATTGCAATTTTGTGCAAATAGTTGCAATAAATTGTTTAAATTAAATATGTATGTACTATGTATCTATCTATTTGGGTAAAAATATAGCAAATAGATTATTACCTACACTTTATTGCACACCAGTAATAACAATAAACAAATACCAATGAGTAGCCTTATCGCTGAGATAGTAATTTCTACTATACAACCCATATATCAAACTCATTACTACCAAAGAATCACACTGATAGACTACAGGTCCGTGTAAAAAAAAATATGGGTCATTTGAACCACCAGATGATCTATGTAGAACGATATAAGAGCATAAAATAATAAGATTCAGCATTATGCCGTCACTTGTAAGCTGTCCAACTGAGTGCAGGTGAAAGAAAGGGGGTTGCAACCCTCGGCTTTTTCCCCTTGTCGCGTGATTTTTGTACGGCGTTGCGAAATAATGGATAAGAAGCAGTATTGAAATAGTATGAAACTGATGCCGTACAAAATTAAATGACCAAATTCACCCTGGTAATTGTCGGAAAATAAAAAAAAAATCCGACTTTTTGGCGCACCATTTTTTTACGGCACTACGCGTTTTCTTATTATTTTTCATGGATCTATCGATGGTAAGAATGCCGTACAAAAATATATGACCAAAATGTACTCACTCTACCTACCTACTTTTGAATTCTCACCTGCACTCAGTTGGACAGCTTACAAGTGACGGCATAATGCTGAATCTTATTATTTTATGCTCTTATATCGTTCTATATAGGTCATCTGGTGGTTCAAATGACCCATAATTTTTTTAACACGGGCCTGTAGTCTATGAGATGATACATGAAACATTAAAATTTGTCAGATTGAAATAAGAGAACTAGTGCTATTATTTTAAAGGAAAGTGCACAGAAAAATATAATTCAATAAAAAAGCGGCCAAGTGCGAGTCGGAATCGCCCATGAAGGGTTCCGTAGTAGCCAGTAACATAATATAAAAGTTTTTGTAGTTCGTTGTGACTTTGATCGATGTTGTGAAAGGTAAATTGCGGTTTACAATTTATGACGTATTAAAAAAAAACTACTTACTAGATATCGTTCAAACCAATTTTCGTTGGAAGTTTTCATGGTAATGCACATCATATATTTTTTTTAGTTTTATCATTCTCTTATTTTAGAAGTTAGAGGGGGGGGGACACACATTTTTCCACTTTGGAAGCGTCTCTCGCGCGAACTATTCAGTTTAGAAAAAAATGTTATTAGGAACCTAAATATCATTTTTGAAGACCTATCCATAGATACCCCACACGTATGGGTTTGATGAAATTTTTTTTTTTTAGTTTCAGTTCTTTGTATGGGGACCCCTTAAATTTATTGTTTTTTTTCTATTTTTGTAAGAAAATCTTAATGCGGTTCACAGAATACATCTACTTGCCAAGTTTCAACAATATAGGTATTATAGTTTCGGAATAAAGTGGCTGTGACATACGGACGGACAGACAGACAGACAGACAGACAGACATGACGAATCTATAAGGGTTCCGTTTTTTGCCATTTGGCTACGGAACCCTAAAAATGACCAAACTTATGTACAGTCAAGTTTAAACTATGTACATTGTAAGTTCTGTTCCTATTTTTAATAATGGTCCCATCATATCCCTTGACTATTCCAAAAAAATGTGCATTTGATGTACGAAATTTCTGCAAATACTGCATAAATGTCTGTTTTGCTGATAGTGTATGTCAAAAATGTATCTATGTGTCTTTTGTTTTAATTTGTAGAATTTTGGATAAAACAAAATGTTGTGTAAACTGTTTATAAAAAAAGACAAGGCTTTTTGTTTTACTCAAACAATTATGGCTAGAAGTAAAACAGTAACAAAAAAATAATAAATTTTCATTCATTTTATTTTAGTACTATGTTCTACAAAATTGTTGATTGTTTGTTACCTATCAGTACGTGCAGCATACTTCAACCACCTATAACAGTCTGCTGCTAGTATCATATAACCAAAAGAGAGGCTCTAGCACAAGTTTTAAAATCCATATCAGTATAGTAAGACTTGAAAAGGACACACTCTGTTTTTATGAATTTGTTGACTATCTGTACTCAGCTAGCACAAGTTTCAGCCTGATTATCATCACAATATGACCTGATAGGAGAAAAAGGTTTCCATAAAAATTTTTTACTTATGTGTATGAGTCTGTCGACCATACATAAACAGTTGCTTCATCAAATAGAACTTACATGCCATCTGCTCGCCACTTGGCCAAGCACTTCTCCCCAACGCGCCACTGCAACGATCCTTTTCCGGTGGCACTCTCTGCTGCCAGCAGCGACGCTGTAACATCATCATCATTACTAGAACCGTGAATATTAGTCACTTTCGATTCACCTTCCTGAGTCTTAATAAGATCGTTTGTTAGTTCAATTACTTCTTCGAGATCAGTCTTTAACTTGAGCAGCTCTTCATTCTGTGGATCGGTGAGCAACGCAGCCTCCACCTAAAATAAGAGAAGCACAGTTGAATGGGTGTAAACTGTAGATTGTGTTGGGTTGAACTTGTAATTAATCTATCTACAGCGATAGATGTAAATATGGAATGTGTCAATACCTGTTGTAACTGCAGATTATAATTTCTTAAATCTTCAGCGGCCATATCTGTGACTGTGAAACGATAAGCACAGCACAGCTAATTGCAAATGCACACACAATAAAAATATTTCGATTTCGTTCGATCTCACAAACGACAGACAGGCAAACAAGCAAACCAAAGCAAGACAGACAAGCAAGACAGACAACCAACCAAACCAACAGCAGAAATGACCGACCACAGACAAAAACACAATAAAAACACCAGCACGCCATCTGTCCTGCCCCGGGTCCCCACGTCTGCCGAACAGAGCGAGACGTAGTTATGCGTAAGAGTGAGCGCGGTGATTTGTATCTCATTCTAACGCATATCTGCGTCTCGCTCTGTTTGGCAAACAGCACGCGTGTAGAGAAAGCTGAATGGAGCATGGAGGGAGGGCAATTATGTACTACCCTATAATTCATGTTTCAAGCTTACTCACCGATTATTGTACGTACACAGTTCCATTAAAAATCATATAGATGTCGCGATTTAATTTCCTGCACCACACTTCCTCCACAGCAGCCTACAGAGAAAAAATAGGAAAAATGTGCAATAAATGGGATAGTCAAAAACTTTATTGCTAATTTAAATTATTTTATATTTCCACATTTTTAAGTGGTTGTAGAGCCCGACCAGAAACAAAAACCATCCTCGCCCTAATCACAGATTATACCCCTGACCCCTAATGAATGCGGAATTTCAATGGAACTAATTTTAATGTTGCACGTGGCGCCCCGTGTTATTTTATTCCTTTGGTAAAAATCAAGATTCAACTAAATCATCAATTATTCTCAACGCTGTTTCAGAATTCGCGGATACTTCCGAATTAAAAAGCCCGACCAAAATAATAAAAAACGTCGCTATATTACGGAATTTCTTTCTAAACTTTTATGGACACTGT
Source organism: Teleiodes luculella (assembly GCA_948473455.1). Taxonomy (NCBI): domain Eukaryota; kingdom Metazoa; phylum Arthropoda; class Insecta; order Lepidoptera; family Gelechiidae; genus Teleiodes; species Teleiodes luculella. Next base: position 8,578,697 of record OX419583.1, on the reverse strand, counting down.
AAAATCAACAGGTTAGTACAACATCCTTGTGTAAAATATACACAGGGCGCCAAGTGTTTTTTAGCCAGGGCAGGTTTTTTATTTCTCTGGTCAGGCTTTGCAAAGTTTGAAGGGCTCTTGTGAGGGCATCGGCAGTTCACATAATTACAAAATAAAACACATGGATTGTAAAAAAAACATGTATGTATTTCATATATAAATAAGTTAATTATTGTGTTGTATTAAAAATAATGCTTTATTAATTATTACCATGTTTGTTTATTTACGACTCATCCATCACACACAAGTACACAAAAAAGTTATTCGTTCTTCGAAAGGTATGCATTTGTCGTGTGCTTTTTGATATTAACCTGTACTAAAGCAACGCAACCATACATACTCAAAAGAGTTTGGTTAGGGAATGACGAATGATACACAATACATACGTTACGGGTATTAAAATGAACTTGGACGAGGGCTCTACTCGTTAAAAAAATAAAGTTAGTCTGTATCCAATGAGTTTTGATACTCCGTACTCCGTAAACTAATCACTGTAGACTGGCGTGACCGTGCAGTCGGCGTGAGCGTCGCTACATTTTGATGAGCACGCCGAGACAAGAGTGGTATGGTACCGGTGCGGTGCTGGATACAAGGCGCGCGGGCCATAGGTTCGGCCTCCCCTGACCGCACCTCTAGCACACTGTAACGCGGGTTTGCTGCGTCGCGCTGGACCACGTGCCATGGTCGTGGGCTATCCCTTGACGGTTGTAACGTGGTGCATTACCATGCCACCTCGTTGCCTCATTCTCACCTCATTTACCATTCTCGTCTAAATTCGAATATATTTAATTTTGGAATTCAGTCAACAGTCATCCGTCATTTCGTCCATTTTTCTAGTCACTTTTCGTTTACCCCTCGGCCATGTCGGCCGAGTTCTAAATTTCTGTGCAATTCTGTGTAACTTCTAATCATTTTAATCCAGTCTTGTCGACAAGCAGTTCCCAACCTTTTACCTATATACATTTAATACATATTTATCGTCTGTGCTTTTGTGTTTTTATCTACTTTTCATCGTGTTACTTACCTCTTCGTTAACGTGGTTACTCCGCTGGCTTGCCCCCGAGCAAGGCGAGCCGCGGGCGTAACACTGGCGCCCAACGTGGGGCAAGCCAAATCTTGACTCACGCCATCACGGTGACTTCCGTAACCATGGACACCGTTATTTATTTATTTTGACATTATCACGTCATCTATATTCTACCCTTCCCTTCTGTCATTCTTTTGTTTATACGCACCTCATTAATCTTTTTGGAGTCATTACTTTAATTGTTATCATTCATTTGTTTATATCCCCATTATTATTTAGAGTATCCCACTCTATATCGTGCGGTCGATAACACGTTAAATAAGCCTATATCATATCTGTATATATTCCCTTATCTCATTCTATCTCGTGCGGTTGATAACACGTTAAATAAGCCTATATCATATTCCCTTATATTCCCTTCCTACCCTTTGCATTACAATGCACTTTGCCCATTGGCACATACTTGTACATATACTTTACCTTTCATCTTTCACACTAGCGGGTTGTGACTAGTAAAATAAGCCTACACTATCCTAAGTACAGTTCATTGAGAAAAACTTATTTATGTATATAAGTTTCCTCAATCTGAAAGGGTCTTGCTTTCCAATTCCGGAACAAGACATTGAAAGTTGAAGCATAAAAGAATGGAAGGATAGACATGATGCTTAGATGGGTGAACTGGCTTAGTGTACATACCCACACCTTCTAAATTATCTTTCACCTCTCATACTTAGTTTAATTTAGATTGTATATTTTCACCTTTTAGAAAAAAGCCTTTTAAAGCCTTTTTTCACCCGGCCCCCCCCGGTACTGTAACGTGGTGCATTACCATGCCACCTCGTTGCCTCATTCTCACCTCATTTACCATTCTCGTCTAAATTCGAATATATTTAATTTTGGAATTCAGTCAACAGTCATCCGTCATTTCGTCCATTTTTCTAGTCACTTTTCGTTTACCCCTCGGCCATGTCGGCCGAGTTCTAAATTTCTGTGCAATTCTGTGTAACTTCTAATCATTTTAATCCAGTCTTGTCGACAAGCAGTTCCCAACCTTTTACCTATATACATTTAATACATATTTATCGTCTGTGCTTTTGTGTTTTTATCTACTTTTCATCGTGTTACTTACCTCTTCGTTAACGTGGTTACTCCGCTGGCTTGCCCCCGAGCAAGGCGAGCCGCGGGCGTAACACGGTTACAAAATAATAGATAGTGTAACTGTCTATGGAGTAGGAAACAAATAAGCGACGCGTGCTATCCATATCCGCGACACAGCGGACGCCCTATGGGCAGGAAGCCTTACAATGTGCTCTCAAATACGACTTTATATTGTAAAATATAAATTAAAAAGTTAAACAATAAAAATGCATACTTTACAACCCAGACTTTGCAAGACAAAATTTAATATTATGTACATTTTGATAATTAAAAAATAGCGTCATTCGTTATTGAAATGAGCTCAAGTAAATCACAAATTATATGAGTACTTTAATTTTAAATTATTAGACATAAATATATCCTTAATCTAAAGATATTATTATATACAAGTTATTTTAAATTATGCAGACAGTAGGTATGTATAATATATTAAAATAGTCACAACTTTTTAATCTCCAAGCACAGCAAAAGAACAGAAATAAAGTTCTTCATAATTTAAAAAAAAAGATACATGTTATAACATAAAATAACAAAATTTGTAATGTTTAACAGCTATAGTTAAATGGACTATGCCTAATCGTGTAAATATAAATAATTGATACAGCATCCTAGAAAAATTATAATAATAAAGCTATTTTTATGATTTTTTTATTTCATTTTAATCAGACAGTTTGTAAGAAGTCCAAAATTTTTGTCATTTGCAGGAAAAGTATCTTTAAAAAAGAGTAAGCGTCGCGTTAACACAGAAGCATATATAACAATAGTACTACCCGTACAGAAGGGTAATTTACCTTACCTTAGTTTGATTTTCATTTATGTCTGGCAGTTCTTAAAGTCATTTAAAGAGCGATGGAGAGGGCTACGTTTGGAGCATGGTCCAAGAAAATAAGGTCTTGCAAATAGACCACGTGACTGACACGAGTCTACGTCATTTCTACGTCATTTTGCCTATTCATCCTTGTCGAATATGTGTAATAGACAAGGATGAACAGCGCAAAATGACGTAGACTTGTGTCAGTCACGTGGTCTATTTGCAAGACCTTGTTTTCTTGGACCATGGTTTGGAGTATCCTTGCGTTATCGGATCAGGAATGATGAGATCCGCAAGCGAAACAGAGTCACCGACATAGCCCGAAGAATCGCTAAACTTAAGTGGTATTGGGAGGGGGGCACATTGCGTGTACCGACGGCCGTTGGGGCAAAAATGTCCTTGAATGGCGGCCGCGCGCCGGGTGAAGTAGCGTGGGCCGGTTCCTGCACCAAATATCTGGTGAGTCAGTGGTCGTCGTGAAAACCTTTGGGGGTGGCTTCTGTACAGCAGTGGACGTCTTTCGGCTGAAATGATGATGGCAGTTGGTCCGTGGCGTTGGTGTGAAGCCTCTAGCCTAAGCGTGGACGTTGACGAGGTGGCTCTGCAGCGCGGTGGACTGGTGGTAGCGGCGGCGCGACGCGAAGTCCTCGTTGTCGTCGTTGAGCCGCTCCTGCTCCACCGAGATGTCCGCGTGCACCGGCGTCACCACCAGCTGCTCGTACTCCAGCGGCCTTTTGCTGGAACACCAACACCACATCATCACTACATAGTATAAAACAAAGTCGCTTTCTCTGTCCCTATGTCCCTATGTATGTTTAAATCTTTAAAACTACGCAACGGATTTTGATGCGTTTTTTTTAATAGATAGAGTGATTCAAGAGGAAGGTTTATATGTATAATACATGCATAATATACTGAAGGATAACCCACAATAATCATTTTCCCGTGCGGAGCCGAGGCGGGTCGCTAGTATAAAATAAAACAAAGTCGCTTTCTCTGTCCCTATGTCCTTATATCCCTATGTATTCTTAAATCTTTAAAACTACGATTTTGATGCGGTTTTTTTTAATAGATAGAGTGATTCAAGAGGAAGGTTTATATGTATAATACATACATAATATACCTAAGGATAACCCACAATAACCATTTTCCCATGCGGAGCCGGGGCTGGTCGCTAGTTAATTAATAAAGTCTTCCAGATGATACACTGGATGCGTATGCGTACACGTAAGCGTATACGTACACATCACTGAGTTGTCACGCCTGCGGCTCACCAGGTCCTTGGCGAGCCGTCAGGAGTGGCGAGATTGAAGGCACTAGTAAAATACACTAGAAATTGTCCAACACTCTTATATTTAATATTTATTTACAAGGACGGTACATTATAGACTCGGCGGCGGCGGTTTAAATTATATTTATAGTAATATTTTACAAAATTACACAAATTAAAAGAAATACGACCGTCAAGGCCGGCAGTCAAGGGAAAACTGAAGAATACTGGACGAAGATGACGTTTGAATGACGGGGAAAATAGACTAAATCACTGCCAGTAGATCCATAAAACGTTAAGTCTTTGCCTGTAATGGGAAAAAGGTTCAACTAGAACAAGTGTCTCACCCAATAGCGTGCAGGAAGGATATCTTGAGCCAGTGGAAGAAGTGGAACTCGGAGGCGCGGCCCGGCTTGACGGCGGGGTTGGCGGCGCCGATGTACAGCCACAGCAGCCACAGGATCGACACGCAGCCCAGCGCGTACGCCCAGTTCACCAGGAACATCAGCACCAACTTGATCACCACCTGCAACCACAGAATACCAAATAGTAGTCCCTACAGAAGCTGCACTAGGCGACATCATTCATATAAATTGCAACCCTAGCTCCGTTATAATAAAGTGCTATTCAGATCGCACGGCGCTAGGCGAAAAGACGAAGTTGCTGCATCTCTCTCTCTCTCGCGTATTGCGCCACTCTACTAACACCTTTAGGGAATGGGGAATTGGGTCCGCAAACGGCCCGAGACCACTCGGCCGGGCGGTAGGTAGTTATAGCGCGCAAGTACATGGAGTGACGGAGGCCTGCCTGCAACTAACACCACATAAAGCCCCACCACAAAAATAAAAATCCTCGCCATATTGCGGAATTTCAATGGAACTCATTTTATAAGGGAAATTGTTGCCATAGTCGTAAAACTATACACGTGGCGCCCCCAGAGCAGGTTTTTTATTTCTTTGGTCAGGCTTTAAAACAGTGTCGCCAATACCTGCGCCATTTTAAATAACTACTGCAAGACCAGAGTTACCTCGTGAGTGATATGATATGATATCTTGTACTATTATTGTGTGTGAAAGAGACAGCTCAGAAGCACCCACGGCCATCTCTCGACACTTCATAAAGAAACATTCCTCTAATAACTACTATCTCATTGATTCAGATCAGGTAAGACAACTAACTGGTAATCATTATTTACTGCTGCGAGGAATACCCCCAATACAGTTGTTATGTATTGGTGTTATTTAAAGGGGTACGCTTCCTTCTTCATATTTAAGAGCCGCGCTCTTGTAGGTGGAGTCTACGCCATACTGTTCTGTCTTCCGTTCTCTGTTTGATCTCCTGGCACGACACGACATCTATTTCTTCCTAAATTTGGTCTATATATGTCCTTCCGGGTCGTCCTCTTTTCCTTTTCTCTTCTATCTTTCCTTCAATGATGTTTCTGACAAAGGGGTATTACACTATCCTAAATTCTCACTCTCACTCTCAGACTCACAAAGCGCCTAAGACGCCTATACAACGCATTATCACTCACGCCTTATGGGAAGGAAGGAATATGAACCTAAATACAAGGGTAGTGTGTCTCACCCCGCAGACGGAGAGCCAGCGATTGCAGAGGTGCGAGTACCAGTTTTTGTTCTTGGAGTGCACGCCGACGCTAGGCCGCCGCGCCGCGTCCTCGCTCGCCGCGCGCCCGTTCATGATGGCCGGGTCTGTCGGGGACGGCGTGAAATCCTGAACAAAAACGTCAATCGGAATTAGAAGTTTCAGTACCTTTATATTATTTACTACTTTAAATCTAAGCGAAAATGAAGACATTGAGCTCAGGCAGAGACTAGAACCTGCTTCTTCTTGGCTGTCACAGGTGCACTACCAATATAAAGATGAAAGATTTGATTGTTTGTTTGCATTGAATAGGCTCCGAAACTACTGAACCGTTTTTAATGAAACTTGGTACAAAGATAGAATAGATCTTGAGGAAGGACATGGGGTAACTTTTACCGCTGGAAAATTCCTTATTTCCACGGGAAAAACTGTTAACGTGGGCTAAGCCGCGGGGCGGAAAGCTAGGTATAAATTGAATTATTGAATGAAGTTTTTGGAAGAGTTTATTGGTTCTATAGCGCGTATGATTAATCTAAAAAATATATTGAACAGAGTTTAGACTAAAATTAAGCAGCCTTTTTTTTAGAATCTTCAATCCAACTTATATGTAATTATTTTGTAAAATCTGAAATCCCCTTGTTTAGGAGTAAAGAAATAGTATATGAACTTACGCCAACAGTTTTATGCCGTATTCTTTCTGGGAACAACAGGTCTAAATCACTGCCAGTAGCGCCATAAACTTGAGTTTGATCTCTTTGCGAGTGTCCTTGGAATCTGTAATATTTTTTAGAAATCAATAAATTCAAATTGAAACAGAATAAAATTCAAAAAATATCACTAAAATCATAGATTACTTATTGTATTTGGGACATCATATCTCTGAGGGTATTCCTAGAGGCCAGCCGACTTTTGGCGGAAGGCCTTTGTTGATCTTTAAATTAAGGCAGGAGAACTAATAGTTAGATGACACAATTTTGCACATAATAAACGAAAGAGCGACGTGTATGTAACATGCGTCATGCGTGTAACTCAAACAAATATGGCAACTAAATAAAAAACGAATGATACCTCATCTCCCGTCTATGTTGCAAATCAAAGGTCTGGGCGAGGGCGAAGTAAGAGTAGTCGATGCTAGCGTAAGTAATGAGGAAGGGCATGGTGACTATCGGCGCCAGCGCGTTGATGTCGCCGATGATGATGAAGGTGATCGTCACCGCCCCCACCACCACCATCGAGTACACCGGCACTTTGTTGGGGCCGCGCTAAACAAAATAAACTAATGTGATACAACAACATGGACTAACAGAGCTGCTATGAAATCTAGTGTGCTATCTACTACATGGTAGTTAAATGCTATAGAGTTAGCTAATTATAAACAAAATTAATAAGCAATGACTGGTAGAATGTGGCTAGTCAAGAAATCGTTGTAGGAGTGTTTTTTTGTCTAAGCTGAATTTGGTAAATTATATAGTAACACCATAAACCAACATAAATACAAGTATATAAAATTTTCCTGGTATATAATTTGTTTAACGGTCAGTAGGATTAATCAACCACACTCGAACAACAAAATGACTAATGTGAAGGTACTGAGAACTGATTATGTATTAATTATAAGTCTGTGCAAAAAAATAATAATTGTAAAAATGAAGAACACGTACACCGCTCCCTAAAATTTCCAAGCCTGGTATGACCCTTTCATTCGCGATGCTTTGCAGCACCCTTGGAGTCCCATACATGGCGCCGAGACACGAGCTCATGGAGCTTACATACAACCCCGCTAGAAGCAACACTTGCACTGCCGAGATGTGGGCAGCGATCGACAGGTTGGTCTGTAGAGCGGACCGCGTCACCGTCGCCGCTAACGTTATTATGAACATCAGGTAGAGGAAAGTACTGAAACAAATGAGTTTATAGTAATACGTGGTAATACATTACTATCAGTCGAATGCCTACTGTAAGACCCATAATGAATTAGCAGTTTAGATTCGGTTTTTTAATACATACAGGGTATAAGTAAAAAGATTCTTTGTAAAAGTTGCTTAAAACAATATTAATACAATAAAATTATACTTCATGGACACCAATAATAATCAAATAAAAAGTATTACAATTGATTGATTTACACCTGTATGTCATAAAAAGGAAAATTGCTCACCCAGTGCCAATAGCCGCTAAGGAGCCATTGGGAATATTATTTGAAGGGTTTTTCAAATCACCACTCATATTGATACCAGCCAGTATCCCTGTAATCGTTGGGAAAAATACTCCAAAACATTTAAACCAGGAATAGCCATCATCATATTCTGCAAAAGTATTGTTTGCCATTGTGCCACCTAACCATCCTTTGAATTCATTATCTGAAATTATTAAAAGAAATGAAATAGGCATGCTAGCAGAAGAAACAACTTTCAACAACCTTCACATTTTCAATTGTGAAATAAAAAATCACTATTTTAATTAGTTATATAAAAAAAAATATGCTCATAATAAACAGATCTCATACCAGTCTCAGATGTAAATGATCCCACGAAGAAATCAAGAGCAGCCAGCAATATAATTAGAAGCAGTCCAAACTGCAACTTTATCACCCATTTGACTCCAGCCACATTGATGGTGGCCAGCAGTACAAGGGCGGCAATAGCAAAACCCCGAGCAGGCCACTGATTATCTGCTGCAGTGCCTACTAAACTTGCCATAGATTCACCAAAACCATACACATTTAGTGCACATCCCACCGCCTTGAACAAAATCATACCTTAATTAGTATAGACTTTATCACAACTAAAATTGTCAGTAAGAAATATTTTAATTTGCTTAATATATTTTAAAAACATGAACTAGTCTTCAAATACTAGGTTAAAACCTACAATAAAAGCAAGCAAGATTTTATTGGTTCAAAATAAATAAATTAACAGCAAAATATAATAAGCTTATTTGTGTGAAAGATGTGCAAGTAATGAAATTACTAGCATGTTTAATTTGTTAAGATATTTATTTTTTTAAATAAAATTATTATAAAAAAATAAATATCTTTTTGAAAGAATACAGAGTACATACCATAAGCAAAAGTGCTTGAATCATTTGTTAAGGAATGGAATATATTTTAATATGGATTTGTATGTACCTGCCCAAAGCAATAGATCATGCCTAAAGCTCCTCCCATCCGGGATCCTAATGTGTGCGCCAGAATGAAATAAACTCCTCCACTTTCTATTCTGCATCTCTCACAGATTCCCACAGCAGACAGCACTGAGATCAGAGCTACAAATACTGAAAGCAAAAAAAAAAATTTCCATAGAAATGTCTGAATTTTGAAAGGTTGATGTACCTATGTAATGTAAATTTAATATTAGATGTGTGAATTTTGTATTTTGATTTTTGTTTAGTTAAATAAAGTAAAAAGGTAACAAATCACATTCTAAAGTTCATCTTCAAATCAGTAATTCAAAGGATTTTTTTCCAATTTCAACATAACAAATTAAAAAAATCAACATCAGTTTGATTTTGGGCTCAGGTTAACTATAAAGTTTTTTTTTTATTCCTTACCAGTAAAAATTACTATAAAAACAGCATTAACTATTCCTGCTTGGCCTACCAGCCAGCCAGACCTTAGAAATACTATTACTCCAAATATATTGATTAGACATGAAGTGAATACTCCATCCCATGTGCCAAAAAGCACTGGTTGTGATATAAAAAAGTTTGATTTCCACCAAGGCACATCTCCCTGTAAGAAAATATAGTTCATTAGTAATTTGTAAAAACTGTAGTAAATATAAATCACAATTCGGCAATGGTTGTAAATGAATGAATAATTCTTCTTTCTTCTTTTAATTAATGCATTAAGGTAAACTTAATGGTACAAAGCAATTTCTTCCAGCTTTTATTCAAGCAGGTTATATTGTAATGTTGTCGATAAAAACATATTGTAAAATCTTAACTTTTGAAAAATGAAAATGTTTTTTATTCGTGAAAGTGAGAATCTTCTTTTAAGCAACAATTTGCCTGTGTCAGAAGATTCTGCTCCTCCTTAGGCCTTATTATATGGTATCTAATTTAAACAGAATTAACAAAAAGACAAAAAAAAAAGTACAAAACAAAGTAGGTAAGTTAGAATTTTAAGATGATAACAAAAGAATAATATAATAATTTCAAAACATATACTTAGTGTATGTGTGAACATGAGTGTGTGGATGTGTTTATGAATGTAATAAGATAACAAAGTAAGATTGAACTACTTAGGAATATTTTTTTTTATAGCAGTTGTATAAAGGCTATTTATTTACCTGTACATCTGCGAAGATCTCATTGGCTCCAGAGGCTTGGTGTCCTCCACTACCGTACTGTGACTCATTTCCCAAGTCCACGAAGCCACCAGACTGTCGGCGCATGCGAGCCCTGTCATATGGCTCGTCGCTACGAAAACTGTCCACATCCAAATCTCTTCTAGGTCGATTATTATAATCCATTTTTAAGTTATATAAATACTAATAAGCTGCTCTAATAAAGAACTGTTTACTCGCAGAAATACATCGCATCGCGGGCACTGAGTGGAGGGCACAGAGCTGCTACACTGCTACCTATATCAAAAGACGACAGCTGTATTACTAGTGTTAAGTAAATACGCTGTTTGTTTCTATACTATTCGCATAACTACAAAAAGTGACCATATATCAAGACTTGATAAAATTGTGAAAAATACTTTTGGAAAACTAGAACTCTGTTGATAATGCATGAATGACGTTATTGAGTGTTTTCCGAAATACTGTTCAAGTGTTTTCAGAGCGCTTGTATTATTTGATTGATTGAATTTTTTGTTCTCTTTTTCTTTTCTTTTTTGTAGCTTTTAACTTTGTGCCAGTGTTAAGTAAACTTGCCTTATTTTATATATAATAATTATGAAACATTTCATTTTACAAATTACAGAAATCTTGATATAACTATAGCATTTCACGTATCTCGGAAAATTAACGTTGAATGAATGACTGAATGAATTAATTAATGAAATAAAACGTCAACGGATTTTTTTTTCCACTGCCCATTCTAGACAGGCAAAATTATTTTATAAGCCTAATTTTAATGTTTGTCTTGTTATATTATACCAGAGAGTTAAAGCGAAGCGGCTTCCAAACTCTCTGTGTTATACCTTACATATTTTATTTCCTCATTGAATTATACTAGGAAATAAATTGAAGTATCGCGCTAGTTTTTGAGGTGAGAGGCAAATCTTGTAACAAGTTGCTCATACAGCATTACGGGGGTTTTGGACATCGCTAAGTTCGAAAAATTACTCCTTGTACATGAAATCCTAAATGGCGGCAAAAAAAAAAATTAATGCCATGAATCAATATTTTTTATCAAATGTAAGGGAATCATGAGTAGATTACAAATATTTAACATATTGCTATATCCCCCCCTGGTCCAAATTATTTTAACAATTTTTCAAACGTTTGCATACATTCAAAACATATTGGTCAATATTTGTAAATTATTTTTTTTATCATTAAAAATATCCTGAAATAATGCGCAAAAAATAAATTTTACCAAAAAGATTATAAGCAAGCCACTTAAAGCATGCGAGTAGTGTTCAAATTTTCTTCTCTCTAATTTTTGCAAGGTGAGAAAAAAATACGCCGTTCCATTTACCTATATAATTCAAATTAAAAATGTCTCGAAATCTTTTTCGGGATAACCAAACCATAGCTTAGCTTAGCTTATAGCTTCTAACTTAGCTTTTAATATATCAATATATGAGTAGAATTATTTTCCAAATTCTTTTCAGTCAGTTGAACATGGTGTACCTAAAGGCTGGTATTTCACGGGAGTCAAAAGTCAAAAGCCGTCTTCGTCTATTTCACGGGGCGGCATAGGTAACAGGGACTAGTGGGAGTGCGCCCATTCATATTTATTTTTCCTGTGTAGGTAGTACCTTTCGGCTGAGATGATGATGAAGCAAAATTTTAAAATTTAGAGCGACCCCATGGTCGGCCTGGCGTTTTGGTAAATTCAGCGAAGCATGCATTTAAAACAATCTTAAAAATAACTAAACGTATTTTAGAGAAATTCACTTGAAGAAGTAATTTGAGAGTAATGGTTTCAAGCATAGCATTAAGTACCTACTTACACAATAACGGTAACTTTGGAATTACAAATATTTTATTAATTTTTTTTTTTGTAAATAGGTATCTATCAAATGATATAGGAAATATACTTACCTAGACATATAAACATAAATTATCTATAAAATTATTACGTAAAATTATTACTCAATATTGAGAATAATTAATAAGTACAACAGTATTTCAATGCTATAAGGTCATTAGTGAAAGAACTCAAATCACTACATAGTATAAAATAAAGTCGCTTTCTCTGTCCCTATGTCCCTATGTCCCTCCCTTTGTACGCTTAAATCTTTAAAACTACGCAACGGATTTTGATGCGTTTTTTTTAATAGATAGAGTGATTCAAGAGGAAGGTTTATATGTATAATACATGCATAATATACTGAAGGATAACCCACAATAACCATTTTCCCGTGCGGAGCCGGGGCGGGTCGCTAGTATAATAACAAACTACACACATATAAAACAGTTTGCGATCACTCAGAAAAATCGATGTTTCGATAAATCAATATACTTTTTTTTCCTGATTTTCTTTTTGAATCCTATAATTCAAAATGATTAATTTGAATATAGAACAATTGTTTATGAATATAGAAAAAAGGGGTTCCTGGGTTAAAATTTGACGGTTAATAATTTATTTTACTACTGAATAAAAAAACTTTATCTTATATATAAAATTCTCGTGTCACAGTGTTCGATTCCATACTCCTCCGAAACGGCTAGACCGATTCTCATGAAATTTTGTGAGCGTATTCAGTAGGTCTGAGAATCGGCCAACATCTATTTTTCATCCCCAAAAAAAAAAAAAAAAAAAGGAACGCGGGCGTAGCCGTGGGCGGACAGCTAGTAACTTTATAAAAACAATGCCACGAGGATTACCAGAAGCTTTGCAAGCCAGAATTATATATAACTTTGAGCGAAGACGATTATTCTACGAGACAGATAGTACTCAGAGCAGGTGTAGCCCAATCTTGCGTCTCTACCACCCTCCAGAGATACCGCGACGTGGGTAACTTAGCAGACCGATGCCGCAGTGGCCCATCTAGGTACTGAATGCTATGTCCAGAGATCGCTTGACTTTCATTATGTTCAATACTGTTGTGTCAATTCTAATTTACAATCAAACGATAAATTTGCCAAAAGTAGACCGTTTTAAGATGCATTAAACACAAACTTTTTGAAATTTGATCCATTCGAGGAAAATCATAGCATAGCGTTCAAGAAAATGTACTTTTTGTGATTACAAATAAAGATTATTATCATTATCATAGATGAAGCGATGGTGCCTTCGGTACCTACTATGGTGGTCATCCATGTCAATTTATTATAATGTTATCAAGGACAATCTGGAGATGACTTGGGACAGTACGGTAGACTTGGACTGGGAGATGCGGATATTTTGCGGATAATTGACACTCAGGCATTTTCCATCTATTTTTTGACTTTTTTTTTCTTCGTTACCACTGTTTGATGTATTAGGACAAATTTTCAAAACTACTTGCACCATAAGACAAAACCGCGTATCTAAATGTAATTTACCAAGCAATAAAGAAATTAAAAAGACAGAACGAGGTTCATTTCGATACGATTCATCGAGAGCTGAAGAAATTATTGTTTGTGAACCGCACGACAACAGTATAGGTATTATTACAGTGGCCTCGAACGCCGTAAGAGTGATGCCAACTAGCAAAACGAAAAGGTTTTTGCAGAAGAAAAAAAAACATATCCAAGTCGACCAACCAACTGTTAAAAAAGTCTACAGCGAGAATATGAGGGACGTTGACCGATCCGACCAAAATATTTTCTTATACAGAACGTCAATAAGAGGTCAGAAATGGTATTTTTCGCTGATTGCACACTGCTTAGGTGAAAATGGTGCAACTGATCATCTGAAAAAGTTTGAAAGGTGAAAATGATCATCTGAAATTACGCAGAAGTGTGGCTGCCAGAATTAAACATTCAAAAAGGATCAGCGGAAACCTGGTCATATGTCCGGAATTCAAAAAGGATCATCCTGGACCTGGTCATGTGTCCAGAGCCCTTCATGAGTCCTCACGATATGATGGAATAGGGCACATTGTAAAATACAGGAAGGACAGTTAAGCTGCACATTTGTCACAAGCACGCCGACTTTTTTTGCAAAAAATGCAATGTGGCCCTGCACCTAAAAAACTGTTTTGAGTTATATCATACCATGTGATTTAATAATTATTTTTCTTTTTCCTTTTTTTACTTAGAAACTTTTGTTTTGATGATCCAATAAAATACAGAATAGAAATAAAATAATTTTTTTACAATACAAACGTAGCGTTGTTTATAATCAACACCATTTCTTTGGATTTTCACTAAGTCTAATAAAAAGATATTCTTATAAATATTTTTTAATATTATTTAACGGTTATTAAGCCATATGTGAAAAAACCATCAAGTTCGAACACAATAGTATAATATTATGTTAGTAGAAGTGATATAGAAGTATTTCAAATGTATACTATTCAGTTAAATGATTCGGGCTGATTTGAAGTATTGAATTTTAATGGATTCACAAATTTTACCAGATTTTCAATTAGGTATTTTATACATACAAACAAATAAAAATGTATATATTAGTGCATTTTACTAGCGTTGTTTAGAATCAACACCATTTTCCCAGATTTCCACTAAGAATATATTTTTTAATATATTTTTATTTAAATAAAAATATTTTTATTTAATATTATTTAACGGTTATGAAGCTATATGTGAAAAAAATCATCAAGTTCGAATACAATAATATATGTCAGTAGAAGTGATATAAAAGTACTTTTATAAACTATTCAGTAATATTATATGATTTGGGCTAATTTGAAGTATTAAATTTTAATGGGTTTACAAGTTTTACCAGATCTTCAATTAGGTAATACGTACAAAATAAAAATGATTGAAACAATGAATATATCTGAAACAAATAAAAAATACTTTTTGTTACTGTGTTTTTGTTAGATAATGTTACATTTATACGTTACTATAATAGAGTAAATTTTCGCGCCCGACTAGTACTATTATTTATTCTGTGGCCCGACCGAGGTCAAAAGGTCTACGACCTTGAGTCGTCTCTCGTGTATCTATAACTAAAAGTACCCACGTAGAGTAGAAACGTGAAAAGATGAGAAAAAGTTATGGGAACGACAGGATCTAATCGGAATTGGGTTACCGACGAAAGGCACGACGAGGCACGTTTTGGGTGCTATCTTAATCGTCCAGCATTTAAGCATATTTACGTACCACTAAGTTATCAGAAGGCTAATTAAGGCCGCGAAACCACCTGTCCGCTATCATCTGTACATAGGCCTCCGCATATACTTCCGTGCGTCTTACGCGCGGGCCCTCCCCCGCGGCGCGATTGGTCGTCGTGAGTGGTGCGCGCGCAACGGCCCTCCTCGCGCCTGGTGTGAGATGCGGAGACTCCGGAGGAGCCGGTCGCGGCGATGCAGCCGCCGCCACGGACAGTGCTGCCGCGACCTCGCTCCCAGCCGCCGCCGTCGCCCGCACCCGACCGCAGTACCGCGCGACCGCGATTGCACCAACTTGCGCTCTCTCGATATTAACTAAAACTTAGTAAAACTTGGAAAAAGTAATTTTGTATTTTAGTATTCAGTTGAAACTGTTAAATTAGAACTTGGAAGTATTATTGAAGTACTCTGTACAAGTTGAAGTAACTTTAAAAGTTTTTGTATTAGTTTGTAAAGTCTGAAGGCTTGGGACAGTAGAGATAGGCAGTGGGTGATGTGATGGGTCGCCGCAGCGATGTTTGGCGAGGCAGTGCGCGGGCGCTGCTGGTGGCGGGGTGCGCGTGGGCCTGCGCGCTGCTCGTCGCTGCGCGCGCGCACCCGGACGTCGACACCTCCACTGGCCACGGGGATAATGTGCTCACTAATTCAGGTTAGTATGCTATTGCAATACAGTAATTCGTTTTCAAAAACAACTGTGATCCCCAACCCGCCTAGCAAGTCTTAGGAAGTCGTAAGAAATAGGCCTAATTCCAGTGTGATCAGTTTTAGTATTCATAATTATTTTTTATTCTTAAATAATTTACATTGGTATATTTTCACGAATATGTACCTAAGTATAAATCAATATTATTATTCGTTTATTTTTAACTAGCGACCCGCCCCGGCTCCACACGGGAAAATGGTTATTGTGGGTTATCCTTAAGTTAATACATGTATTATACATATAAACCTTCTTCTTGAATCACTCTATCTATTTAAAAAAACCGTATCAAAATCCGTTGCGTAGTTTTGAAGATTTAAGCATACATAGGGACATAGGGACAGAGAAAGCGACTTTGTTTTATACTATGTAGTGATGATTACCTCACAAAGAAGTCGTAAATTACAATAACTCCGTCCATTATTAGTTATTTAAGAATATACAAACATATTATAAATAATTTTAGATAAGTAAGAGGTACGAGTAGGTATATTTTACTTGACAAACAACAAAATGCGGTATTATTTTTCATCACATGATAAAACAATAGTGATTAATTTCACACTGTGTCTAAGTAAATACTCGATGGTATTATGGTAAATACCCATTTTAAAGCTAATGATAGTTTTACTGGAGCAAACAAAAAAAGTTTAATTTGCCGTCGGAAAAAATATAAGATTTTTTTTATTACTTAGGTATTTCAATGGAAAAAAAATAGAACCCGGTTATTAAATGTTTATACTTAAAGAAACCTGGTTATAAATTAACTTTGAAAACATAAATATTTTGAAACATAATTTTAAATTTTTTTTTCATCGCAACAGATATTTTAATCTACACGGTTTTTTAACGTAAAATAAATAAGTATATAGTCGCACATTTATGTCTAACTTTGAAAAACGGATAAGTAGAATAACCGCAAATTTCATTGTGAATTGGAAGTTATTCCGTTATCTCTGTGTTCTATTGAGAAGGGAATTGGGTTAAGAGCAGAATGTGAGTGTCGAGTAATTAAACTAGAGACAGATTTTAATTAAAACATTCCACATCGGGTGTCACCCGGGTTCAGCCGAGTGCGGTCTCGCGCGGTCGAATTATCATTCCATTATTTTATTTAAGACGAGCTGGTCGGTGGTTTGTGGGCGGTGACGAAATAGAACAACACCTACTTACTTATGTGCGTAATGATCAGAGAAGCCTTATCGTGATGTATTGGAGAAAAAATATTGAGTAAGAAACCAAAGATAGTACAAAACAGGGGTATAGAATATCCTATCAGGACATAATTTTCCTGGCAAAATATAGCTTTTTTCGAAATCTTATTTTTATTGGTAATTTGAAGATTTTAACCACTTTAACGGATGAAGAAGTAAGAGCTTTAAGTCCATATACGTTATTTATATTTAACCTGCATAATTATAATCACATCATCATAATTCAGCCATAAGCCGTCCACAGCTGGACAAAGGCCTCCCCCAAAGAACTCCACAACGATCGGTCTTGCCTGCGCTGCCCGCATCCAGCAGCATAATTATGTCGATAATCTAAGTACAAAACAACAACAGTAAGATTAGAAACGCGACAAATAAGTGTGTGTGTGGTGTGAGGGCCACTTTGCTTAAACTCAATGAAAATATGTCCACGAATTTGTGTGCATTGTAAAACAATTGTGCACTTCAAATCAGATTGTGTGAAAGTCAACTAAGCGAGATTGTGTTGTCTGCAAATCACATTAACTGATTTGCTAGGTATTGTTTGTGTTTGCTATTGGTTTCAATAAAGTTATTTTACTATAATTTAAAGTCTAAAGTTTCAGTAGCCTAAAGTTTCATTAGAATAGAATAGAATAAAAATTTTGATTAGAACAGATTTTAATTAATTGGGCAACTTTATACTTATTCCGAAAAATGATTCTTGATTCCTGCAGCTGTCGAACTGGTGGAAAAATTTAGAAGATTGTTGCACTGTCTGTCACGCTTCAACAATAAAAATATTGTTGAAGCGTGACAGACAGTGCATTTAATTATCAAAAGAAACAATATTTCTGAAAGGCAAATGATTAGAAAAAAAGTTTAACTTTTTTGCTAAGAGTGTTTTCTTTTTATTGGACTTAGTAAAAGTAGGTATACCTACTTTGGTTACATTGGGAATAGAAAAGAACTGGAAACGTGAGCGAGTGTAAAAGGCGAGAAAGAAAATTTCAAAAAGATATGCCAACAATCTAATAACAATCTAAATGCTGGTTATTTCGTTTTAATTTCATAATTTTATCTTGGGTATCTGTTAACTGTACCGATTTCCGTCGAAACTTCTGGATTGATTGATTTGAAATTTGATAAGTACACGTATTGTAAATACGAAAACTATTAGAAGTCTATATCATTTAAAGTAATAAGGTATTTTGCAATATATTTTGTGCGTAGGTACGCGTTTTTCTGTGATGTACCTACCTATGTAAAAACTAACAATGTTAACAATATGTTCAAAATTTTTGTTCCAGTACTTTAAGAGATGAGGGAGGGAATGGTCAATGTTCAGCTATTTTTCCTAAAATAACTTCATATTTATTTATCATAATATTGTAAAAAAATAAATATAATTTGGTATGCCACACGATGTAGTTGTTAGTGCTTGCTTATCGTGTGGGTTATATCAGAATAGGGATGTTGGCTGTATTCAAAATAAATTAGCTTACACTATAAAGGAAATAAGAAATCTAATAACTTATGTAGAGGGGCGATTTTTGACAATTTCATGATTGTTATTGTAAATCAAAATAAAAATCGTACAAAAACGACAATACAAGCTTGTGACGTCATAAGTTAGTATTCCCCATGGACTTAGTAACATAGTTACACAGTGTAACTATGGTAATTCGTCCAAGGTATTCCCTTTAATTTTTCATATAAAATATTGTTTTTGACATTTCATAAAAAGAAGCTCTTTTGACTAGCCAGTCAACATCCCTATTATTGAGTCGCCTATGGCCTCTGACATGACTCGTATAACGACTACAATTGTAGATGATAGCCGGAACCAACGGCTTTGCGGATAAATGGATAACGGGAACAGTTAGTAAAAATGTATTATTTAATTTCAAGTTCTAATTTAGGTACCGACCAAATGTGGTCTCCATGTTTAAAATTAATTATTTCTTGATACAAGATTGTCTTTCTGTCACGCATTTAGATACCTTTACAAATTTTTTACTTAATTATTGCGAACACGTACCTATGTAGTTTTACTTCTTATGTTCGGAACCCTCTCCAATATTCTCCATACGAGTTCAACTCACACTTGACGGTTTTGTACATTAGAGTCAGTTCGATTCCTGGAAACAAAATAATTCTTTCTGATTTTTTTTTTGAGTCATGAATTAAATAGAAAAATATGTGTAAAAGTGGAACCATTCACGTTACAATATGTTGAACTAATGGAATTATCAGAGAGAAAACATTCGTCCTATCCTCACAATCTTTTCATCATCTCTAGGTATTTATAACTTTCTGTTCTGTATTTTCATTAGAGCCAATAAATTGTTTGTCAATGATAGTTTTCACTTCGTTTAGAAATGCGAACCATCTAGATATGCACTTGGTATTTCATCTGATATGCAGAAACAGTAAGGCTACTTGGTTATTTGATAGCCAGACCTAGTGATGCCAGTAATTTGGCTAGTCGTAAATTACGCGTTTAACTGAATTACGCGAGTCGAAAGCATTCCACTTTGGACTGCTGCGCGGGGACTGCACCATTTTCATTCGGCGGTAGGGTGACCACACTTTGAAGATTACTAGCCTCATGTATATATTACAGTACTATAGTAATACTTGGACCGATCATTGTGGAGATCCTTGGAGGAGGCCTTTGTCCAACAGTGGACGTCTTTCAGCTGAGATGATGATGATGATGATAGTAATACTTTATCACATTCTTACGATTTAATTATATGAAATAAAAAGTTTGCTATAAAATTAGTCAGATTTTTACTTATCTGAATGCTGCAAAAATTATCTAGATAGTATTTTTTTAGTGCTGATTCTTGTTTGAATATACGAGTATATTTTATAGGCAAGATAGTATTAGATTTTTTTTTTTTTTTTTTTTTTTTTTTTTGAATTGACCTATGCTTGTGTCGAAAAGGTACGACAAATCAAGCTTCACCGGACTTGCGGGGGAGTGGAAGACTCTACCCCAAATAGTATTAGAATGCAATTATTTCTATAGTTGAAAAATCTGATTAGGACACTACAAATAACATCACAAAAAGGCCGTAAGAGAAAAAAAAATATTTTTTTTACTTATCGTCGTTTTACTTCGGAACCACATGGATATTTCTTTTGCTTTTTTGTGTGTGATGTGTACTAGTTGTGAGTACACTATATATAAAAAAAAAAAAACAAGTCAAAATACCTCAAGGGCAGATGTTGTTCCCTTATTCAGCTACGGCCAATAAGACTGTCTCAATATTTTATGCCGATTTGAAGGTAACCCTGTTGAGCATCAGCCACTGATATGTTGGTATTCGACGCACTTCGCAAATGAACCCGGTCCGGATCAATGCTTAATAAATTAACTTCTCATGTGCTATGCGATCAGCAAGGATGAATTTAAGTATTCACTCAACTACATGGTGTGTAATTCCGTCATTATAATTACAACACAATATAAATTACTTTATTATTTGCAACAAAGTTAATATTAAATTCTAGCTTCCCGCCGCGGCTCCGCCCGCGTTCATAGATTTTCCCGTGGGAATGAGGTATTTTCCCGCGGTAAAAGTTAGCCTATATTCTTCCGCAAGGTCTATTCTTTCTTTGTGACAACTCCGCCCGTTTTAACTTTTTCCCCATGGGAATGAGAAATTTTCCCTCAGTAAATCGTAGCCTATGTTCTTTCATGAAGTCTATTCTATCTTTGAGCCAAGTTTCACCAAAATCGGTTCAGTAGTTTCGGAGCCTATTCAATTATTAGGAATATTTTGGGTTTTTTTTTACACCTTGGGTTACATTATTGAAGTTTTAGTAAGGATCCCTAACTTGAAATCGGTTCAGTAGTTTTTGAGTTTATTCATTACAAACACACACACACACACAAATACAAATCTTTCCTCTTTATAATATTAGTATAGAGTATAGAAAGAAAAGCTTAGAAAAAATGGGTTCACGTTATTATTTATCTTAGAGCAACGCGGGCCTTCCGTAAGGCCGGCGTTGCTCTAAGTTATTTATAATAGCCTATATGATCATTATTTATAAAAGCCTATACGACTTATATTCATGAAATAGAAGTTCAGGGAAAGCGGTTTTTCTCTTTTATTGGAGACTATTATAAAGCTTAGGTCAGATTGAAGAACTGAAACCAACCCTACAACATATAAAAATTGTATTTTTTACGTAAGCATCGGAATCGCCAGGGATCGCTAGCCCACTGCGCACTGGTAAACGTTAATTATGATTTCCTGTTTTCACCTTTCATTGATACTTACTTTATTGAATAAGACTACAAAATTAAACTGTATTGCATATTCTAGTATGCAATAAAGTGATATTCTATTATATTTTATCTAAGTAAGTAGATAGTGGCAAAGTACTGCATCTATAAGCCGCTCGCTTTATGCAAAGTTTCAGTCCACCTATGGCATCAATGCATTTAGGTTGGATGTGGAACTGAGCGGGTGCTGTGCAGGGCTATTATTATTCCAAAGATTGTCCTTTCATCGAAGTTTCCCGGCTGGAGCTGATATTCGGAGCACTGTAACGAATTAATCACAATTTCACCTCGGGCCTAATATGAGCCGTGATTTCCAGCCAGAACAATGGATGGTGGCGCACTAGAATCGAAGTTGGTAAAGTTGAATCTGTTCCTACAGTCGCAGTTCCTTTGTGCCGAGTAATGAAAGCGCTCGCTGATAATAATTTACGAACAGCAGAAGTGTCGCTGTTTAATGGCGAAAATAGGGGTCCGAAGCATTCCATCGAACGGCGGCGGGCGCGGGCGGGTGACGGCCTGCACCGCCGCGCGCGCCGACACCAAACTAAAATAATTATCATCATTGTCCTCGGCCACGGCGAACGCTTTAATTGTTCATTTCCATTTGCAACTACGATACCAGTTCCGAACTATTCCGCTTGACGTTTATTTTACTCTCGGCGTTCCATTGCCATGTTATTGTCCGGAGTTAATGGTCTGAAAAATAGAAATGAATTGCAATTTGTATGACGAAATTACTCGTGTTCGGCGTCAGTAAGTTATAGTTACAATTTCATTTGGGGATATCCGGTGATATATTGTGGTTGAATCTAATTCATTGATTGAGTTTCGGTCGCTCCTCCCTCATCGAATTATATTGCAAAACGCGATGTAATTAGTAATCTTAATGCACACTACTGTATTACAGATCCGTTAAATAAATTTAGCCAACCGAACTGGTTACTTTGAAGATAAAGAAAACATTCACTTTGTGCTTTTACACTTACTTAATGATGTACCTACCTAATCCAGTACTATATTTAATTATATAATAATGAACTGAACAGGATTCGCAAAAACTAATAGCTCGTTGTAAATGACTACAGAATTAAGTCGGTAATACCGCTACGACAAACGCTACGCCGCGCGCCGCCGCGCCGTAGCATTGGGCGTAGCAGAGTGCTACACGATAGGTGCATGAATGACAATAAAGGTGTATGTGGTTCCAAAGACGAAAGCCCTATTAATCATAATATTATGTAATTATTACTTCAATCAAACCCCGCATTACCCCGACCATAGAGGTCGATATTTTTTCCGACTTTCTCGAACCCTCAATACAAAAATCATATACCAGGCTATTCTGGTCAAGTAAAGTAGGTAGATAAGATAATTCTGTGTTGCGAGATTTGTTTTTTAAATATTATATGTATATGATTGAAATATTCCTTAGAGCGAGTCAGAGTTAAAATAAACACATAATCACGCAAATATACATTTTATTCGACTGTTAGAGATATAAACGCACATTGTGAATGGAGCGAGTACAGTACACGTATTGTAATGAACCGCCCTGCGTGGCACGGTAGGGAGCAGAGGCATAACAAACGGAATTACAAGAGAGTCGCGGCTCCTCTCGCGGCATTAATTTGTATTAAGAATTTGTAGAGATTTAGCTGGAGCCGAGAGTGGAGTGCCGCCCGAGTGTTCATCGCAGCCGGCGAGCGTTAACACTTATTAAGGGGGTGCATCCCTGCGACAGATGTAGGGGAGGACCCGTCATTTGGGTAATGTCAGGAATGGTTACACTCGATTTAATAAAACTCCGACAACATTTCATTCCGAAGAATTTAAGACTCGATTCGTTTTAAACGCCGCAGTGGCATCGCGAAAAAAACCGTGCGCCGAAACGTGCCTGGAATACATTGCCAGGGCTTGGATTTCTTATCGGTGGCAATTGAGATGAGTACTTATGGCTTTTCGAGTAGCTCGGCTTCGTTTAATTTGTTGTTTCAGCGTGGAATTTTTATTAACGTCTCCCCTCACTTTACATTTTAGGGACGGCACGGCGTCGTTATTGGCAAGTCAAGGTAAAGCGAAACTTTTATCTGGTCGTATTTTATTCTCATTCAATGTATTGAATTTTATCCTATCTATCCTAACACCATTTGACAATAAATAGTGTACCAGTGAAATGGACAAACCGGGAAAGTAACAAACTGGGAATTGGACTTACGGAGACCAAGTTGACGAACGGGGAAATGGACGAAGGGTGCCGAAACGGTCTTAGAGAATATCTAGGTAACTATCAAATTTTAAATCGAGATAATAATAATAACATGTGGGGACATCGCTCACACGGCCATCTGACCACAAACTAGGCAGAGCCTGTACTGGTGGTGGGTGTGTGAGACAGCTAATATACACACATATTATATAAATATACAACATCCAGACACAAGGCAAACACAAATGCTAATCACACGAATGTTTGCCTTGGGCGGGATTCGAACCCGCGACCCGGTGCTTAGTAGGCAGACGTACTACCAACTAGGCTACGGGACCGTCAAGGGGCCGATAGACACAGTTAGAGAAATCACAAAATTGTGATATCGGTTTGGATCAAGGAAAGATTGATTTACACCCAGCCAAAAGTCCTGTGAAAATAAAAGTAGCTGCGGAACGATTGCATGGAATTATCGTAATATTTTACTTGCAAATACAATCACATTATGTCCAAACCCTCGAGGCCCGAAATTAATAGCACGCGTCGATCGAAACAGAGGGGCCCACTCAGCAGATGCTTATCTGCACACACCCAATGTCTCTACCAAGATCGCAGCCTGGCTACTGTCAAATTGTATTGCTTATTAAAACAATTTTTACTATTATAAGCTATTGTGTTATGGCTTAATATGTTATTAGTTAAACCTCTAAAACATTTTAAAAGAACTCAAAAAAAAAAATCCCCATACTAGGGACTACTATTTGGTATTCTGTGCCCATACACGCTTTTGCGGAAAATACTTGTTTTTGATCTAATAACCTACACTTTTTTAAACCTATGTAACGTCAGACTGTATAAAAACTAGCTTTCCATCCCGCGGCTCCGCCCGCTTTAACAGTTTTTCCCGTGAGAATGAGGTATTTTACCGCGGTAAAAGGGAGCATATGTGTTATTCTGATGTATAAGATATATTACTGTAAAGTTTCATTAATATCCATTCAGTAGTTTTTGAGTAAAATCGTAACAAACATCCATCTATCCTCACATTTTTTTGCATTTATAATATTAGTAGCATAATCATCTCAGCCGAAAGACGTACTGCTGGACAAAGGCCTCCCCCAAGTTGCATAATAATGTTTATTTATTTCCAATAAGGGACAGATACAAAGTTAGGTTCCCTGGCGCCTAAACCATAAACTAGGAACAGTCCTGTGTTTAGGTGCCAGTGATTAAAAAAGATGTTCTTAATTAAGGTAGACAGTTACAAGCTGGTTCTGTGTGCTGATAGATAAATAAACAAACAATTTAATTTATTATATTATAGTTTGTAATGTAAGTATGTCTATATAAATAAATATAGTAATGCAGGGTATATACATTTATATCTAATGTGTGTGTGTGTGTGTGTAAAATCATACAAATATTACGATGATAATTATATAATATGTGAGCGCATATTATTATGTTTCATTTTCAGCCTCGTGTGTCTGTCGTCCGTCTGTCCGAAATTTGTACATCGATTCATTGAAAGATTGGTACCCTTATGTAAACCAATGACAGGAAGACGGACGTGTAACATTTACTAATTCATTTTAAACATTATGCCACTTATGGAGTATGTATTCAGCCAGACTTAAAATTATTTTTTTGCAAATCATATCGAGTGAAATGGAGGTATTCCAGTCTGATACCACTGAACCGATACCACTGGTATCCGTTGAATAAAATATTATTTTCTATTCCAGTCTGATACCACTGCAGTGGTATCACAATTTATTTGAAATATTTAATTATTTTTTATTCCATTCTGATCCCACTGAATATTTTAACATATTTTTGGTACTGTTAACAGAAAAATCATACAATATGAAACATTGTAAAATTATTATAGACTAGCTTTCCGTCGCGGCTCCGCCCGCGTTAACAGTAGCCTATGTTATTCATGGTGAATGTAGCTTTCTAATGGTGAAATAATTTTTGTAATCGGTAGTAGTTTTTGAGTTTATTTACTACAAACACACACACACACACACACAAATACAAATCTTTCCTCTTTATAATATTAGTATGATTAAAGTTAGTGTAAAAATGTGTTATATTAGGAGTATATATGTCACCGTAAGATTATAAAAACCGTTAGATTACAATCTATCTCGCGAGATTGTAAACTATCGAAAAATTGTGAACCAAGCATACTGATTACAATTTAACAGATTATTTTTCGATAGATTGTAATCTATCGAAATTAAACCGTCAAATTGTGAAATGGCATAGAATGGAACGCATCTCGCGCGCTGATTGGTTGATCGTCATATGCTCTGCGCCGCCATTATTGTTTCTTTTTTCGTTTATTATCTAATGTAAACAATCTGTGTTTAAGTGAATTTCAATTAATTTCGTGTTGAAAATAACTCACTGCTTTATAATAATTTCTATGAAATTATTGTGGAAGTAAAATGAATCCATGATTAATCGAAGAATAGAAGTTTGAATGATAAATGTGTTAGTGTAAGTCTCCAAAAATATACCATAATATGATGTCAAAATTACTGATTATCTACTGAATAATAGATAAATACTTGATGTCACAATTCTTAAAGTGCATTAATTTTATTCAACTGACGCCTGTGTTTTATTTCCAACTGTATGGACATAGAACGGCCTGCTGTAAGACCGACCAATCAGGAACAGCCTTTGGACAGTTGACAATTTAACGCGAGACAGATTGTGATTTAACAGTTTCATTTCGATAGATTACAATCTACCGAAAATTAATGCGTTCAATTGTAATCAGTACGTTTAGTTCACAATCTTTCGACAGTTTACAATCACGCGAGTTAAATTGTAATCTAACGGTATTCACAATTTAACGGTGACATATATAACTTTGACTTGATTCTTATAAAAGTGCATGAGGGGGTCAAGTGGGTTAACTATTAGATGGAATTGATAAATGATAAAACTGTTTGCGGCGGGCGGCAGTGTGTGACATCTTTTGCATCTTATCGCCAGCCAATAATCAGCAAGTATTTATTATTAATAATAAATTATTATTTTGAAAATATGTGTAGAGTTTGGATGGTCAGTCGTCCTTATTAGTCCGTACTGTGCGAGTGTCATTTTCGGTTGTGCCAAAAGTAAGTACCTTACCTATTATAATTTATATTTTATACGGTAACTACGAAGTCTAGCATATCTGCACCAGTCAAATGAAGGTTTATCAAAGCGACGTAAAACAGATTATATTTTACGTGATCAATGGATACAACACGAGAATTTTCGAAATAAACTTTATTATTATCACTACATAGTATAAAACAAAGTCGCTTTCTCTGTCCCTATGTCCCTCCCTATGTCCCTTTGTACGCTTAAATCTTTAAAACTACGCAACGGACTTTGATGCGGTTTTTTTTAATCGATAGAAGGATTCAAGAGGAAGGTTTATATGTATGATACATGCATAATATACTTAAGAATAACCCAAAATAATCATTTTCCCGTGCGGAGCCGGGGCGGGTCGCTAGTTATTAATAGGTATTGTACATTTTTTTTTTTTTAATTTTTAGGCATTTTTTGACCAGTCTGTGATTTTAAAGTTGATTTTTATATGGGTAAATATTTATGTATATTTGTTGTTTTTTTATATTATAAAGTATTTTTTATTGATTTTGAATGGTATACTTACCTCTAATTATTACTTATCTAATAACTTGTACAATATGTTTTATTAAATAAATGTTATTTCTTACATTACCACTTCTTTTGCTAACCATACTTTTTATCACTACATATATACTTACTTACTTATATATATATATACTTATACTTTTTTAAAATAATAAGACTGGTATCAGAATGGAATACCTCGTGAAATGGCTTGTTGTGACAAATCTCAAATATATATTTTACAATATTTACCATTAATATGAAAAAAAGTTTGCGATTTCTTTCAAAAGACTGAAATAGAACTTCACTCGTCACACCAATGTAACACTGACGACGATATGATCAGATCAGTAAGGAACATTGGTTGGGCAAGTCATTCATTATTGCACTGCACACACTATACACAGTAACATGTGGCGTGTAAATGTGACTAAACGTAATTAACGATCAATTGTAACAGCGGCTCTACGCTCCACCGTGCAGATTTAGCCCTCCGCAAAATCTTTACCGGCCAAATACGACTCCCAGGGGCACCGCGCCTTTTAATTTGCGAACATTAGGGGTGAGCGCAGAGCACCCCACGCCGCCACCGTCTTTATAAAATTTTAAATTAGTTCTTGTGTGCAGGATCGATTTTTTTAACCAGAATTTAAGCATTGGAGCCGCAAGTAATTATATATTTTCAATATAACTTTCACGGTCTCGGTCAGTAGTGGATATTATGGTATTTTAGTACTATTAATAGTATTGTGGCATCGGTCATGCCATCTCTTTGGCCTTTGGTACTGGCCGCGTTGTTCTAAATTTGAATTATTTAAAATTAAACTGATTTTGATAGATTCAGTCAGTTCTTTCGTTTTGTTCCTGGGTGCGGTGGAAAAACGCACCAGGAATCGGTTTTTCTCGTATAATAAGTTATTTCCAGTTATTTTACTGTTCGTATGTGAAGTGTTTACGTTTATGCAATAAATAGTGTTCAAATCGCATTTCCTTAGTTATTATTTTGTAGCACGGGATCGCCCGTGTTATATTTGGTGGAAAGGTGCCAAACGGGATCCTATTAGTGGTACTTTCGCCGTAAAGCGAGTGGCAATTATAAAGTGAAGTGGTTTTTAACAAATAGTGAAAAAATCCGATTGTAAAAATGTCAGATTCTGACATAAAATTTAATGGCGTAAGCCAGGACATAAATAATTTTTTGAAAAAATTCAAGAAAATATGTATCTTGAAGAAAATATCAGACGATGAAAAATTCGTACTGTTAGAAAATTATCTTGCAGGACCAGCATTAATATTCTACAACACAATCGAAAGTACAGTATCCAAATATGAAGATTTGGAAAAGCTATTGAAAGAAGAATTTCCCAATACAATCGATTACCAACAGTTTTTCTACATGGCGAAACAAGGCAAATCCGAGGATATTTTGACTTATTATTATCGCCTGAATGAATTAGCGGCAAAAGCTAAAATAGATGATGAGACTATCTTCATCAGGCAGTTCTTAATGTCATGCTATGGCTTCATTAAGCATAAGCTGACAGGATCAGTATTCGAAAAAAAGCTTAATCTCAAAAAAGCTATCATACAGTTAATGGATATTTATAATGTAAACGAAGAACGCAACATCGTGCCGGCGAGGATGCCGTGCGGCCTCGAAACGTTTTCTCATCCTGCACAATATTCCGGCTGTGATGTACATCAGCAACCCGTTATGGATACTAGGCGTCAGTCGCCTTGGATGACTCCTAGAGCAGTCTTCGCTTCGCCTGTTCCTGGGAATTCGGGAGGGGTACGCCCAGCGGGTACCCCTCAGGTTAGTCCATCGTCCATGGGTACCGGTGACCGCCCAACACCACAATCTAACCGCTATGGTCTGAGATCAAGACCAGATCAGTCTGTGCAGATGATAGCCGAGGAAAATATGACAGTGAGAAGTTTGTTTACGCAAACAGAAAACTTTATTCCTATTTTCCCTAATTATAATGATAGTGTTCTTGATAAGAAACAAAAACCTTTTATTAATGTTGAATGTAAGGGATTTATTTTTCCGACCCTCATTGATACAGGCGCAAGTGTTTCCTGTATAGATTTCAATGTATTGGAAAAAATTAAATTGTCCCTAGATGTAGACAAAAATTTTTTTTTAAAGGGCGTGAATGGCCAAAAGTTATCAACTGCAGGCGCGACAACGTGTAATTTAAATATAGGTAGTGTTGTTTTTGCTTGCGAGTTGGTTGTTATTCAGAATTTAGCTTGTCCTATAATTCTTGGTCAAGATTTTCTTAGTCGGTACAACGGAATTATCGATTTTGGCTCAGCAAAATTGATGTTGGGTAGCAACCGTATTGATTTTTTATCTGACGTATCCACTTTTGTTTTATCTTCGAACAATCGTCAAGTTGACTTTTGCACCTCCTTTTTCAAAGTTGACGTTTGCTCGGAACAAATAAAGGTCGATGCACACTCTCCGATTTTACGACATGAAGATAATGTCAATTTTTTAGGTTTAGATAATGTTTGTGAATTTACGATTGAAAAGGATCAGGAATTTGATTTGGGTTCTGATTTGTCGGTCACGCATAAGGAAAAGTTAATGTCTTTATTGTTACAAAATAAGGATAGATTTGCTTTTGAAGCTTCTCAATTAAGTCGGTGTGATATTGTGGATCTAGATATCGAGACTTTGGATGAAAAGCCGATTTCTTCTCGACCTTATAGGGTCTCTCCAGTGCAGAAAAAGGTCGTAGATAAGCAGGTGGAGGGGATGCTCCGCTTGAGGGTGTTTGAGGAATCTAATAGTTCCTATGCTTCCCCAGTTGTTTTGGTGAAGAAACCTGAGTTTAAAGATGACGGATTAGAGATATTTAGGGTCGAAGCTGTGTCGTTTCGCGAGGCGCAGTTAAGTGATGATTTTTGTTTGCAAACAATTAACCGTTTGCATTTACATGGTTCATTTAGAGGTTTTTTCGTAAGAAACGATTTGTTATATAAACGTGTTTTAAGACATGATGTTCTTAAGGACGTACTTGTTTTACCTAGAAGTATGTTTTATGATGTTTTAAAGGAGTTGCACGATGATGCGTGGACAGGTGGTCATTTGGGTTTTTCTAAAACTCTTTGTCGTTTTCGTTCGAGGTATTTTATGTGTAAAGCTGACAGGGAAATCGAAAACTACGTTCGTTCTTGTCTTCCCTGCCAGGAAAGGAAGGGTGGTAATAGAATTGCTCCTCTTTTACCTATTTCGGTTTCTAATTTGATGGAGAAGGTGGGAGTAGACGTTGTTGGTCCTTTCCGTTCTTAAACTTTGTAGACTTTTTAAAGGGCCTTATGTGGTTGTAAGAAGGTCTGGTGTAAATAACTACGTTATTCGGAAAGTTGGTCGAAGTACTCGTACATATGTGGTACACGTAAATAGATTAAAAAAGTTTTATGTACGATGATGATGATTTATTTTTTCCCTTTTTTAGTTTGGTTTGGTAGTCGGAGAAGTAAATTTCCTTTTCTTTTTTTTATGATAGTTTTATTATGTTGGAATCTTTTTAGGTAATATTGTTCCATATTTTATCTTTATGTGTGTTGTAATATTGTTTTTCTTTTCATGTAATATGAGGATAATTTTAAAATATATTAATTAGTCATATTTTTATAAAAAAAACAACTTAATGAGATGGCTGCTGCAGCCTGATATTCAAGACCGAGATGGCAGCTGAAATATTTAAAATCATTGTTAAACAATATTATCATTTTTCACTCTAAAACTTAAATAATTCTAAAACATAGTTCATACTCTGTCACTTAAAAAAAACTTAGCTAGTATTTTAAAAAAAAGGTTTCCTGTGAAAGGTAGGCAGTGAGGTGATTTATTTTAGTTAGTGGGCATTATGTATGCAGAAGAAGAGATAGGTATTTGTGTGATATAGAATATGTTCTTCTTTTTTGGAAACATGCATGGCACATAGGTGGCTATATGTATGGAAGTACCTTATGGGCTTCATTTTCAACGTTGAATTCATATTTTGTTTTTCATAAATATTAGTTCTTTGCTGGGTTACGTTCCATTAACTAACTTTAATATTTTTGAGTTTGTCCAACTTTGTGTAAATTCTTTTATATTTTCTGTAAATTTCAGATCTTCATTTTTCTTGATTACTGCTTCTAATTTTGAACACCTATTTCAATTTAGGTTTTCTTTTGAATAATTATTCAATTGCTGTTACATACAGGTTGATTACTTTTTCTCAAAAATATTTTTCTTATACAGGGTGTTAAAAATTATATTTGAATTTTTAATTAATAATTTAACTTTAAAATAATTTATTGAAGCTATTGATGAAGTTACTGAATTTAATTTCGTTATGAGGGATTAGGTTTGTATTTAGGTAGTTTTAGCTATTCGCGTGTTAGGTTTAATGGATGTGGGCTTTGTTGTAAGCGGTTTTTTCAACGGGGGTTTTTCCCTTGCAAAAGCAAATAGGATATTATTCCTAATTGCTAGACTTTAGAAGTTCTGAGTCCCTATCTATTCTTTTTTATTTAATTCTCTGTTTTGATACTTGTCCCCCTTAGGTAGGTTGTTAGTTTGAATTTTGTATTTTTTGATGGGGATGTTTAAAAAAATATTTTGGTCGTTACTGACCAAAATAATTTTTTTTGAAGAGGGAGAGGGATGATGTGGCATCGGTCATGCCATCTCTTTGGCCTTTGGTACTGGCCGCGTTGTTCTAAATTTGAATTATTTAAAATTAAACTGATTTTGATAGATTCAGTCAGTTCTTTCGTTTTGTTCCTGGGTGCGGTGGAAAAACGCACCAGGAATCGGTTTTTCTCGTATAATAAGTTATTTCCAGTTATTTTACTGTTCGTATGTGAAGTGTTTACGTTTATGCAATAAATAGTGTTCAAATCGCATTTCCTTAGTTATTATTTTGTAGCACGGGATCGCCCGTGTTATAGTATCTTTCTTCTTCTTAAGACTGGTTAGGTAACACGGTTTCAGACTTCAGTCTTCTTAGGCGGTCTGAGTAAAGCGAGTAGGTAGCGTTTACAAGTTTCTACCAAAGCAGATAATAGATTCTATTATCTGCTTTGGTAGAAAAGAAGTGTAAAAAGGCTCTTAACGTGTTGTTTCGGTAATTACATTTTTGATCTTCAGAACAGCATAATTTGTGGCGTTGATTTAAAGGTCTTCGGGGAAATAAAGTGAAGCTGTCCATTATTGTCATTATATCTTTTAATATACAAGTAAGTGCTAAGTGAGCACGAACGTTACACCGACTCTACCTACTCGTAGTTTAGACTTGCGTGCCTATTCGCACTCTCCAAAGTTGGCGATGTTGTATGTAAGTATTCTGATCCCGAGAGGAACGGGAGAGAGAGTTCCGATAACATTGCTCGTCCCCTTGTCGAATTTTTAATCGCGCACTGATGTCGTTTGTGCGAGCCCCCGGCGCAGCCGCCGGCACCACCCTACGTGGATTTAAAATTCATATCAAAGATAGCTCTCTCTGCTCAGTTCACTATCGTAACCAAATCTCAGTCTTGCCACTGGCGCTGGCAAAGTTGAGACAGTAATTCACTATTGCCATTTGTTTAGTCTGGGACTTGTTGTGTCGTCTTAATAATAGTGATGTGTGCTGCAAAAAGGTAGTAGGAATACCGTGATTTGGAAACATTGAAGTTAAGTTAATATTGATACAAAAAAAAAAAGAGTCATCAAATCTACTTCATATGTTCAAATAGTTACCTATATTAAGGAGTTTTTGTATTTTGTATTTGAAAATGGCTTTATGGTTTTGATGTTTAGTACTTATTTAGAGGTATGCAGGGGCAAAAGATTGATTAAGCTAGAGAAACCCGTATTCTAGTTTCGCCATCAGTGGTACAACTTTGTTTTACAATTCGGCCCTTTAGGCCCTTTAGGACAAAGCAAGTCGATGATGATGTTTTGTAATGAATTTATTTTTTAAACCAGACCAGTTATTATCAGGTCGTTTTTTTTTTTCTATTATCATGGGACAGATGTAAAGTAAATTTACTTTAGCGATGTCTCGATTCTACACAAAAATGTGCGCTCGACCACATAGTAATAAGGTGCGGCGAATCTAATCATAATTCAGTTTTGCGGTCGAAAAAAGGCCGCTGTCGTTATTGGCTGGACCGCCGCCGCCGCCCGCCCTTGTATAATAAGAGAAGGCGATGCGAGTCCGTAATGTTTATTTGATACATGTAATCGCAACATGATGTATGGGAGCGATCGCCGATCGTCACGGCCGCCAGCCCGCCACACACTCTCGCGCCTCTGTCGACGGCCGCTGGGTTTTTGATGATTATTCGACTACAATGATGATTTATTACAGGATTAGGCAGTCCTACGGCCCATTTTGTGGGGAGATTGGCTTTATTTATATTATAGTACCGTCCTCACATTAAATCACTAAAGAATCGGCTTTGTAGAATATAAATTGCTACCTATTACTTGTTTGAATCTACTATTTTTTACAGATTATGTCCTTTTTGTCACAAATTAGACAAAAAACTGAGGGAGGCGCCCGGTATTTTTGTATGTTATAATTATTTTTTGTTATCTTTCTTTCTAAAAAATTAAACCAATTATGCTTCAAAATTAGGGTTCAAAAGTTTGTTAAGTTCGCAATTCAGATTTCATGGTTACGTAACGATAGAAGTTGTGTAATTCTGGGTTACGCTCCTAAATGGGGTAATTTAATATTATACCTTCTTCCTAAGATTTAAGAATTTAATATTGGCAGCAGCTTGTTTGAATGGACGGATGGTTTTTTCGTTACCATAAATTAAGGTAGAGATAATCAAATTATAATTTGACAAAAATATGAACGAAAATATCACAAAATTGTCTTTTTTGCGTTAACTTGGCAGTAAATAATATTTAAAGTGGC
This sequence comes from Teleiodes luculella, assembly GCA_948473455.1. Classification (NCBI taxonomy): domain Eukaryota; kingdom Metazoa; phylum Arthropoda; class Insecta; order Lepidoptera; family Gelechiidae; genus Teleiodes; species Teleiodes luculella. Next base: position 8,544,408 of record OX419583.1, on the reverse strand, counting down.
TATCCTCCGGCAGTACAAGACAAAGCTAATCAAATTATAATTTTAAATTGTCGTCGCTGCCGGGGATTTTACGACACAAGAATGTAATTTATAGAACAAGACTTCTAATTTGCTTACTTTAAAGTACGGTTGTGATTCGCGAAGAGCAAGTAAGATACTCACAAGATTAATTTGCTGTATTGACATCTTAGCGATACCGTTGTGCGTAACTCATTATGATGAAATTCTTGTATTTTAATTATCACCCATCAGTAGATAGGTACGCGAATGAATGGATGTAATATTACAATAACACATTTTCTCGTATAAAAGTACCGAGTTTTCGCTCAAGTATTCTGAACAAGTGTTTCAAAAAATCAAAATCGTTCAGGCTGATAAATCGCAAATATCTATAGATAAGTAAAGTCGACTGACAACAATATTCACACATGGTATTACAATAGATATTACCTACCCCTTTTAACCCATTCGGAATATCTACATTTTTAATTCAAGTTTACAAGACATAAATGTGGCAAAGTTGGATTGGACTTAGTAACATAGTTATAGAAAAATAGATTCGAATGACATTTTTTTTGAAAATTTGTCCAAACAAAGAATTCGGAATAATTAAAAATGTCACATCACGTCCCTGTTCCTTCTGTTCCACTCGCAAGCAAGTGTTCTTAACTTAAAATAAACAATGATAACTGAAAAAAATATGCACAACTTTCTTTCAGGACCCTGTTACATAACTTTACGACTACAAATTAGCTGTATGCCCCGCCAGCATTATGGTTTTTTCGCATGCGTATAAGGTGATTCCCCCTTTAAAAAAAGTTCATACGAATCCCTGGTCCTGACAAATAGCTAGTAGGTACACAAAAAAAATTGTGTGCAGTTTTTTATATATGAATGTATGGTTGTAATATTATAATAACACAGTTTTCTAAAGCAATGCGCGTAAAACCATTACCAGGCCATTTATTATTGGTTACATAGATTGAACCAACAAGTAAAGATCGGTAAAAAAACCATAGTGGTATGCCCTTAGAAAACTATCGATCATTGAACTTGCGAACCATAAATATTATCAGGACACGAGTCACACAGAATAGTAGGGTTAAAGATTTTTTTTTGGCAAAAACGATTTAGCAATTCCTGTAATATCCACAATGCTTCACACAGAGAAACAAGTGCATAACTTCTAACTTCAGACTTCAGACCAAGAATAACAGGGCGGGCGCCATTTAAATTACTTTAATATAAGTTTGTTTCTCTGAATTGCAACGTTGAGGGGAAATTTTTGGAATTTACTTTAAAGCATTTCTTCGAAAGAAGCTTCTGATGTTGCCGGGAGTTAGACGGCCACAAATGCAAAAAGTAAAATAAGTACAAGCGAACCACGAATCTGGACGCAACGAATACACGAGTGCCTCGCCAGCCGCTCTCCTTATACCCGCACACTCAATTACTCGTCTGCATTTCTTTTTCTTTGACTGTAGGCAACCATCTACCTCAATAGATGTCTCGTGAGAAGGGCAAATAAAGCATTACATATTTTAACCGGAATCATAATGATACAGAAAAAATACAAATGTTTATTTTAAAAGAAACTTTTAGTAGTTACGATTGAGCAGATTCGAGAAAAAAATATGAACACGCTTTCCCAAAATTAAAAGCACCACTCAAACATTCTTCAAGATCGGTCGGTAAAGTGCAATCCCGGATAATATAACGCCCCGCAGCGACCATCGATTCAAAAGAAAGACAAGTAGAAAGTTTCCCGCCAAAGACATGAAATCATAGAGCGATTTCTTTTACGACTTCGGTTTCAACTTCATAGCGATGAATTATGCAGAGAAGAGAGAGATTTCCCGCGATAAAACTCGAAGCACCCAGGAGTACTCTAAAAAGTGCTCGGATATGATGATAACACGAACTACCTACTACCTACCTTTTCCTTTGCTAAGCTACCTTTAATTTTAGAAAACTTTAGATTATATTTAATAAAAAAAAGCGTGACAAACTGTCCTCGATTATCAGAAAAGGAATGATAGAATGAAATGTAGAACTAATGACTTTCTCTTTTTTATTGAGAATTAAATTCAATATGAAAATTACCGAGGAAGAGGAAGCAATATATCGAGGAAGCGCAGCAGTGTCTGCAACTTGGACGTACAAGACACAGCTAGCGGCATTGCGGCTCGCGGCGCGATGAGCGGTGCGGTGAGCGGAGCGAGCAGCAGCGGCTCGCGGCAAGCGGCAACCAGGCAGTCCGCAGTCACCAGACGCAGTGAGCGGGGTGCGCCGCACGCGTCCTGAATATCTAATTGACTAATATTAGTTGCTGCGAGGGGGAACTTCCTTAGAGGTGAGCGCAAACTTGAGACAAAGAACACGTACGGGTATATAAGGGCTACTTTTAAACTTTTATTACAAGAACTTCAGTCAATCCTTCCGGCTGCCTAGCCACTACAATCTCCTCTTTATTGAGAAACTTTTAAATTTTTAATCATTTAATGATATCGCTATTAGAAATAGCGCTCTACAATAAGATATTTTAAAAACTTTTTCCATGTCTGTGTTACAATCGAAGCTTCTACACTTATATAGTAAGGTGAATCGGAACGGAAATTGTTACCGATGAGAAAATAGTGGGTTTTCCTTCCCGACTGACGATATAAGTGCACTCCGCACTCACTAATACTCTACTTGCAGTCGTGAAATGGCATAGGCAGCATAGGTTCCAAATGAAATAAATTCCATTAGCGTAATTGATAGAGCGAGTGACCGAGGCCACCGAGCCGAGTGGCGTCCTCGTGGCGTCCTCGCTGAGTCTCACAGCAGGCCTTGTGGTAGAGTACCTTTATCTAGGCTCATACTCTATAGTAACCTTTTCTTTATATTTGGAAACATTTGGGCAAAAATAATCTTTAGCCAGATTTCTCTACAAAATACGTAAATGAGAGTACAAGTTCTTTAAGTTGCAAAAGGCGACGCACTCGCTGAACACAGTTTCGGCTTACTTTGTTATGCTAATCTTCATAATTCTTTAGCGGGAGAAAGTTTGCAAAAGTTGCTTTTTTTGAAATTGAAGCGTAATTTGTTACGGTACCTGTCTATTTAGAAATATTATGCCGAAAAAATACATAGACTTTTGAAATTTTTGAAGCGTAGGTTTTAAAATCCAGGCTTAGAGAACTCAATCGAAATACCAAAACGCAAATAAAATTGGACAAGGTAATTATAAACGGTACAATCTGCAAGCGTTGTTCTCTAAACTATCCTGACAGTTTTGTGAAGCTCCTGACTTGTTCAAATTAACGAAGGAAACTTTTCGATCAAGTCCGTCTACCTGACAACACAAAGTAAACTCCGTGCCTTTGCAACTTATCCATTAACTTGAGTAGAATCTGTAGACAGCAACGAGAGAATAGTGCCTCCGTCGCGTTGCTAGTTTGAACGTTAAGCAAAATTTATGATATTAGATTGATATACCTACACCATTACTTCTGGTTTAGTGAGATTGAAAATAAAACGTTTGATGGTTCGAGTTGGTAGCGTACAATTTATCAAGCGGTGCGTTGAAGGAATGTGAATACGCTAGACTGCGGGAACTGACGAGTCACCTTCCTACAACAATACTGTTAATAGCACAGAACATTTAAAATAGTACTCGATCTGATACACAGGTCTGGATGTCACAGGGAAGTTTCAAGGTTATCAATGCTAAAATTGAGTTAAAATAAAACCACGAGAACTATTCATTGCTGAATATATATCTCATAAGAAGTAGGTAGGTAGGTAATTGTATTTAATAGGATACCGAGGCGATCAATAATTTACTATTTCAAAATAAATGCGATGGTTTACTATTTTTTAACTCTTTACAACAATATTTCTATAAGACAAGGATTTTATAGTATAGCGCTATTACCAGACAACTTCCACGACATTGTAAAAAATCCTTTGTCACAAGTTTGACTTCGCGGCTGAAAATTATAAATGATTTGCCAAATTTTACTTCCTTAAAATCTGCAGAACGTTGTAGTCGACGACCGCTTTATTATTTATGACAAGAAACACGAAACTCATCTCGAGTTATAAACTTCTTGGAATTTCTCCTGAAGTAATACAGAGCTATTATTATGATGTCCCCGCAAAAAATATTCGTTGTTGTGAGGCAGGGGTTGAAGCGGCGAGGGGTTGGGCAGTGCTGCCACCTTGCTCTATCGGAGTGAAATCTGACGCTTATTTGAGGTATTTAGCGCCGAAACTCTTATTATATTAAAATGCACATACTAATACTAGCAGTAATACTGAACCTAACATTGCAAAGGCTGTTTCCAGGCTGAAGTGAATATTTTTAATCTCTTTTGTTTTTCTATAGAAGTTGGGTAATTCCGAAATAAGACTACTCAAGTCATTATCGTTGATTCTATTTTATTTGTTTGCTTTCTTTGTGTGTTTGCTTAGTTACTGACTTAGGACATTACATTAGAAGTAGGTACCTAAATTTACTAAACAGACATATCTATTTAAATATTTAAAATAATATGTTAATTGCAATATTGATTTGAAAATCTTCATAAATTTTCATAAATCAATTGGATTACCTCTTTTTCTATTAGCGCTTTCTGACTTCAAAGAGGTGGCAGCCCTGAGGTCGGGGCCAGTATAGTCGGGCAGTGGAGTTCACGAGGCGCAGACGTATCCGGCAGCTTTGTGGCAGTTGACTGGCCCTCGCCGCTCTAACATGTTTATAAAATTGCACCCCGCAGACAGTTGCACTTCCGAAAACTTCCAGCAATGTCATGTTTAGGAAATCACCAATGTTTTTTAATATTAGAGAATAGAATAGAATATATTTTTATATTGTACTAACGCAACAAAAGAAGGAGTAATCAAAGATTGAATATACTGCTAACATACCTATAAGCAAAAGCATCTATCCTTGGTCCAAAACCGTACTTAGAAGAAATCGAAAACTACATTATGTTTATGTAGAGTCCGATCAGGTATTTGATATTTACTACTGTTAGTTATCTAAACAGTTACCATACCCTACTACGTGTGTATGTTACGAAAAAGCTGAGGGTTTTGAAATTCGCCTTTTATTATCCGTCGATCCTTTTACGACTATTTGACAACCGTAAAATTTTATACGGCTCTTATACGACAAAACGCCGCGCGTTGCTGTTACATAACCGCAAGTTTATTTGGGTATATTAAAGAATTCCTTTGATTTTATATAGTACCTAGTGAAAACTTAGTTCATATTTTACAGTAAACGGATTAGAAAGTTAAGAATAACCCTCTGCCAAAATCTTTTGTTTATATCAAGTTCATACACGCAAATATTTATCACGAATGAGTAATTTTAGTACGTCATAACACAAAGCAGTAAAATCTCGTTTTGTAACAATTTAATGCATGATTATTGCAACAAGGAACGGGGAGCGGAAACAGATCGTTTCATAATGTATGAAGAGCGGCAGTCGCGGTGAACTCGCTTTGAGCCACTCTTATAAACTTCGCCAAGTTTCACTTGAAGAATTACAAAGGTTATTATTACGAAGTCCGCCACAAAAAACCGGGGGACGAGGGTTGTTTTGCCAACTTCTCGAGGGGCGATACCGGACGCTCCTTCGTTCCTTCCTACACAATTTTAAATCTGAACTTGAAAATTTTAAATGTGTTACTTTTATCCAGTTAAAATAATTGCCTGGAGCGAATAGTGGAAAAACACCTAAGTAACGAATATGGCTTAAATGGCAGAAGGCAATAAAAAAGTTTTTGTGATGTTTTTCTTCCAAACCACTTAACAAGCTTGGCGCACGTAGACATGTTTGTGTCTCGCTTGCATTATGACACGGTGTTGCTGGGAGAGAGAGGGGTCGAAGTGAGGAGACGTCGCGGCGCCAGACGCTGCCTACTTTGTCATCACTACATTGCTGTAACTTGTAACCAGCACGTTACCTTTTACTTGCTCGTGGAAGCTAATCAATCATCTGCATTGCACTCACTTTTACAAGCTAGAATCACGATTTTCTTAAAGAAATCGCTGAAAAACCTAAATAAATAACCGAAAGACACAACACAACAAAATTCATAATATTAGACGAATTACATCACATTCTAATTTTAAGCTTACATTTCCTATCTTTATTATTCTAAAATTCTAATTATTGCATGCCGTTCCAATATATTTCGTCCATCGCCTTTTCGTAGCAGGTTGTATTGTAGCCCACGTAGTAGTTGTCTACACGCTACGATAACACGGCTACGACTAGTAGCGTATTCAGCAGAAAACGTTTAGGTGGCATAGTGATTGTTGACTTAATACTTGATTGAGGACCATACCTACCGTATTCATTTAATGTTCAAAATGATTAAAATTGAATGGCATACATTTCGGAAGTACATTTTTTCATATGAATGAAACACCAGATGCATTTAGAGCCGATATTTAAGAATATGGATTACACAAATTATATTAAAACCGTGAATCACTAAAATAACTCTTTAAGGTTTTTTGTATTTCTGAGATCAATTCCACAAAATCCTTTTTAGTATCAGCAAATTTTCACATCGCGGTTTTTTACCAATCCGAAACTTTGTCCTACAAATCTCGGTACCTACAGAACAGTCCATATCTATAACAGCAAATTTCACCTTGTTGTCTGGTGCAGTCGGTTAACATTTTGGTATGGCAACCCTACCCCCACCCCTACTCATTATCGGAGACCTCTTGAAGCGGGTTCCTTGTTGTCATAAAGTTAACTTCAGCTAAGTGTCTTCTTTATTTGAAAAATAAACTTTTAATAAGCCCCGACGCAACATGCTGGCTGCGCAGCTCGACTGAAATTTGTTCTTGTTTGAAGCTACTTAGAAAGCAGCTTGTTTCTCGTTAAATCATAAAATATTAGTTAATTATCATTTAACATTTGCATACTTGAGTAAAAAGTAAGTACTCACGAAATGGTAGTGAAAGGATTATATTGTAAATCGATCTAGAAAAAAAAATACTATTAAAAAATAATAATATTAAGAATACGAGTATTTATATTTGTACTGTATTGTAAAAACTTATGCGAGAATTAAATATAATTTTATATAATTTACTTAAATAAGTTCTACAGTTATCTATATAATAATTGGCAGGCGAATTAGAGATCACAGTTTTTGTTGGTTGTTAACACATACTAGTATTATATTATCTGCAGTTCCGATTTATATAAGTGAATATACACTACTTTAGTCAAGCAGTGACGTGTACCGGCTGTTGTAGCATAATTCCTGCAACCATGTGTTCAAGTTATCTGAAAGGAAACTCTAAAGCAAAGCTAAAGTTAATTCTGGTATAATGATGAAAAACGTGTAGTTTGTTGTGTCGCTGGAGGCGAAGGGGCACGCAGCGTCGCAGCGCTGTCTCCGCGCGTAATATACGCTAACGGGCCGGGACAAGACAAATGTGTTTTCTTTCGGTCCTATTAGACGCCCGCAGCTCAAGACTGAGCTAGCATCGACATTGAAACAATATCTTATAAACAGTCGAGTCGAACTACACTAGCCATTATACTCGTATTAGCATTTCATGCCTCATATTTAATTTAGACAGGTTACTTTAATATGACTTCAATATTCAGGCAAACTTTACAGCTAATCTAACAAAATTATATCAAACTTAGACTTTTTACCAACGTCTTAAAAAAAGAGTCTCAAAGGGATTGTTACTAGTATTTCATGCATTGAATAACCGAATGTCCATGTCAATACTCGTATAAATCTTATCAGTGAAGCGATTCGTTTAACGCAATATCTTGATTTCAATAGGCAAAAGAATAAATCTTCGATCGGTGAACGTGATATAATAATATGAAGACAAGAGAGGGAGCATTCACGTCGCAGCTAGTTAGGGGCGCAAACTGGTCCGTCGCTGGCGTTCGCGCAAATCCAATTTGTCTCGAATGCTCGGAGCTCTGGCTACTATCGGCTACCTCCACAAGCTTACCTTCGCCGGCTGTCATGTGTGTTTACTCAACGAGGGCTTTTGCTTCTTGACCGGAGGGTAAACGCCAATGAATATTGACTTAAGCACTGTGGCTAATAATATACGGTTGGTCTATGTCTATGTCAATCAGGCAAATACTTACGAAATATCTTGAGGAATTAGTTGCCAGTATTAGGTATGTCCTTACTAAATGGAGGCGAATTTGTGGTAATGTAATGTACAAGGATGTTAAGTACTACCGTGTAATGTGACATTGTGAACACGAAAATTAAAAGTAAAGTTTAAGCGGCCGATTAATCAAAGGGTAGGTATGCGACAAGCATGCATTCACTTTCAATCGCAAAGTTCGCTATATTCTCGTATCGCAGGGTGACTTGCATTTTATCGGTGCGGCAAATGTGGAGATTAATGGCGCAGTGGCAGCAATGATGGCGCTCGTCGCCGGCAATTACACGCGCGATGTGCTGCTGTTGCGCTCGGGCCCACATTCTTCATCTGCTGCTCGTCTGCTAGGGACATTATCTTTTATATCGTGTCGAAAAAGTAGTTTTGTGAACATGTGTATTTATAAATGTAGGACACGTTAATCAAATATTCCGATAGCATGATCATAATATATACAATTTTACAGGTAGTAGGTACGAGTATGTCTACAGGTCATTTTATTTTACTCACATCTTTTTACAAATCTGACAGTATGATAAAAAGATCTTACTCAATACTGATTTATATTAATAAAAACTTTACATATTTATTTGAATGAAAATGTATTGTCACTTTTATTTAAAAACTAGCGACCCGGCCCGGCTTCGCACGGGAGAATATTTATTGAAGGTTATCCTTAAGTATATTATGCATGTATTATACATATAAACCTTCTTCTTGAATCACTCTATCTATTAAAAAAAAACCGCATCAAAATCCGTTGCGTAGTTTTAAAGATTTAAGCATACATAGGGACATAGGGACAGAGAAAGCGACTTTGTTTTATACTATGTAGTGAAAAGGCAAACTGAATACTATACCTAAGTTTTTGCGTGATAACTTTTCTTTAAAGAACTATTCCTACATATTTTATCCCATCCCTACACATAATATATTCATTAAGAATGCAAATTATAAATTTCCCTCTAGTAGCCATGTCCTCATACATATGAAATACTCATTCATAAAATATTCAAAATGGTTTCATGCTTCTTAATTATCTGTGTTTGTACGCGCCGCCGCCAGAAAGTTCCGCACGGCGCACTTTTTGGTTTCATTTCTAAGCCAAACCTCATGTTACGTACATTCAAGGCAAATGTTTGAATACGCAATATTACTTTTTTTTTTAAATTCAGGAAATGATTATATTGAAGGTTGTTCAGTGATTCAAAACTTTTCTGGTTACTTGAATTATTGTTGGGTGTATTGCATTGCTTTGCTATGTAATAAAAAAAGAAAGCTAGCACATTTTCAGTCATGTTTTTCATTTTAATGAATTATGTAGAAATAGTTAATTTTTTGCTGACTCCTGGCGACATGGTGTTGATTAAAGTACCTGTATGGGTTGTCTGGTAGAAATTGCTACTTTAGCAATAAGGCCGCCTATTTGAACATGTATATTGTTGTAACTGTATTGTTTGTAATTTATTACTGGTGTGCAATAAAGTATATTCTATTCTATTTTACATTACCTTTTTGTTTTTTTTTTAGTTAAATTTTCTTTACAGAAGTTCCTAGTTAGTTATTTATTTTACCTAATTTTTATTGTCAAAGAAAAAGTGTCGTGTTTTGCACAAGAAATAAACAGCTGCTGCAGTGTTCAGTAAAACAATGATTATTGCACATATAACAACAAGCGTAAGTGATGCAATTCACACGGAGGTTGCATTACCGCAGAAAGTTGTGCAAACATTCGTTACGGGCGCTGGCTCAGAGCGGAGTGCGCTTAGGAACACTCCCGTTGGGCAAACAGACAAAACTTGGCTTGTTATTGTACTCGCCTGCACTACATCGACCGCTTACCTGCTAAAACGCTCTTTTGTACGCAATCATGGCTTTTGTGCCTTGAAAAACATTATCAATGTGGAAAGAACCAAACCTGTGTATTATTTTGTGCAATTTTGCATATACCTACTTACTTTTTATTTGGTTTAAATAATAATCTCTATTAAAGATGAACAAAATCTCGTATTGTAATAATTATATATTTTTTTGTTTACAGGTAATAAATTATCCAAATGAATAGCAAGTATTGCCATCGGCGAGGTTCAAAGGGTGAGTAATTTACTTATAGGTATTACAGTATAATGTGAATAAACTTCCATACTACGCTGTGAAACTGAATGTGTTTGTATTCAATTTTCCTTAGCTTAGCCAGACCATCGCAATATTGTCCGATGCCATGGGCGACCCGGGAGCCTTGCTACTAACCCGCTACGTGCTACGATAGTATTATGGTAGCGTAGCGCGGCGCGGAGCTCGTAGCCGTTCGTAGCAGCGCGCGTAGCACGTACCGGCTACAGCCAGCTGTGCGTTGCAATTACACACCGAATGACATTCAACTGCACATTCAGCACAAGTGTGTCAAATATTACCCCAGAAAATAAATTACTTGCACAAAATCTGATTGAAACTCGAATAACAAAATATTTGGTCGTACCCATTTCTATCCCTTTCAATAAACAGTCGTGAGAAATCTAAACATACGCTCACCAAATCTGCTGAGCAACCCATTTCTCCGCAACGTGACTGAATCGAAAGGAATTTGTCCCTCTAAATCCGCGGCCATTTTCTCACATTCGATGGACCAGATAGAGATAGGCCCTTCAAGGGGATAGCCCACTAAACCCTTAACACTCAAACTGTGACTTGCGGCTTTCTTTTTTATATAACTTGGGAAGTTTTACGAGATCAGATAGTATTTATAACTTATCTATAAGACTGCAGACAGTTCTGATGTAAAATTTTAACATTAGTTTTTAGAATCGAAATAATTATTTAAGCAACTTAGTTAAACCGTGTCAGACATAATAGGTCTTTCAACAGGTTCTGTACGACTTGTTTACTTGATGTCTGGTTGTTGTTTAACGACATCACACCTATAAGTAAGTAGGTATGTTTGTATATGTATCTATCTGTATGTGGCTGTTGTTTGATACTAATTCAGGGAATCCATGTGTGAGATATCATTGTTGTTTATAATTTTTTGTGACATTTTCGTCTTTAAAACCCATATATATAGAAACGTTAACATTTGTGTAATCATTTCTACAAATGCGTTGTGGTATACTCGGGCGAGTGAGCAGCGTGCAGCAATCGACGAGGCAGGTGCACAGATGGCTCGTGATTTAATTTGGGACTTAGGGAGCTGCTCTATTGAACGTATTGAATCTGTAATCTTTTCATCTCAAGCACTCGGCTCAGTTCGCCCGCACGGCTCGCTCGGTTCGCTCGGCTCGCTCGCCGTCACAGCCCACCCCGGGCACGTTGTCCATCCTTGGCCATTCGCGCCACGTCTCGCCGCTGGTCTCGGCTGAGGTACACACACCGTGGCATGCCGAGTCATGCTCTAATAATCATTCTATTATTTCAGTATTTTGGAAAATTGAATCATACTAGATTTCGTTTCATTTCACGTCCGTTATGTGGGTAGGTTAACTTATGACGACTTAAAAAAACGAACGTACATGCATGAAAGTCAGACATATTTCCCTGAATGAAATCATTCAGAGCAATTAATTTTGAAGCTGTCCGCTCTCGACTTATTGTTTTAAAATATTTATATGTCAGTACAAATGGTTTTTGGAAATATTGGAATACAACCGTGGCGAATGGTACACAAAGAATAAACGCACAAAAACAAAACCGCGCACGGCTGAGTGCGCGCGCTCGGGATGCGGAAAAATGAATGGTTATTTTGGTATAATTGCGACCCGCTATGCTAGACAATGCATACGCCGTTAATTGATACTAACAGCGAAAATAATAAATATGATGTGAGCCCTTTTTGTCTTAAATAAAAATAGCGCGCTATTTGCAATGATACGAATTCGTGAGTTAAAAATTTGTGACGTGATGGCAGCATTGTAACCGATTTAAATTTAAGAATTTTACCTATAGTATGTGGACACATACTTGTATCATGTCTATGTTACCCAATGTAAAATGTTGCTGTATGGTGCAAATAGTTTTGCTGGCGATTGTATTGTATAGATGCTACAAATGTCAGGTTACAAATGTCACACTGGCATTGATCTAATTGGCCTTTCTGTATCTGTTGGACTCGGTTGCTATTGCGCATATATTCCTTACTTTAGACCGGTAATTGTTAACATCTCATGATATACCCGAAGGGCTTACCCTGGTAATGGTAATGGTAATGGTAATGGTAAGAACGGGCTGATTTCCGCAACTCGACGTCTAATGCGCCTTTTTTGCGTATGGAGGGCTTACCCTGAAATTAGGATGAATAGGCCTTTGTTGACCACGTTGGCCCCAGTGCGGGTTGTTCCATTTCAGATATAAATAATAATTTTAAATGTTACTGTAACTTCCTTTTGGCGCAATATGCAGGCTGATGTTCAGTTACACGGCAGCTAATATTAGTCCGGAGGCGCGAGGCGCGGGGCGGCCGGCCCGTCGCGCGGGGAATACCAAGCAGTTGGCTAATATAACGCTGACTCAAATACCTCTAACGTGCTCTTTTACTCTCTTTTTACGCCACCACTGTATCTTGTTTCATAATTCACTATGTGCTTTTTCATTATTTTCTTTATTAAGTAAATAAGGGAGAAAAAAATACCTCCAAATTCTAGTTATAAAAGAAACCTCTTCGTTATTGTAGCACGCAAAATAACGTTTTGATCGGGTTTCAGCAGTTACAGTTAATTATGCAATAAGTTGACTTGTTAGTCTAGTACTACAAACTTGTTCCCGTTTTAGAAAACCACAACAATAATTGTTCAAAATACCTAACACATGGAATGGGCTGCAGCGCTCACCAGTTACAACCAGTAAATTTCACTGTATATCTTTAGTGACAATAATCAACTGACGGGACTTAGTTTTAATATTCTGGCTCACCATCACTCTGGAGCATCGATGGTGTACTCGGGTTTCTATGTGTTTAAATACTGGTTTAGGTTGGCAATGAATTATAATTGATTCCAAATATGTACCTACACAGCCTTGTTCCTGCTGGAAGATATCTCTATTTAAAGATAAGCTCGCCTTTGTGTATTACCTTTGAAATGTACTGCCATTTTTTTGTGTAGGTACAATAAATATCTATATGAACATGAACTTTTTGACGAAATTTTGGTGACTAGAAGCTGATCATTGTAGTATTTTGTTGGATGAAGTTTATTTCGATTAGATCATTTGCGAGCTGATAACGACGTTACCAATATAGAGTAAGAGATAGAGACACCAATACAACTATGTTCGCATAGTTCAATCACGTCTGGTATTGTATTTGAATTGATACTCGAATGTAATATGTTTGGATATTCAAATTATGTGATTATAATTCCATGCATTGGACGCACACTGCGGATGGTTGTGTTGTTACTGATTCGCATGCTCGTATTTTGCATACATTGTATGTCCGAATACCTAATACTGCTCTTTAATAAAATTAAAGCTTCTGCTAGTTCAGATAAAGAAATGAAAAGTTATCTAAGTGTAAGGATTTTGGTTTAGTTAACTCGTAGATCACCGAAAAGATGCGATCGATACAACATCGTAACGACGCTAATCCCAATGAGAATATACGCGGCCCGTAACTTTCTCGCCTCTTTATCGTACCGTTGAAATCGTACTTCTTTGTGAGTAATCCCTCCACGTCCCGACGATGTCGCCGACGAAGATAGAGCGCGATCTTCACAAATAATGTCACATGCGATTCGTTTCAGGCGACGTGACTCGCATCGCCGCGACTAGCCGCGCCGCCGCCGCTCCCACCGCGCCCCGCCGTGCATAATGGGATAAATATGCTGCGGTGATGTGCCCACACATGGCCCCCGAATTAAGTGAGCGCTATTTACTGCACGCGGTGAAACTTCCTTACCCGCTTGATTAACTAGATTGTGTTTACCCGAGACGGTATCTGCGTGGTGCCGCCATATCGTGTACGCCGTGTAGACACACACGCATATAAAATTACCGACAATGAGGAACAACTCCTATTACGAGCACTGATTTACAGGCTCATTTAGCTATTGTAACTATTAATATAATAGTTAGAAGGTATGGTAATTTAGATGTTTTATGAGTGCATTGTATCTAAAATCATCTTCATCCTTCATGTCTTCATAAACTGTAAAGGACTACTTATAAAACTTCCATCGAAGGTTTCCAACAGGTAAAGGGTGACTTTCCTTTTTTAAAACCATTCCTACTAACACGCCTAAAAAAGAGTGCGATTCTTGAAACGTCTCAAGTAAAATATGTAATTTGAGATAAAGCGGCATCCCATTCCAGATAAGCGGCAGCACGACCCACGTCGAGAGCCATCCGACTCGTTACGAGCCGCCCGAAGCGAGGTGTGATACAAAATCATCAATCTTACCCGAGATTGTACTATTAAATGCCTCTTCGCTCTTTTCCCTCGAACTCGAGACCAGAAACAAATGTAAAAAGTTGTGTGATAAGTTCAATTTGAATTTGTAAAGCCCCTTTCAACGTTTCTCGCCTGTTTATCTCGGCGAGGAAGGAACGGAAAATACAAAAGTAAGAGATAGGAAATGAAGAGACGGAAAAAAGTGTCGGGTGCGGAACAAACGCGGGAAAGTTGGCGTTATCCGGGAGACAAGTTAAATCGCAATTTATTAGGGCGTAGTGCGGCTTAGTACCGGCACGCGCGCCGGCGCGCCTTCTGGTCCTTCTGGCCCGCACTACCTTCGGCTCTCGGTCTACAATCACATTAGTATATTGGGCGATACAGATATATGGATTAATTATTTTCAACAAAGGAACCAGCTATTACCAGGAACTATTATTAGTTATTATTGAATAAACACAGTTTGAAAACAAATAGTCAGTTTTCAATCGCAAAGGCCTCCATTTTATAATTTTTAATGATAGCATATGGCTTCTGAGACTGGCTCGCTAATTGAGCAGAGGCAGTGGGCTGTAGTTAGTATACAGCACAGACTCGTTATTTGTTTGGCGGTATGAAGTGCCCTCGCTTTGCCGCTGCCGTCCGCAGCCAGACACTTCGCTAAGTGTAGAATTATACGTGTCCATGAAATGAATAAAGCCTTTCTATGCTTTGTTTTTTACAACAACAATACCGCTATTGCATATTATGTTGAAACCGTAAAAGTGTGTCCTGTCAAATTTAATTAGCTTTTTCTTTCTTTTAGTTGTCTTACTTTGTATAATCAGAGAAGTTATTTTATAAAAGCCCGAGTTAAAAATAGCTGCAAGTTTTTTAGAAGACTTCAAAGAAGATAATGGTATGAATGAAAATGTGTGATACTGAACTAGTTTTTGTTGGACGTTCTAAAACGCGTGGCAGAATACGTTCAAAAGCGGTAGAGCAGTAACACAGGACAGGAGTCTGTAACGAACGATGCACATGTACCTTTGTGGGTGCGACTCCCGAACGTGACTGTAGCGGGCTCATGTTATCGAACATTCACGAACATAGGCCAATGAAGGAAATCCCACTCGCAAATCGGAAACGACGCACTAATTTTATATCATTCCACTGGTGACTAGGTTAAAAGTAATTTATTATTTTTTAATTCAGTGCTATTAATATAATATACACTGGACTGGAGATTATGGAGTTCTACTAATTAAGTTATTTACTGACTAAAATAAAAATAAAAATATATCAAGCCCTAAACCTAATAAACTATATAATTTTTTCTAATCTTTATGTTCTGCAGAGAAAAGACACCCGTATCATTGGGTAAACATCTTAGGCACCGTAGGTAGTGGCTATTAAATGAAAACGATGCACTTGCATGCACCTGGTGACTGGTGGGCCAGACTGGAATGAGAGTACGTGCTCATGACGCGCCAGCCTTATCGCGCATCTACAGCCCCACAAACAAACCCGCGCCCGCGCCGCCGCCGCCGTGTTTGCTTCCTGAGGGGAGCACCCACTTTCCGTTGCGAATTTCCGAATCAACGAGCCTATTCACACACTTAAAGTTTACGACGTTTCTAACAAAATGGGACATCTAAAGTAAACCGAAGAAAAAGAGCGCTCAGCTCTTTAAAAAACGCTCTGATGTAAAGCTTGAGAAAAAATCGTATAAATTTCCGCTGTCGCAATGTACTGGTACTAGCATATCCATGACTGAATTCTTGTTGAAATCTTTTTGTATTTTGTCCGCTAATTGTGGCGAGGACTAATCGGATCGCTGCCGTGTGCAGATTCCATTACGCGTACGCGTGGATCGTGTCCGGCGCATACATATTCATGGGCGAGCGAGGAGCGCGAGGTGCGGTGTGAGCGATGCGAGCGGTGTAGGCGATGCTTCCGTCTGCCGCTCGATGTATGTCAACCGCGACACGATTAAATCACTGTCTCGGTGCACTTATCCCTGTCATATTGCCTGATACACTTTTGTATGCAGAAAATGCCTTCAGTTAATACTTTTTGAGATTTTCACAAAATAATATCTTGATTCCATTCCATTTTGGTGACATTTTTTTCTTTGGTTAGTAATGACGATAATGTCTTCTTCCTTTAATTAAACCGAGCAAAGGCATGTCTTATTTTCCTTTATTCACTATAATAAAAAACATACTCGTATCTATAAGAAGGCTTTGATGATTTATGTAGACGAGCAGATACAATATTATCCAGTTTGGCGAATAGATGATAACACGTTCGCTGCAGCGGATTCATAGAATGAGTATTCAGAGCAGATACCCAGTGTTGTATCTGATAACTTCTCTAAATGTAAATTAGCTTTAGAGGACGGTACCTGAAACAGTGACAAACTGGCAAGTTCGTTATTGGAACAGGATGTAAATCGAAGTATTCAGCATTCATCGGGAGCTGAGGAGCTAAATATATTCCTGTATCAAGCTGCGGAGCGCGCTGCCGAGTGCGCTGCCGGCGACGCCACTTCTACTCGGGACTTCCCAAACAAACTTTTTAATTAGTCTGCGAGGACAAACAAGCTGTGTCTTCTTAGTTCCGATACATACGCCGTACTCCGTTCCTCAAATAGAATAACTTGTACCTAATTTTACAAGATTTATCGAGCGGTGTGATAACTTACTTCATTAAATAATTTGTTCATACAGTGTCTTTTGCTTCCAAGCACTTAACATAATGAAGCAAAGTAAATTTATATTAAAGATTCTACTGTTAATATGATATTTTATTTTAACATTCTATAAATGCCATAGTAAAATACACATTTTAAATGCTCTTTTGCTTAATAATGCCAAATACCCCCAATCGCCTGCAATAATAATAAATAAATGCCCAACAAGAATGTCCATGAGTACAGTTCTTTAAATTACAGGCTATTGGGGGTCATTACAAAACCTTCCTACCTAGAGAATGGGCTGTTATTCCAGTAGTGAGCAGTTATCGGCTGTAGTAGTTGTAAGTACACTAACGTATTTTTTTTTAAATTTAAATAAATAAAAAATAACAACGTTTATTAATTTCCCGAATGAAAATGTTCACCTTTCATGTCCAACATGCTGGGTTCAAAAATCCTTGTGAAAGTCTAAATAAACCCACTGTAAAACAAAAAAATTACAGATATTTAATTTATTAGAAATTATGAAAAACATCTATATCACTTTATTTTCACTTTTCAGAGGCATAAGTATTATAACTGGATTTCCAAAAAGCTTTCTTATAGTGTACGAGATTAAAAGGACCCTGTATGCGAACAGACTGAGTATGAATTAACCACATACGTGCGTCGGAATATCTCGAATATGCAGGAAATCTAATAACATAACAGAGCATTGTTTGTTTACGGCGAGAAGCTATAATGAATAGTCAACACGGGCCCGTCGCGCCCGACGCATTGCTGCGACTCAACTTTACTATCCTTGTTTTATATACGTGATTAATAGCAAGTGAATAAAAGAAGAAGAAAAACCTTGGCCGATTACTCGCACCAAAGAGCTAGGAAAATCTGCGTGCTTCGCTCGTACAGTGCTCTACACGCAATTACGGGTAGCACTATTATTTTCATCTGTGACCTGGGGTAGCATTAGGTTTCACGCGTAACTTTGTCATCTACTCTCATCTTATAGGAGCAAATAATTTTTGACAGTTAAATGTGAGTCGCTTGTCACAGATTTGGTTATACTCTGAGGAAAATTAACTTTAAATAGAAACCATTGTAAAAATTCTTAGATTTTCGCAGTTGTTAATTACACCAGTCATTTTTAAGTTATCTATCTCTGCGATTTAATTTTGAACTCAGCCTTGACCATGACCGGTGTAACTAATATCAATCCGACAATAAATAGCGTACAAAAGCAATTGTTTTATGGTCTGTGTATATTTTAGGATTATTTGTCGTGTTTCTGCATTGAAGACCAAAATTTTATGAAAATAAAAAAAAAATATTGAAAAGAGTAGCAAAAATGTCACATTATTGTAAAAATATGTCCACTGATATTTTCACGTCTAAAAAATTTATTTAAATACTTCTTGTATTACAGTTACTGTAAAAAAGCAATGACTAGTTGGTGTTAAAGTTAGTATTAGACTAGTATTATATTATCTGTGGTATTAGTATAAAAAAAGAGAAGCAGCTTAGACACATTTCTGCTGCTGAGTTCACTGCCACCGAGCGCGGCTCGCCAATGCACGGCAGACAGGCGGCGCCACAATTACACAGCCTCCGTAAATCATAAACATCAACCCCCCATTTAATCCAAATAGTCCGTCGTTAGTCGAGCAGCCTGCGTCTAATTTGTCTCCTGTAACTCGAGATTAATTTATTAACATTAATTACGTGACAATAGCTGTTACTCTAGTTCGTGATATCCATAATTACAAGTTCGTGAGTGTTTGTAAACACCACGTTGTTATGAAATGACTTGCTATTTATGTTTTACAGAATACGTGGTGGCTACATGTCTCGTCTTAGTAATATTTGGTTGTAAAAATCTACTAAATTATGTAATTAAATTCTAACTCTTATTCATATTAAACAAAATGCAAAAGTATGAATACTCTAGTACTCATCTTTATTATAAAAATGAACTTCGAAAAAATCTGAACCTGAAATTATTTTTTTAGAATATTCCTTGAAGTACGAGGATGGTTCCTAAAGAGAGAAAAAAAAAGTTAAATGAACAAAGAGTGTATTTCACAGCTCCGAAACGCGGGCGGAGTCGCGGGGTGGAAAGCTAGTAGTACTAAATAAATAAATACAAAAATAAAAAGTTTGTACGGAAATTTAATGTTGTTCTCATAGAGCAGCCGTTAGTAGACAAATATCTTGTTTTTAATATTCGAACTGTCTTATAATAAAATAAACTAGTTTACGAAAGATTTTTCATTTTACTGTTTTTATTAATCTTCTTTAGCAATATGGTGCACCGGTTTCCGAAACTATGGCTGCGGGCTGAGCTAAATGGAGCATAACTTTTTATGGCGGTTTTTGTTTTCATTGTTTCTAATATAAGTTCACCTGAAAGTTCAGACACAATTACATCAATACTTTGAACATATTATGTTATACCAAATACATTTAGAATAATATAAGTAGGTATTTATAACATTATGATAATGACTCTGACACAATTCTGTGTCTACTACATCATAACTATTTAACACATCGTTAAATAACTTATATGAAGTTATTTATATTTGAAAAGATCTACAGGTAGGGCCCTCCAACTATGTGCTTAAACAATAATATATTCACGGGCATTCCGCTTTGCTGCGGAATATTTCGAAGTGCTATCAATTATATTTCAGTCAATTTGCATGATATCTCGTCCAACGCATCCAACCAGCGCATCCGATATTTTTGACTAAATATGCTTTTTTTTAAATCGGTTAACTGATAGTATTGATACATAAAGTGACTCAATGACCAATTCAACTGCAAACTGCAATTCGTGTAGGAATGAAATAAACCCAATTTAAATTTATATAATATTTTATATTTATACCTATAAAGAGTCACGCTCTTAAAACTAAAGTACTACAAAACATAACACTGCAAAATCAAAAACAAATCACCTCAAATGTTTTCATGAATCGTGGGTCAGTTCCGGTTGAGCGTTTGCATTTTGTTCACTTTTAAACAAAGGGTGAGGGAAAGCATTGCCGCTGTCGGTTGTTTGGTAAATTGCGGAAAATTGCCCGCGGAAAAAATTACGCAGAGAACCGGCCGGCGAAGTACGGCGATATGCGGCCGCCACATGGCGCGCACGATACGCCCTACATAACTGATGACTTTCCGATGGGCATTCATTCGCGGCCGCTCGCCGCCCGCAGCTACACCGCCACCTCCGCCGCCCTCAGCGAGCCACATAAATTCATGGAATCGCTGTTGTGTGCTCATCTGTAAAACAATTACCCGCAAAGCCGCGCTAATGCGAGATTGCCAGTTTGTTGGAGTCTATTTGTATGATGATGATGATACCCACATTTGTTAGAGTATGCTTTATGCGCGGATTAACTGATTCAGTATGAACGCTTTTAATTATTCATTTTCTGTTTGCAAGAATCTTCGTCTTTTTAGTGAACCGCAAAAAACGAGCATCATAAAAGTTATTCCGATATAATAAAAACACGTAGGTGGGATACGAGATGAATATCAATGAGGTACACACGAGAAAGTAGATGGAACTATTTTAATCTAAACTAGAAGAAATATCTCACTGTGTTGCGGAGTCGCGAGGAGCATAAAATATTTATCAAAAGAGTCCCGACTGCGCCGGCCCCGCGGGACGCCGCGCCGCCGCCTCCGCTGCTTAGCACCTCGGAATACTCACGTCACACCTTCTATCTATTATGTACCAACTACAGTCATATTTTTGGAGAAATCTATCTTCACACCACACGCCTTATCTAATCTATAAATCTCAAATGGATGTGTTAATTCGACTTGATAAAAGCGTATATAGAAAGCTGTATCAATGTATTATTGAACAATTACGTTAGCGAATGGAAATATGATTTTGTTTCAATTTAAAACGTAGGGAGGCGAAAGCGTGGTGCAGCGTAGCGGGCGAGCGGCGAGAGGACGTCGCTTTTGCTTTGTCCGTGCGCTCTGCCTGACTGATTCCACGAATCGGCCTGTGTCGTGCTCACATTCATATCAAATTGGTTTTAGGCTACCTTATAATAATAATCATATCATATCATTCAAGTTATATGACCGATGATCGAAGAAAGGTCAAAGGTTACTGATATATAAGTCGTAAATAAAAAAATGTGTTTTTTATCCAGTAGTAAACTTTAGGCACTCCAAATAACATTTCTGAGAGTTATTAAAATTCATGCAAACTTAAACTGCTAGGGATTAATATTAATATAATAAAACTGTAGACGTCGAAAATCTGTACCTAGAAAAAAAATGGTAGAAATCGATTCAGGGGAATGTAAGAAGTGATATAGAACATAACCAGATATTTACATAATTTTTTGTTTGTCTCTTGATACGGGCTAATCTCTGTAACTGTTAGACCGATTGGAATGAAATTTTGCATGAGTTACCTTATATCCCCTGTCGATCCCGGTCAACATCTTAGATAGTTTTTTTTCCGCGGGAAAATATCTCATTTCTACGGGAAACTGCACGGAAAAGTTAAAAACAACGCGGGCGTAGCTGTGGCCGGACAGCTAGTAATATAATAATGTGAGAACATGTCGCAAAATTGTATCTAACCTCAAACTAGGCAGACCCTGTACTACAGGGAAGAATTTTAAAAATATTGATGCACTTTTTATACGTAATAATGCAATCAGTACCTTAATATATCTTTAGAAGATGTTTTGATCAATAATACAGGTGAGACTATTTAACAACAATTTAAAATATAAATTATTTTTATGAGTAAATTAATGAATATGATACAAATTAGGTATCTGGGAGTATCATAACAATCTTGAAATGGAAGAAGTTCGTGTTTGGTAGGAAACTTGCGGATCAGCGCTGTTGTCCCGCGCCCGCCCGCGCCGCCTCCTTACCGCCTCCTTACCGCCTCGTCACCGCTCGCCAACGATCAACTCACAACTTTTTAATTAGTTTAACGACAACAATCGAACACTGTCTTGTTATTTGGAATCGCAAGACCCAGCTCTTGAGCTATAGAAAACTATAGAACTTGAGAACTTAAGCTGTTATTTTGATCTCAAAAAGGGGAGGTTTATAACATAATGCACGTTGCTCGCAGAGCTAGAGCTATCTTTCGATAAAGTATCGTATAATCTTAGTTGCAATAACTAATAAAGATCTACATAAATAAAATGAAGCGAACTATTTTTAACGATTTGATAGATCGTTGCTGCTACCAATAACTAATAAAGATCTACATAAATAAAATGAAGCGAACTATTTTTAACTATTTGATAGATCGTTGCTGCTACGCCGTAGACAGTACTCGTAGCGTGCCGTAGCCACTCGTAGCTCCGTAGCGCGTAGTACTGCATGAGCGTTGTGCGAGAAAACTATGTTCACTAACTTAGTTTTTTTATGTGCGTTAGAATATGAATTAGTATTTTATTTTATTCACGCGTTTGGAAAGAAACAGGTATATTCAAATTTATAAACCCCTTCTTTTATAAATAAAGACCCGTTTGATATGGCAAGGCTACTAGAACATAGAGAATGTCTTGAATTGACCTAAATTTATATTGCAAATCTAATTGACAAGATTCTCGGACTTATATAATGCTTTACTGGACATAATGAGATACTTCACACATTAAGCGGGCGTCGTTGATTCAGTTATCCTATCGTGGGATACTGCCTGAAAAAGCGAACTAACCGTAAATATGTATAAGCTTATTGCACAAACATACAAAAAACCCCAGTAGAAAAGGTATGAAACAATAACTTGCATGAGTTAGATTTTGTTCTAATTCGAGTTGATTCCCAAATATCCCCGGCAATATCAAATAACGACTGCGAGTTTGTACACATGTTATCACAACGGGGAAGCGCTCGGGAAGTCACTGGGTGCTACGACTGCCCAACCGGTTTATTATACATTCCATGCGACTTTGGCCCAGTATAATTTTGAATATATTCATGTATTAAATTGATCATTTCGTAGACTAATAGTGACAACGAATATGTATAATAAAGTTATATTAAAGTAGAAAGTATCGTGAAAGACTTCATTTTATTCATAAATTGTCACATTAATTTTACGGATAATTATAAACTTTTTTATTATTATTAATTGAATTTTTATTTAACACTATATACATACATACATCAACAAAACAACTTGATATTGTAAAATATACTTTTTTGTCTTACCAATATTTTATTTAAAGAGAGCTCGCTTAGCATGTACTAAATTAATACAAAACATATTCATTATTCACTATTATTACTAGCTCATTCATATTATGTCTCTACTGAGGGACTCGAGACTACCCTGAAATCAGAAAACAAAAAACATGCTTATATATGTTTGTTTATATTAGAATATGAAAATTACCGTGTGATCACAAAACCATTTTGGCTCTCCGTAGGATTCTGCGAAAGCTGTCTGAACGAAGGGTGAACGCTTGTTTTCGATGCCCGGCTAACAGTTAAATAAATTAGATAAGACGGGATACGCGCTGACGGGGGCACTTACAACTTTCTGTGTCGTCAACACTTTTATGTGTGTATTGCGCTGGTGCTGACCCATTACGCTGATTCAGGGTTTGTCCGACGCGTGTGCTGAGGGAAATTAACCTTTTTATTAGGTGTTATTATTGTTACTATCAATGGGAATAGCCTATTTCGGTTATAATTTGAACGTTCATTCCCTTAATAGTTTAGCAAGCATACTTAGCATTTATACAGGGCGTCCCACGGCTATGCCACTTGGAGGGAAAGTACCTTAAATATTGTAGATAGAACGTTTTACTGAAAGAAGACTTCATTTTATTTCTAAAAACTATGAAAACTGCATTCATACATTTTTTAATAATTACGTGGTTGAACCGGGAATCGAACCCGCTATACGAGAAAAAGAAATATCCTGTAGTTTTATCATACCGATCGAAAGGCTTCATCATAAAAGTTATTCTTTGCTAAATAACATAGTGTCAGAAATAAAAGGAAGACTATGTTTTTAACACTTTTAATACAAAATTTATCAATTTTATCAAATGCTCAAAATGCTGTTGAATACAAAGTCGCACTCTTTTGTATTTTCACTCCCTGTCGATTTATTGATCTTGTTATGGTGGATATTTAGAATAATACGTATAAGTTCAGTTTGTAGCTCGTGGACACTTTCATACCGGTTCTTGTAAACAAAATTTTTTAGATAACCCCATAGTAAATCTAACGGGGTTAGATCTGGCCCATTCTGGCCACAGATCTGGCGATCACGGGTTCGGTTCCCGGTTCAAGCATGTAATTATTAAAAAATGTATGAATATAGTTTTAATAGTTTTTAGAAATAAAAGAAAGTCTTCTTTCAGTAAAATGTTCTATCTACAATATTTAAGGTACTTTCCCTCCATGTGGCATAGCCGTGGGACGCCCTGTATAGTATCCAAACATATAAACTTTCACTTAATATTGGTAAAGTAATTTAAACAATAGTACGTCGTAAATTGCTACCAAAAAATTATGTAAGGTAACCCACCAGTTAAAAGTACGAGTACAGTATCTATACGAGGATACTCCTTTGCATCTGCTTTACATAAATCAGGAAATCAAAGTACAATTTTTCTTTTTACCACTTCCTTGCGTAAGCCAGTAGGAAACGCATAATATTGTCTGGCTCGGATTTTAAAGTTGGATGCTTCATTTAATCAGGACCTCGTTCCTTCACTGTTTATTTGAATGAAGTATCCACAGACTCTTTCAATTTCCTCCCAATTTTATGTAAGCTGCAATCTTATTGGGTTTTTCAGTTGAGTTAGGGAAATCTGTTGTATACTTTTATGCCCCACTGATTATGGGGGAGATGCTTCTCATTGATATTTTTTTATCAACAGAATTGAATCTAGTCTTATTCGAATAAAAGCGTGAAAGTATCTTTATGGAATTCTTATAATAACTAAGTGAAGTGAACCCTTATTTTATTATAATTTACTTAATATAAGGAAAAGAAAGAGTGGGCTGCAGGCAGTTTTAATATCTATTCCGATTAGATTCAGTGTCAGGGAGGAACGCGATAGTGCGGAGTTGGAGGGAAATATTAGACGGATCCGGCTTCGAATACAAATATGGGAAGATAGGGAAATCTGATTTCGTGGTCTCAGACATGTTATATTATGCGACTCTATTTCTAGCTCACCATAATATGCGTTTGAATATAATAAGATTCTGCTAGTAGTACTTATAATGATTAATATGTAGAGATATCTTACTAACAGGTTTTTACATAATAGGTTCGCAAAGATCAGAACACGAAAACAAACAATTTTTACCGAGTAAGGAATATCATTCTACACAAAATTATTTACGATAAAGATCTATTCTAGTAATCTATTGAAACAAATTATTGAATTGAGAACGTATCCGGTGACGGCGACTCCAGTAAGTCCTATGTAGGGTTGTTGCCATTGTAGTGGGCCCTGATGTGACTTGCTAAACCGAATTTTGTTTTAAAAATACGATTACAAGATGCGCAAGAGAGCTGACCAGATGAATCATTAGTGTAAGCGTAGGAGGGTTGCGGTCTAGTCTTCCGTACTTGGTGTTAGGCGTCTAGGTCTTCTAAGTATAGTCTAAGAATGTATATGTTACGGCTAAAACCCGAAGTACGGCTACACCTAGTTTCAGCCGGTTAGAACTAGGTGTAGCCACTTCATCATCATCATCATTTCAGCCGAAAGACGTAGCCACTTACTCCTGGTTAAACCTAGTACGAGCCGATTGTTTTCGGGTATAACTAGGTCTATCCTTCATCATGCCGGCTACAACTAGGTCCAGCCATTCCCTGTTGGATAAAACTAGGTCTATCCGATATCATTCCGGCTTGAACTAGGTCCAGACAATCCCTGTTGGACAAAACTTAGATGGGTGTCCCGCCACGCCTTCCTTCCGCCCCGCGTCTCACTCATGACTCACAGCATCTGCAGCAGCGGCGCGGGGTGAAGGTCATAGCGAGGCACGCGCCTCTGCAGGTTGTGAGCGCCAGGTGCTGCTGATCTACTGCAGGTCTACTAGCGAGTGTGACTCACTGTCTGCAGCAGCAGCGCGTGTCTTAGTTTTATCCAACAGGGATTGGCTGTACATAGTTGTAGCCGGCATGCTATCTGCAGAGCTTTTTTTAGATATTAAAAAAACATCCAATAATAAGAAACGTAGAG
Organism: Teleiodes luculella; assembly: GCA_948473455.1. Classification (NCBI taxonomy): domain Eukaryota; kingdom Metazoa; phylum Arthropoda; class Insecta; order Lepidoptera; family Gelechiidae; genus Teleiodes; species Teleiodes luculella. Next base: position 8,517,976 of record OX419583.1, on the reverse strand, counting down.
TTTTTTTATTATTATAAATCAATTTGTAATAATTTACACAAATTATTAAGAGTACAATTTTTAATATATTAGGAACATTTTTTTAACAACAGACAATAGTTGCATATTATAATTTAAAAGATATTATTATAAATATAAATCGCACTTTTATAATCTAGTTTTAATAAAAAATATCTAGTTTTATCCAACAGGGATAGTCTGGACCTAGTTCTAGCCGGAATGATATCGGATAGATCTAGTTCTACCCAACAGGGAATGGCCGGTCCTAGTTGTAGCCGGCATGATGAAGGATAGACCTAGTTTTACCCGAAAACAATCGGCGCGTACTAGGTTTAACCAAGAGTAAGTGGCTACACCTAGTTCTAACCGGCTAAAACTAGGTGTAGCCGCACTTCGGGTTTTAGCCGTAACATATAGATTTAATAGGACAGGTATATATTGGCTAAAGAGTGGTTCTTAACCGGTAGTCCGCGGAACACTAGTGGTCCCTGGAGGTATTCCAAGTGGTCCCTGGAGGCATTCCAAGTGGTCCGCGAAGCGATCGTAAACAAGTGACGTGACGTGATGAAATGAGTCGAGTCGACACAACGCGAACCACTTTATTTTATTTTTTCGCAATAGTATGAGTACCTATTAAGTAGTAGTAAAATTATGATAGAAAATATTTCAAATAATTCTTATAAATCCTGTTTGTTGAGCATATTATATAGTAATTTACTACAAAGCGATGCCGAATCATTGCAGCTTGTTTTTTCCTATTAGATTTTTTCGCACTGTGATAGTAAACATAAGAATTTATTTAGTAGAACTGTATATAGGCTGTACTATTTTAAGTGTAGTTATTTCAATGTACTCTTAACTCTTTGCTAGTAGAGGTAGAGGTGCGAGTGCGGGCGGGCGGCACAAACGGCATGACACAGTAGGAAAGGAACGCGGCGGCAAGCTGATTGTTCGCTCACTAATTAAATCCCGGCGCTTACCGCCGACGGCCTCTTAATTATTGTTCCGCCTCTTAACATTTGTCTCACTGTCACTTTCCGTTTATTGCGCTGATTCTTTGCCTTTTAGTACCGCTCTGACGCTTTTCTCTGACACAATATACTTTTTAAATATTTTTTTAAACATCTTGTCCAGACTTAGAGCAACGCCGGCCTTCCGTACCGGAAGGCCCGCGTTGCTCTAAGTGTCCAAGTCTGGCCATCAAAAAGATTTTACGTCTAAACTTATAAACGCTAAAAAAAACTATCTTGCTTTCAACGAAAATTTTAAAAATTAAGACTGTTCGTAGGTATGGACAAAATTATTTTAATATAATATACTCGTATTATATTTATTGTTCTTACGGTATTGACAGAGATACCTATTTATTTAGTTTCTTTATTGCGTTACTATCTTCACAAATAGTTTGCGGAAGTTTTTAATTTTCTTACTGGTATACAAATTGGTTTCTGAAGCTACAAAAGAAGCACACTCTGGTGCCTTTGGCGGGCCGAGGGCCGCATACAAATTAACCAGACCCGCCTCGCCAACTAGTTAATGTGTGCAAACGTCTGGATTTCAGATAGCTCCCTGAGCATGCCAACTAGCTCCATAATTAAAAGAAAAACTGTTCGGATTTTCTGTAATCACAGGTTAAAAAATGGATTATTTAAAATGCCTTAAAAACAGCCTGGTCCAATTTTATCTTACTCGTAGTAACCAAGGAGGGGTGGTGGCGGTTATGCAATTAGTAGTTACTTGGGCTGAGTCGAGCGGGAACCGTTTCGAACGCCTTCTTAATTATTTATGCGCTGCAGCCTGAATAAGAAACGCCTCTGTTTGACCTCGCCCGTTCACTGCGCCAAAATTAACACTGATATAAAGATAAAAAAATGTCTACATTCATCGGCATCAAAGACTTCAGAAATCTGAGTTAGGAATCGAAAAAGTTTTAATTTAGTAGGTACGTACACTTCTTCTCCGATCTCAAACTTCGATTTCAAATCTCGATCTTATTTTTTGCTGATTTGTAAAGTCAAATTAGTTCCGTGCATCTTTAAAAAGACGTGGGCAGATCGGGGGAGGGGAGAGGGGCGCGGGGCGCGGGGCAGCTCTCCACTCGCACAAAGGGCTAAAGCTCTGCCAACGGAAAGTTTTAATATCCCTCCGATTGGATTCAGCCGCAAGGACGAAGGTACGAGATTCAGGGAAACGTTCCACTGTAGAACACGAATGCGAATATCGGCCGGTAAGGAAATCGTCTAAGACGTACTGGATTTTGATGGCTTCCGTCGTTTATCTCCACCCTCGCCCTTAATAACCTAAGTTTCAAGTTCGATGGCTAGGAAGGCTTTAGAGATTTTTTAGTGCACTCGCAAAATAAAGATAGTAACATATTGGATAGGAGATACGAGACCTTGATATATACCATTGAAAAAATCTAATTCACCAAGTCTCAGTCTCACCATAGGTTACGTTACATGTTTCATGACATTGTTATTTTATGAAGTATCTTATTCTAAATTGCGTAAGTTTCCTATGAACTCAGCCAAGCAAAGTCTGATATGAAGTGTACCTACAAGAGATTATTTTTCGGTTGTCTGACCGCGTCTGTAGGGCAGGAGGGTGCGCCGTCGCAGAGGGAAGACTTCTAAATCCATATTCGATCAGCGGGATCTGCACTGAGCCGAACTGACAAGCTGCCGATCTGCTTTGCATTTATATAAACACCTCTTACCTTTAATATACGGTCGCTGGTAGTGAAGCCACGATACGAAGCTGAAAAATATTCTACGTAATTTAGAAGTTTTGATGTTCATGAAGTTTTTCCTAGATTGAGTGGTTTTTGGGGAAAAAATATTTAATACATTTCACAATTTAGATATGGAGGTCAGATTTCATGTTTCTATTATTCAGATAAGCTAGATTTTCAGTTAGTTTTATTATTTTCACCAGGTGAATATAAATACCTATCTATTTATGTATAAGCTTCCAAATCTTCGTCTTCGAGTTACGAAAAAAAAATTTTCATCAGGAAAATATTCAGATTAAAAATTCCTGTGTATGTTTGTGTTAAAAATAATTCGTTAGGAAGAAAATATGAAAAACAAATGGAAGTAACGTTTAAGTGTGTTCCTGAGTGGAGACGATGTCGGCAGGCAGAAGGCGGCGCGGGTCGCGGGGCGAGCCTGGACCTTCATCAACCGCCTGACTGCTATTAGGGCCTGCATTGTTCCTCTCTCCACCGCATTCCACTCTCTATACAACACATATTCACGCCGTGATTTTACAAATTACCACCCATGTCCACTTGACCGAATTTCCAACTGGACATTAATCATAATTCATGTGATTTATTATATTACGTATGTTTTGTGATAACATTACTAAATATTTTCCAACAATTTTTCAACAACATGGCGACTTTTCTAGTTGCAACGGATTGCCCTCTAACTTGCTCCTGCCGATTTGATCTTCCTTGGCGACAACGATGCCGCGCTGAAAACATAAAATGAAAAAAATAATTACCTAAGAATTTTTTTGTATATTTTTTTATTTCCTTGGAAAATGTGCCATGAGATAAGTAAAAAAACTGGTTCTAAGTTATTGTCACAGTCAATTTAATAAAACATTAAAAACTGCTGGACTCGGTTATCTAAACATGAACGACAAATTGTTTGAAGATGTACAATTATAAATCCCTCGTGTTTCGCTGTTTTCCCGGTGTTTACACGCGCGCAAGTACGTGCCGTAAAAATAATTCGCTACTCCGTGGGGATCGTTTGTAAAACGTCACGCGTAAAACATATTATAAAGCCAATAAAACGTGTTTACAAGGGTGAGCAAAGCTCGCCGTCCTAGGGCGCGGCGCCTCTCGTCGACCCGCGCGATATCCGTAAACATTTTAGCGCTGCAATAAATTTAACATTATCCAACTCGCGAGACATTCTGTTTTCTTCCGTTCCGGGATCAGTTGGTTAACGGTTGTAATCTCGGTCGACTTGGATTTTCCGCTCTCTGGATCCAGGAATTATACAATTATGTGGCTTTTCGCATGTTTTACCTTCCGCTCATCTTTATTTATGAGGATTCTTAGCATTTTTTCTCTCGTTCTTCTTTTGATATTACAGGTGTCTTTTTTTGGGTGGTGCACATATTTCAAGATATCTGTTACTTATCCAAAAAGCTTTTATCTATAATACTACTTTAATACTCGTTGATGTCAAACAAAAAGAAAAAAGAAATGCCAACAAAGAAAGGAAAGAAACCACTCCAAATTAGCCGTGAGATAAAACCTTCGTTCGGGTTTCAATGGTTTGCATAATTTTCTCACACGAAAAGATGTTTTGCTCGGTAAAAAGATGTCTGTGCAAATTAACTCAAATCCGTTCAGTTGTTTCAGCGTGAAAAACTTACCAACAAACTGATAAATTAGTGCACACTTTCCCATTTGAATAATAAATTATAAAAGTGTAGCTGCTATCAACACTAAGGTCAGTTTGTTTATTGAGCTTTTAGGCTGAACAGCTTAATAGATTTGTATGAAATTTAGTTGACATTAGCAAAAATGGTAAATAACATCATTAAACCCTAAATAGGTTTGTCTTGATGCCAAGACTTACTCAATTTTATACTAAAACAAATTAATTTATTAATAATTAGGTTACTTTTTACCACAGAAATATAATAACACCAACGTTAAAAGCGAAACATTAATATGTATGTATGTATATTATCAGTGAGGTAGGTACTCTACAAAACACGAGAAAGTATGAATGAAGAGAGCGGTTCAAAATACGAGTATCTTCTTATACCTATGCCAAACAAATTTTTAATGATGGCAGAAGAATATAACAAATGTTTAATTGGTTTATTGTTGATATCTATTAGTATCAATCGATAGCCTGCTTTTGTTGGGCAATTTAGGCTCTATCTTATACCTTTTGAGGATTAGTCTAGCAAGTAACCTTCTGTTTTTACTCTTTGTTCTATTTCTGTTTACGTTTACAAAGCCCTTTATTCGAAGCTGTGTGTTTAGGGTAACCCCCCGCGGTTTTTAAAGAGTCGATTACGTTCACGGCTTTCATTTTTATTCTTCAAACGAAGTGGAATATTCAGTTCTTGGCGTAGGTTCGTAGTTGGTTGAAAAATATATATTTTCTCTACTATAATCCGATATTTAGTTTTTATCTGTATTATGTAGCCAACCAAATCGATTATAATGTTCAGTATTATTTTAATCCTTGAATGGATGAGCAATATAAATTGTATCCTTTTAGTTTTAAAGATAATAGCTTTTTGGGATTTTGAAATAACTTTGGTACGGTTATCTTGTATCTTCATAATATTACGATGCATGATTATTTCAGTTTTTTTAATAAGTATTTTCTTATACACAACGCATTAATCAGGGCGGTCTGCAGTACGATGGCTTTCCAAAGCTGATCCACTTTTCTACGGATGCGAGATTAAAGGGAGAGTAACAAAATGAGAAATGGAACGATTTCAGGCGTATTGTTGGCCGGCTAGCCGTTGTCGGATTTATGACAAAGAACAGCCGGATGATTCAATCAGGCGGGCTCTTTAGTTTGTTATATTCATGTAACGAGCGAGCCATCCATCTACGGTCTTATTGTTATCGCCGTGTTGCTTTTTACTCTATTTGTGACCGTGTCTTTTTATTCTTACTGTCCTTTTTATAGCATGTGTAGTCTAGCTTAAAACATTTAACCTTTTTGATGCATAGCGATCGGATTTCAGAATTTTATGTATGTATTGTATGCTAAGTATGTAATGTATGCTACATACCTACATACTAAGTACCTATGATATAAATTGTTATGTTAACGTACATCCGAATACCAAAATGTTTGGGAATTACAGCGGAAAAGCCAAAAGATTTGAGTTTGAGCTGCGCGGGACGATTTACCACGGAAAAGGGCAAACTTTCGGCAAATAGGTATTCAGTACAGGAGAGCAATTTACAATTTAAATATTCTTAATGTCTCCAAGTTGTCGTTGCGGGGGTGAGGGCGGGCAGCGGGGCGCGGGGGCGGCGGGGCGCAGTGGCAGCGCTGCTTCCACTACATCAATCACTCGCGGACTCTGCGCCCGAACGTTTCTAATTATTCGACTTGCTCTGAGCTGCTGAAATACTGGTATTAACACATTTCCACTGAGGTGACATTACCACAGAATATAAAAAGGTAGCTGCGATTGTCAATTAAGCATTTTCACCTTGTTGGCCATTTTTTTTGTCCCTTTTCCTAGTTACGATTAGGTTTTACCCAAGGATGTTTTAAAGGCATTCCTACAAAGGCCGGTGTCTGGGGGAGTATGTGGTTCCACAAGTGACAAGACTAGTATTGTCGTGTCAATGTCCTCATCCCATCGGAGAAAATTTCAATATAGCGGGTATCTCACGATACTTTGACAGTTAAATGAGATATAATCAATAGTCATAATGCCTGACGATATGTAACTTATGTGTATCTGTTTTGTTGTTATATTTTCCCAAATATCCAAAGTATTTTCTTTTCTTTGGAACATCCAGTTAGTTCCTATTTTCCTGATAGCACTCGTAGTTGTATTGTAACCTCAGTGGAGCGGCGATGTAAGTATGACAAGTTTGCACACAATCATTCTACCCTCGAGAGAGCCTGTCTTGGAGGCGGTTGCATAACTCTACAACTTGTTTCGATCCCTTAACTTGCTCACTTGGAACTGTCAAATATTTAATTATACATGTATTGTCTTCATTATTAACTTTAAATTCAGTTTTCAAGTGCAGTAGATTTATGTTTACAGGAATAGAGGGTTCATAGTATTTTTTTTTTCTTTGTTTTTCTTTGTTTTGTGTTTACAATGACCACATATGATATATATCCTCCATATATTTAATGTTAAGACTTGTTGCGCAAAACAATTTAACATATTTAGTCAGGTTTGTTGATAGCTTTAATGCTAGGCCAGAGATGTTCCGATATGCGGTAATATTATTTTCATCGATTAAATGAAAATTGCAATAATACCATCGATAAAACAATTAGTATTACCACTTAAATCTATAATTTACTCATCATCTGATTAACTAATAAACATGAAACAATTTATTATCCGAAAATACAGACGCAATTACCACTTCGGTTAATTTGTCCCCAAATAATTACAATGTACTGGATTGCAAACTGATTAATTAAAAACAGTTAAGTGGCGAAACCGAATTTAGCACGAACACACGTCCGCCCTTTGTTTTCTCATTTGTCAAAATGGGTAAGCGTGTGTAACGGCATAACAAACAAATTGCTCGTAACATTTTCCCGAGTGAAAGGGCGTGAGTTGCCGACACGTCTGCGACACAATGGACGTGTTTACAGGAAGCCGCAGCGAGCGCGCTCGCCGGCCGCCCGTCGCCCGCCGCCGTCGCCACACAAACATACGCAAACTCGTCTTCATGCACGATAAATTTGCCATTACACAACTTCAGGGCCAAGTTTAGATCAAATCCCCCAACATGGTCGAAACTTTGGCATCCGATTGGGATTACCTTGTTACCTTAATTTGTTTGTTTCAATCTGCAAAATGGAGAACGCAGGAAAATAACGTTTACGTTCTATTAGTATATTAGGATGTGACTACACCAACACGAAAATGTATACTCTAACTTATTTGAACACTTTCGTAAACATTGCTTAAGTTCTGAAAAGCTCAGCAATGTTGCTTACCCTACATAGGAAATTCAACTTAAACACTCAGTATCGTTTCAAGTTAAATAAGTCAATTTATGGTTTGATAGAAAGTAACATAAAAGCTACCAGTCTAGCGATCTCTCCATTCACATTTAATTACTGTCTGCCTTGTAAGAGCGGTTCTCTGAGAGCAGCGATGCTCGATAAATCCACATTTCTATGAACTTATTTTCACTTTGAGAGTTGACTGGGAAAATCTGAGAAAATTATTTTACTTACATTCGTTAACTTCTCATATATGTCCCCACCGAGGGGCTCGAGCTTACCCTGATACCAGGGTGAATAGGCCTTAGTCGACCACGCTGGCCCAGTGCGGGTTGGTCAACTTCACACACAACCTTTGAATTTCTGCGCAGGTGTGTGCAGGTTTCCTCACGATGTTTTCCTTCACCGTAAGAGCGTCGAATAAACGTACATGTGAATTCAAAAATCGAAAACACATTGGTACGTGCAGAGGTTCGAACCCGCGAACTTCGAAATGGAAGTCAACGTCCCTAGCCACTTGGCCACCGACGCTCTCTTTACTTAGATAACAGAGCTTAATATTTTTGTCATTATTCAAAGTAACGTTCTCAAATCCATTTTCCTCATATACTTGACAACAAGTAAAAATACCTACTGATATGTGTTTGCATACGAGTATATCCGATGATAAGGTCGATACGGTATGTATTCACAGCTTGAGCAGACGTTATGAATACCTATGGCATGGCATATTGTCGGCATATTATCTGCGTGTTCAGTAATGTATTCAAATATGTATCAAGCCCAGCCGCACCATGTTCCCGCTGTTATTTTATTTCGCACGCGTGACGCCGCAACAAGCCTTATTTTTTCACGATGTACAAGGATATTATCATAGTACAGCGCAAACTCAGCCGGAGCACGAAGCCGCATACATCGAAATCAGTGACTCGAAACTAGATTTGTAGTCTGCAAATTTACCCGATACCTCTCCGGGTTCTGGGCAAACTATTTAAAAATCTATAGACATTAGCTTAGCTACTTAGATATAAGCTACTTAGATGTTTATTTTCATTACGGTCGTATACACCGTGATATTTATATGGGTTTATCCACTTTTTTTTTTCATTTTTATCCAGTGGTAGTACTCATGAAATTGAACAACTTTGCCTAAGGAACATAGGACTCAAAGATGAATTTTAATTTTGAGATTTCAATCTGTGTTCCTTAGGGAAAATTGATCAGTTTCATGAGTAGGTACTGAGGATAAAAAAAAAAAATAAAAATAAAAATAAATAAATAAGAGATGTATGGTGTATATGAGATTATGGTGTATATGAGATGATAACGCGGATATATTCACGTATAAATTCACAGCCGTGTAAGGTCCACTTCTTACAATACAAATATTGTTAATTGCCACCAAGAAATACAAAACAAATTACACAAAAGCGGCTTATTGCTAAGGTAGCAATCTTATCCAGGCAATCCATTTCAAGAAAAACGCAAAAAAATAGAGTAGTGCGGGTTGGTGGCATAAAAATCAAGTAAGATAAATTACATACGACTATTCTATCTAAAATACTTACATGGATGACAACCATCTTGCAAATCACGCAAATCAATATAATTGTCGCAAACAAAGTAATAAACATAGCATACCTTTATGATTTCCTCAAATATTGATGATATGAAGTTTTTTTAAGATTTGTCTCATCGGTAAGCCCGCCCAAACTTCTTTATTACTACCTAGAGGCATGATATGATTATATTTGTGACGAGCTTTGCACGGTTGAAATAAAAACTCTTGTTCAGTAAAATAAACTGAAACTTTGCGTTTGCGCACGGACGTGTGTATTGCTATAAAAATGAGTGTAGTATATAGGAGACGCTCCTGTCGGCGCTCGCTGTTCGAGCAGATATTGATTACTTGTCTGTAAGGAATACAAATGTATCAGGAACAGTGTCCCGCCTTGAGTCGAGTCCTATCCTTTGTAGCGACATACACATATTACGCTTTATACTATAGATAAGCTTGATTTTTCAACATAACAGCTTATTTCCTTTACCTGTAATTAAATATCTTCCCCCAGCTCGTTCGTAGAGGAAAACAATTTAGTAGGAATATCCTTTTTATGATGCGAGGAAACGTCCAGCTAACTGTGGAAGGAATGAGTGCCCGCGGCGGCGGCGGCTAACTAACAGGTGCACGTTAGCAAGGAAAAATGAAATAACGTAAAAAGATGTCAGGGGGAAGAGGCGAAACGAAGGGGGTGGTTCTTTCGTAGAAAAGCCAGTTTCCTTTAGTGGAAACAGATAACGATCCACTGCCGACGACAGAATACGTAACTGCACTCACTAACCATGGATCTACATACTAACGGTTAGTTCGCCTATCAAAGGTATCTAACACAACTGATTTTCTTTGAGGAAGGAGTAAGTGCCGCATTCAGTATTGTCGCAGGTTGATATTCCACTTCACTCATTCTGACTGATATACCACGCGTTTTTATCGAATAGATAAGTCATATTTTTATTTTTTGCAATATAGTTTCAGCGAAGTTTTTTTATCCGACTACCACTACTATCGGAATATAACAATCTTAATCTTTATAAATGAGTACTCTCATGTTTTATTATTTATTTGGACAGTTTATTGCTATTAAAGAAATCATTATTTTGAAAAAAAAAACTAAAATTACCAAGGATGTAAGAAATAAGTAAAAGTACGATATAATTAAGTACACAATATAAACTATAAATATATCCTCACTTGGACATTGTTTAGTATAACTAAATACTACTTTAATGCGGATTAATTACAAAAGTAACTTACATATTTATTTCAATGTTTGTGTGTAAATCAATATCCAACACTTGCGGGGTCGAATATCCTGCAACCTGTTTATTTTGTAAAAATAGAACTTTCAATGAACTCCGCGCGGTATCCGCAAAACGACACTCCAGGGAATATTTAAATAAGTTTTCATCGTTCTTGTGCATTCCATAACTTTTTTTCATGTCGTTTGAATTCAGTGCAAATGAAGTGTTTCACGTAAGTATTAATCCGATTATCTTTAAATGTCTTTATAGAACATCTTTTTTCAATTTTGTTTTTCGATTAAAACGCAAACATTTAGATTCATCACTTTATGCCGATTTAAGGAATTATTCAAATTTCTTTCTAATTTGTTACCATCATAACCATAGCCTTCAAAGCGCCAAAGCTTTAATTAAAGTATTAATAAAAAAACCTTATTGGAAATAGTATGCTAGCAACTTACAGAGAACGCTATAAAGAGACTACATCTAATTATGCAGTTCCTTTGATATTCTGTTGAACAGTTATTTAAGGCTTTACTCTTTCAATTACTTCTTTATGACAGTCTCATTTAGTTCTTGCTGTTCTTAGTTATACGACGATGATATGCCACATTATCAAAAGCTATTGATAAAATTTAGTAGGCTAACAACATTCGACTGTCGCTAAAAACATAATTATTTTCTATTGAGACCTACATAACATATTTCATTCTTATATTAATAAAAATGGCAGCGGAGTCGATCAGCTTCCATTAAAACTCAAACAGAAAAACTGCATTAAAATGTTCATCGGTTAGAAACCTGACAAGTGCACTTCAGGAAAGTTCGATATTGCCAGGAGTCTGGGGAATGTTAGCAAAAAGGTATCCGCATAAAATATTCTTCGATGAACTGATAAAAAGCTGATAACCGGTGGCATGTCAGGGCAAAAATTGCGAGTTGGGAAACGGCAGGCGGCGGCGCGGCCCCGCGCGGCATTGTGCCCGAAATGACACGTGAAAGGCGACGAGAGCGGCGCGCCCTGCCTTCACAAAAGGCTTACAGATGCGCGCACCAGAAGATTTTAATGAGGCAACGACTCTGTGTGATTTTATCGCGTGTGCTGTAATGAGAAATAACCAAGCGCATCCTCTTTGACTGCACGCAGAGACCTTGTATCAAAGTATCAAACATGTGTTGCGTACGATATGAGATTTTTATAACTATGATTTTAAAACCTACATGTTCAATTCCAACAATTATGTGATTATTAGTTCATAATTTATGACTCGACGTAAGTTAATTTTATTATAGAAAGAAACCTACTACCTACTACTTGGGTAGCTATCATGACAACTTGTAGAAAAAAAATCATAAAAAAAAATTGCACTTTCTTAGAACCGCATGACGCATTGTTTGTTTATCATCGCTTATTGCTTTTTATTGATTCTTATATATTTTTTACACCTGGCAATTTGAAATGTTTTTACGAGTTAAATTTAATAAAACAGTGTTAAAGAATTTATGATGATTACAATTTACCGTTTATGCATAGCGAAATATATTATATGGAATTGGTTCCTCAAATGTAATAAAAACTCATTTAATTAGACGCCGACCAAAGCCGGGCGTTGGACGGATATGCTAACCAATTTCCATCAATGCAAATCACGTTGTCAACTCGTCAACCCAATTACCAAGAAGTGAATTTAAATAAAGATAAGTATCGCCCTCGAGAAGACAATGCTAATAGGAGTTGGAGGCGCGATAATAGGCTCCGGCTGGGGTCCGCGGCGCGCCACCAAGCCACCGGGCCACCGGGCTGCCAGACCACCGCGCCACTAAACATATTTAAAAAGAAAAAATAGAACACGTCAAAAACAACAACAAAATAACCTGCATAACAATGTTTTAAAACAGGATATTTACCGTGGGATCAACTGAGAAACGCAAAATGTGTTAAAAAAACATAAACCGGTTACTTGAATGATAACTTTTTAGGCAAAAGTAGTGTGATATTTTTAAATAGGAAAACTTCATCAAGGAAACGCAACCTCAAATAGAATTAAATTACCTCAAATTTTTATTGACTATCTACAAAACCTAAATGTATGTTTTAATTAAGTTGAATACTTGTGTTGGTTACTTGTTTCAAAATTAGCTACATTAGTTGTTGCAACTCGATCTGGCAACACAGATCCCGGTGGTGCTTTAATTAGATCTCTCGACTTACTTCCGTCGCCGTGAGCCTCCAAATGCTTGTTCAATTAGTGATCAGCTCGAGATACTTTATTATGCAAACGCTGATTCGTTTCTGCACAACGTTAGAGATTCTTTTCCAGGATTCGATTTCGAACACCGACAACTAAACTTTCCATGCAAGGCAAAATAAATTGTATCAGATAATTCGAACTTGCAATATAAGTTGTATGTTGTACATTTTGGTTTTCTTCTTTGAAAATATTAAAGGGGCGTTTGACAGCCGTCCACAGATAAGAGGGGTGGCGGTACACCGACATCTGCTTCCGAACTTGAGCTGCCACAATCGACTTGTCTTAATACATAGGTCATTTTTATCTTCCAAATACTATCATACCAAACGAATAGGGATATTTCCAAGAGTTCCTTCTTATTTGTTTGTTTTACTCCACAAGGAAGAATATCAATCATTGAAAAGATTCCGTGACGTGGGTGGCAATAAAACAAAATACGCTGTAGTTTTTCCACAATCCGTCCACTAAAAGATAATATGTTACTTTATTTCTATTTTCTGTATTCACTCAGGGTTTATGTATCTCGAATAGTCACGTCCCCGGCCGGCGCGGCGGAGGGTAAAGCATACAAATAAGTGAAAGTCCGAAACCGCCCGAACACCCGCCGCCATGTTCTTTATCTGCGTATCTCTTAAAAGAATTTGACCGTATACGAGAATACGAGCAACATCTGTGACGGGGAACATAACTTACATATTTAGTTATTGTGTCCTGTAGACCTGTTTTTATTTTTATTTTATGATATTAAAATTGTGTACAAGAAACAGGATGCATAATTTCATGAAATCTGGCTGATTTCTTATTATATTTTTTTTTATTTATTTATACCAGTAAAAAAAACTTATAAATAATCTTTCACAGAGTAAGTAACGGGTTTTGTAATAAAAGAAAGCGTAGCCAGTGCCTTTCGCATTTGGACAGTGTCCAGTTGCCTTTTTATAGCGAGTGAAAAACATAACTTTGTTAGCGCGAAGCTTTACGGATAGCAAAAACAGATTTCCGCTATGACGGCAACCTGCTAATTGATTAGTTTTCAGTTCTCATTGCGGAACTAAAAAACAAACTTTCCGAGATATAACCAATCTTTGTAAAAAATAGCTCAAGGTTAGATTTTACAGACCCATGACTCAAATTTTTACCGTTTGTGGATAAGTATAGAGATACAATATACAAAGGTTACATATAAAAAAGCAGCATGACGTAATGTTCGATATCAATTCAATATATTAAAATAATATGTTCCCATTGGAATTTATTTGGGTACTAATACACAGGGTTTGGATTTTACACATAGCATTGAATATTTTTCGTATGTTTTCTTAATATTGTTATATACCTTAATAAATCAACATTATGAAATAATATTATGTGACTAGCTAGAGGAATCATTAATTATTTCGCTCTTCAATGAATTACATTTGGAATAAAAATATTGAAATAAAAATAGGAAACTGCATTTTGTGAGTTAGCATTGCACAGCATTGTTGGACGAGGGTTGATCGTCGCAATACAATATTTATCACAATCCCGTCAGCGGGATTATAACGAGGCATGTAGCCATAATCAATTTGCCAGATTGGGCGGCTGTCAATTTGCGGGCCGCGCGGTCCGGAGCGGGACTCGAACCCACGCCTGCCTGATGACTTCCGAGTGACCGCCTCGCATTTGCATAAGGGCCAGCCTTAATACGAGATTATTCTCGAGTTAGACCCTTCCAAACAGTCCCATTCATTATTAGTTTTGGAATATTTAGTGACTACAATCACTGACGTAATTATCAGAATCGCCACTCGTATTCGTATTTAACATGATTGCCTGCAGATTAGTTAAATTAAAGTTGCTTTTATAAATTCAAATTAGTTTTTAACTTTTGTGAGAGTAAAAAGTACAAACGCATTAATTTAATGACGTAGAAATCTAGCTACTTGAAAAACTTTATTAAATCTTTCCAGTTTGTTGTTTTTTTATCACATTACCGCAATTTTTTTTTATTCAACTGATGCCAACTAAACCTACGACCACTATTATATTTTAATGTATATTTTAATGTAATTTCCATTGTTTACTACACATACACAGTATCAAAGTTCTATGAGCAAATCACAGATATCTAAGTAATTTCCCTAACGACAAGATGTTCTTGGCTACGCCGAAGCTACGGCGTAGCTACGTCGTAGCTCTTTCGTAGCAAGCCGGACTAGGGCTGGACGGACACATCCATATGCAGACATAAAAGTACACTAGATTGAGTTCGCTACAGTTGCGCACATGTGCGGAACTGTAGCAACGAAGAGAAGCCACTGTCTTGGCTTCGTTGACAAAGGGATTACCCCTCGTCGCGTCTGCGGTTTCTTAATTAACCCCTAAATACCCTTGCAACCGGCGCCGTACTGTGCGGCGTGTAAGATTATTGCCGTCGTTACCCTTGTTAATTTTAATGTATGGTATTATTGAAACAAATAGAACGATCCGGTGTTTGTGTGTACGGCTGGAAAATGTTACTTACACTTTGTTATTATGTTACGTTAAGAGTAGTCGCGGGCATCGAATTTTTTTAGGATTTGCGTTATACCTACATAATATATTTTTATTGATACGATTTGAGAATATTTGAATAATTTTTAGCTTGTTTTTATAGCACGAATATCGTTTTAGGAAAAAATGCCGTTTACAATACGGATTGGTCAGATCAAAATAATATTATATTTTTTAGATTAGTAAACGGACCAGGGCTTTTTTTCTATTTAAGTAAGCCTCTTATCGTCTGTACTCAAAAAGTGAATGCAAACTTTATATAAATGTACGTATAACAGATATTAAAATCATAATAATATAATACCTGGTTAGTTAGTGAAAAAAAACATGTCACTATTTTTAATCTGCTTTGGGGAAATGTTCTTCTGGTGTTGATTGGTTAATTTGACATGATTTTGCACGTATTATTAAACAATGGCCATTTGCTGAATCATTAGATAGACAAGAACAGAGGCAGCTTGAAGGGTGCGTTATGGAAGGTAATGAGCGATTTACATGAGTAGAGTCAGGAGCAGCGGGGCAGAAACCACCCCGTCTCGCCCCGCCCCGCCCCCGTCGCCGCCTGCTTACCGCTAATGCGATCAGGTGGGCAAACACACAACCGCCAGCTTTCATCTTCACTCGGGTATCTATCGGAGTATACCGGTACGGATCTTAACGTATAATCGGACCAATGTGTGCGTAAGCCCTAAACGATTTGCAAACATCAGATTTTATAATAATCTGGTGAGGGGTTTCTTTTAATCGCATTTAGCTATAGATAATGCATTTTGCAAAATTCATTGGCAAAAATGATATCGTATTTAGATGTTTGTGGACAATTATATTCAGCTCGGTTGTCCAAATAAACAAATCAGTCGATGTCATTTAAAACGAGACTACGATAGGTAAACACCGCGAGCCGGGAACTATCGCCGCTGAGCAAGTTTATTCACCAAACACGGCGAGAACGCGCCGCATGCCGCTACCAGCCGAACAACTATCTTCACTGTCTCCGTTTGCAAATATTTACTCGTACTACCTCTACCTCTACAACTCTCCTTTTTTCCTTGCCTCGTCTTTTATTCATACCATTAGAGAATTTACGCCATCTGATACTCATTCTCCGTTCATTGCCTCCACATAAAACTAAGAACCTACAAGGAAAACAAAGAGCGCCAATTTGGCAAGTCGAAGACAAACGCATTTAAAATGGGCAGAGCAGAGCAGGAGCCATCTATCTCGGAGCTTGATAAACGACGACATTATTCCTTATCGCCCACTCAATTTGTTTAAAAGCGTTCTGCTTTGATAATTTGAGAATTACAAATCGTATCCTCTGACACAAAAATGATCTCATAACTGTAAAGTCTTGCCAGCTCTTTGATAAAGGGGAAATTGTTCCAATTTATCTTAATTTATATTGATAAGATTCCTCGTTCTAAACGAACAATACGTTTGTGCAATAATAAGATAATAAAGTAGCGCAGTAGGATATAAGCTGACCTTCTTGTAAGTGAACACATTTCCTTTGTTCCAGTGACTGAAGAGCCAGAGTTCACTGACGTGATTCAGAACGTCACGGTGCCCGCGGGACGCAGCGTGCGGCTTGCTTGCTCTGTCAAGAACCTCGGCTCTTATAAAGTAAGTAATATCTTGTAACAAAATCTCATAAAAAAATCTTCCAGACACTGCGAAGTACAAAACTTCCACTGACAAACATAAAGCTACACGTGTTTAGGGTGAAACTCACTACTTTGCTTTCTTGCTCGAAAACAGAGCATTTTATCTTCAAATAAGAGCACGAAATCACGACTCCGAAGGAGCACCACTTACGAGGCAGACACCTCTCTAGCGGGGAAGACGACAATATGCGTGGAGCGGCGAAAGGAAACATAAAATAAGAAGCATTTTATCATTTGATTTAGAACGCGCCGTCGTAATAAAGTGTCCATATAAATGGAAGAGGATATGATTTACAACCCTGCGCCGGGTTTGCACCTCTTTCCGAGCTTAGAAGGTTTAAAAACTAAAATAACATAGTACAATGAAAAACCAACTTTCAGTCGTTATAAGAGATTCTGTTTTTCTTTGGTTTTCACTTGCAATATCTATTCGTTTTGTCGCATAGAATAGTGATTGGAATTTTAAACATTGCCTACAAATCTTTATATAATATTATAGAGAACAGCAGTTTGTATACAGCCAAAATAAAATTCCTTTAGAAACTTTTTGTACATGCTTATACTGAGATTAATTTTGTACTCCATTACAAAGTAATACATTTGTAAATTACTTGCAACGTCATTATTAAATTACTACATACGAACTACATTTCCGTCAAATAAGGCGTCATAACATCAGCAGTCAACCGTAATTACTATTCCAATCTGGTTATGCAATTTGGTGGAGTGTAGCGGATCTAGTTACTAGATCTAGTTACTGGATCTAGCTAGTGGAGCAAGTATCGGGGGGCGACAGCCGGCGCGACCGGCGCCGGACGCCGATAAGCCGCAAGGTGACGGCCCGCCGACTAACTGCCGGACCGCAAACCGGACCAGTTCTCCATGTCAAACTCTATACCACACCCGAATACTTTATGTACCGTAAACCTAATCAAATGGAACTTTCTGGTATGAACAGTTTACTACATACTTATAATAAATATTAAAACTATTTATCTTCGACGTCCGCAAAATTCGTTTATATGCTTAGAGGAAGAAAATAAAATGAACCAAGTTTAATTTACAATTAAATCTAATAAAACAAATTCTGACTACACACTGTTTTTCTTATTGCTTCTATTCGTAAGTCTAAACTGATTCGCATTTTGCAAGCGCAATAAAAGCCGAGATAGTGTTTTGTGCCTTGTGAAATAAAGGCTTAGCGGGGGAGCCATCACGGTTGCCCTGTATTGACAACAAGAAGCGGATTTTACCGAAAGCCTCGCCTGTGCCATTAGTTTCCCGCATCGGTTAAAAAGATTTGCTTTCTCGTCGGTCTTTTTACAGAATTATTTTTTTCCGCAAAATGTTTTGATAAAACGAATACTTCACCACTTTTTGATATTCCTGTGATCTTTTTTTCCTGCATTCAAACTTTTCGTTTGATTTAAAAAATAAATTCGCTTAAATTGAAGTGATTTCGGAAACCCTAATACAAAAATACCGATCTCTTTTTCATAGACATGGTTTCAAACTTGCGGTTGCTTTTTTATTGCAGTTGTTCTTTTCTACTATAACATTATCTCTATATCATTGTGTTGTATCACTATCACTACATAGTATAAAATAAAGTCGCTTTCTCCGTCCCTATGTCCCTATGTCCCTATGTCCCTATGTCCCTTTGTACGCTTAAATCTTTAAAACTACGCAACGGATTTTGATGCGGTTTTTTTTAATAGATAGAGTGATTCAAGAGGAAGGTTTATATGTATAATACATGCATAATATACTGAAGGATAACCCACAATAACCATTTTCCCGTGCGGAGCCGGGGCGGGTCGCTAGTATATTACATTTTATCGCATTACGCGAGTATTTGATAAAAGGGAATGGTGCCTAGTATCAACGCTGACAAAGCCCATTTCCAGAATGAAAACTCTATTTCATTTACTGCCCATTGAAAAATGTAGCTAAAGCAGTTTTGCTTAAAGTAAAGAAAGTTTTGATAGAGACTGGATAGTTGTGTGTGCTGTATACTGTCAACCTTACGAATGTGTCGCTGGCTGGCTCGCGTATTCGCACAGCGACTACAGAGAGCTCCATCGGCATGAAATGTCAGATAGTCACCGGCGGCACGTATGCGGCTTTGCAATAACATGCCACAACGAGTCGCTGCAATGTTACACTCGCGCACCATGCGAGCGCCGGCTGTTCAAATTCGGGCATATTTCTCGTGTCCGTATAACGAACCTGGCGCGGTATCGCCAAACTGGGCCCAAAGCGAGCCGGGCAGAGTGCAATCTCAACAGAACCACGCAAATAGTATGCTAGCAATTACCGAATGGGTTGCTGCAGTTGCATTGATGCACTAATTAAGCTAAAAAAGTTGTTTTTACCACGTACCATACACGCTAGTAAGATTTTCTGTATCATAGGATGTAACCAGAACGTAGAACCAAAAGCAGCCTACACGACTAAAGCAATTGCAATTTTTCAATTTACCAGTATAAAAATAATCATTTGCAATCACATGTGTTTGTAATACGTTATACAGGATGATAATGTAATCCTTGGTAATAAAAAATCCAGGCAAATTTAGTATCGTTAATAGAACATATTCCACCAAGAAAAAAAATCTTTTTTTTTTCATAGTTTTTCTGGTAAAATTAGAAAATTTGTAGACTGTTTTGTATAAAATAAAATGGAAAAGTAGGGAAATTATATTTTTTATTCATGTCATAGAGTCCGTAGCCGCGTTTTTGCTAAACATACCTCTATCATCCTGTATAGTAGAAATGTATAATTAATGATTTTCAATAATAAAGTAACAAAAACTATGACGTAATTGAGTAATTACGAATTTATCCGCAAATTATTCGTTGATCACGATCGTCACGTCCACGAAGATCCATTTTATTCAGCGCTCGTAGCGCAATGCTACGCGGCGCGGCGCGGCGTGGGGAAGCGTAGCTATTAAATTGCCTACAAAATTTTCACATCCCGAAACTATTATTGTTATATAGATAGATTTTTACTACCAACTCCAAAGTATCTCGTGAGTATAGTAAGTAATAGATTTTTGTTATTTCTATCAAGATTATTTAATTTAATATTCTATTTTTTAAAGACACTACTGCTTGATCTAGCGGGAAAAAGAGCGACACAAATTCTAGAGATTTGACAGGTTGTTTAGAATTAAACATAACGATTTTTTATGTAAGTATTTGTTCTTAAATATTAAACAGCTCTTGCTAGTCCGTGACCGTACTCGGATAAAATCGCTTGAAACAAATTTAACGAGCAAAATGTCAGTATTACTAACATCTAAAGTAACTTATTGGCCGAAGATTCGCGGAAAGTTGGAGAGCCCTCACAAATCCGGCGGCGAAGAGATCTCTAAGTGGGCTTTTAGTGGGAGTGAGCTAAGCCGTCTTGCGCACGGCTGCGGCTGCCGCGAGCCGCTCATTTCACTCCGGCGAGTGTTGCATTAGTACGTCACCACTGTTATTATATCCATGTTCGCTTCCCTATCTTACTTCCTTATCTACCACTATAGACTATAATAGATTTACGAAATCGTAACCTTTCCCGGTCTTAATAGAAATTTAAAAACTAGGCTAATCTTGTAATTTTTTACTCACTTATGCGCTAAATAATAAAAAACACATTCGAAAATTCAAAGAAATAACAGTAGTCTATTATTTTGATATCCTAAAATTTTTGTGGTTAACAAATAATAATTAAGACCTAATATAAAAAAATATCGTAATTAGCTGCTCATGTAATATTTCCTCATAAAATTAAAGTGAATAGTATTAAGACCAAGCTGGATGAACTATCGAGTAGTTTGAAAAATATGTATAATTTTATACGAGAAATAAAAAAGTAAGTTATGAAGCTCAGGGGCGCGTTCAGTAAACCTCTACTCCGGCTGCGAGTGGCTCGCCCTGTCTGCGTCTGTGATGAAAACTTGGAATTTCACTCCTGGATTTCGCTCAAGTTATTCGGAATGTTCTTACATCCTGTTTGTTTAATATCCCCAACCTTGCTTTGTTTTCGCATTTCCTTTCTTCTTGCTACTTATTTTGTTTACAACAGTTTAGTGAATAAATCACAGTTAGAGGACAGCCTGAACAAAGCAAGAAAATGCGATATTGTCTTTTATAGCAGCTGAATTCAGCTAGTGGTGCCTTTAACCTTTAATACAATTTACATATATAAACACACTCCAAGATCAGAAAGCATTCAATAATGACATAGCGATTTTATGTCCATGCTTTTTTTTAAATTTGAAGGTTTTGCACGGTTGGAACTTGTATTAACAACTCCAAGGTGGTAACCTAATGATCCAAACATAACTTTGTAAACAACTTATAATAATTGCGGAGCGTGAATCTGGTGAAGGTTCCGTAATTAAATCTGTCGTAATAATATTATACTCGTCTGGGAATCATCTCCCGCGGCGATAGGAGCAGGCGCGCCGGCCGGCGGCGGCGGGTCCCTCGTTAAAGAGGTTCGAGCACCGCGCACCGCTCTTCGCCAGAATGGCTAAAGTTCCCAACGAGTCCATTATAAATCAAACGACGCCTCCCAGGCATGTCCTGAGGGACGAACGTCTCCCGCTGAGCCTCCAAACTTCAACTTCGCCTCCTTAATGCCTCAACAATTAAGATAAAAAGAAAGAAGGGCCTAAATTAAAGGTGGTTAAAAGATAACGAGTTAATAGGCCCCTTTAACTTTACCACCGAAACGTTGAAATGCGCGATTTAGGGGTTAGGGTTAGAGCGGCCGCTCGTTTGAAATATTATTCCGAGATGACAGCTTATCTTCGTTTAAGTGGACCGACTTGGTAGCTAATACCTAATACCGCATATTACGGAGCCGGCAAGCGGCGCAAAGTGACTAGTCCTCTAACTCGATTAGGATCTGCAGACGAATAGAATTAACTACCACTGCGCCGCTATTGCGAATATCGTTTTGCATCCGTCAGACTCATTTACATCACTACCAGCCAGTTTTATTTTTATTTCACCTTATTCTTGTCATAGCTATTTATAAATTGAAATATAGCTGAAAGATTTAATTTTAACATTTAATTCATTCCACAATCTCTCGGAAATAACTTAAGTTCCAAAGAACTTGGTTGTTACAAAATATTTGGAGCCGACCGCGACCCGACCGTGCTATACGAAGTTGGTGAAGTTCAACACTCAACGCTTATCTCGTCCGCTAATAAAATTTTGATTCGTCTTTAATTTTATCTTAATTGTTCGAAACGTAAAAGAGAAGTTTGAGGAATATCCTTTTGTGTTATGGTTCTGCGATAACCGGGATCAGCGCGGTGTCGGTATTGCGTCACTTTGAGTAGGTATCGGGAGGTATCGGGAGTGTCGTCAGGTGGTGGGTGGCGCAGCGGCGGAGTCTTGCGGTCCCAGTCTCCGCTCGTAATTCAATCAGTGCGCTGCAGACGGACACACCAGCGTGATTAGATTAGACGACGGCCACAATTACGCAGATCAGATTTACATCCGCCGCCTCCGCCTCCGCAGCTGTCGCGCCTCACTTCATATCTTCTCAAATAACTGCTCTATTTTCTAATATTACTTTCATATACCGTTTTTCAATTCTAGATCTAATTTCATAAATCTATTTTAAACTTAAATACCCCTCATCTCTACTTTCTAATGTATATCCGCCTAATTAGAGATTTGCATGGCTCCAATTTTACGTAAATCAGTTGAAGTATTAAGCCTTGTTTAATATCTCTGAAGCCCCAGGTTACACCGACAAGTCAGGTCGCGTCATTAGAGGGGTTACCGTCCCATTGCATAATAAAATGGCCAAAGTTTCCTCAAGTCCATTATAAATTAGACAGGCCGAGAGCCGCATCACTTAAGATAGGTAAGATGTGACCCGGCACGAGTTTCAGCTCCCAAACTTCCCTCTATATTGCCTCTACAATCTTGATAAAAAGAACTACCCATAATTCAAACTCAAAGCCGGATTATAACGTTAAGTATGCAAGTCAAAGTTTAGGTCTAGACCTCTTCTAACTCCTTTTTTTATAATATTTTTTTAACAGTCTGATGGCCTTTGCTTCAGCTAGAATAAGCAATTATATTTTTTGCTAAATGGATGGAGTCAGTGATTGTTGTCTTGGATGTATAGGTGTTTTTAAAGGATGAGTAAAATAGTTAGTTTTGTTTTGTAATTCTGTTCTAATTTCAGGATATATGAAACACAAACAGACCTTTGTTTATTTTAATCTGCGCACAATTCGCAATAATTGTACTCTTGTGAATTTGCTTGTGATAATTGAAAGCCTTTATTAGAATCCTTATGACGAACAACAATAGCAGCTAATGTCACGATGATCGTAGAATTGCCTTTTGGAAAAACAGTTGTTTAAATCTTCTTCTTCTATCTTCTATCTATACTAAAATAAAACTGAAGAATCGGCGTGTCTATACATTGATTTGTATTTCAAAAATCTGATTGTAGGTGTTAGAGGAAGTGTAGCTGAACACAAAAATACAAGTTTTGAAAATAAAATGTCCGTCTGTCTGTCTGTTTGTACACGCTAATCTCTGGGACTACTGGACGGATTTTAATAAAACTTTACAAAATATAGCTTATACATCAGAATAACACATAGGCTACTTTTTACCGCGGGAAAATACTTCTTTCCCACAGGAAAACCAGTTAACGCGGGCGGAAAGCTAGTAATAAATAGTACTGGAACGCTTAATATACATCATACAGTTCCAAGATTCAATTTTTTCTATATATTTCGAAACAGCAATCTTGAAAGCGTCTATGTGAGTAGTAGGGTAAGTAAGTATAATATATTTTCTTCTTAGCATATTTTTAGACAAATATACAGGGCAAATGAGTATGCCAGAAGCCTTCTAAATTTAAGTGTGACTTAGGTACACAAATGTGTATGGGTGCATTTTTGGGCAAGTGAGTGAGTGAGGGTATGTGGGAGTAATTACGCACTATTTTCGCCGTTTAGTATTTTCTTAGTGGATACCTAAAAAAACATCTGTATGAACAAATAAGCTTTGAATAGATTGATCACACTGAAACGAAATTAAAACTGTTGATGTAGAGGTGTAACCACAGGGTGTAACAATCCCTGAGAAATGCATTTTAAGCGGTTAATGCCTTGGAAATTGGTGCGGGACGAGGCGAGGCGCGGTGTAGCGAGCGATAGCGTAACGGCGGCGGCGCGGCGTGTAATTACACAGATGTTCGCAAATTCGCTTTACATCTGCGAAACCATTCAAGTTCATTCCATTTATGCTGGTTTGAACTGTGTTATTTGAACTATCATGAATGTAAACCATTTTCACAGATATTTGTTTTCTAAAAAAATTGTTGCTACATTTATTCACACGAAAGAATGATAAAAAATGTTTAGTTTCATCTATACAGTAAGGAAGAAATAACAGTTTTACAACGAAAGCTCTATTTTCTCAAATCATGCGAAGGAGAATTGGGTACATTCAATATTTTTTTTACATTTTTTTTTATATGTGATTTGCAGCTACATTTCATCAGTAGGTAGTCCCATTTTTCGCAAATTTTATACAAAGAAAACTTAACAAAACAAACCGAGGAAAGGAATGGATACATAATAAGAAAAATGTGAAAAAATACATCCAATCAAAACCAAAACTCTAAAGCTGTTCTGGTTGTATAATTATTTTTGGTATATTTTTTTATTTGTCTTAGACTTAGATGATTATGTTTTAAGAGTACTACTCGGCTCGTGTAATAAATATTACTTGCAATGAAAATTAGCATGAATATTGCCTATTTTACAAGTGTTTACTATGCATAGAAACACAGAGAGCTCTAGCCAGAGTGATTTGGAAAACCTTGTAGGTATTTTTCGAATCTTAGAGAAAAATAAATTACACATATTGGTTCTAGTCTCGAGATGTCCCGTAAAAAAACAGTATTGAAGACGTTTTCTTTAATTTCCGTTACGTCACTCGTCAAATTGGGAAAGCGAATCGAAGTTATTGAAGCTTTTTTGCGCGCTGCCTCAACCCTCGTCCTTTACAACAGAAGAACTGTACTATAAATATAATATAAACATATTATTATAATAAATACATTATTTTGTACCTATATGAAACAATATTATCTCTATTGGTTTTCATAATTACTGATTTAGATTGGTTTCTAGTAATTAGATTTTATTTAACTGTTCAAGTAAGAAAACACTGAAATACTTGAATATAAATAAATAAATAAAATAAATAAATATGTGGGACATCTCACACACGGCCCTCTGACCCCAAACTAGGCAGAGCCTGTACTATGGGTGTCAGACAGCTAATAATAATATACATACATATATAAATATACAACATCCAGACACAAGGCAAACACAAGTGCTCATCCCACGAATGTTTGCCCTGGGCGGGATTCGAACCCGCGACCTTGTGCTTCGTAGGCAGCGTACTACCAACTAGGCTACGAGGCCGTCAATATGCTCTCCAATTTAAAAAAGAAAGTTACGGTGCTACTTTAATCATGGAGATCTTTGTTTAGTTCTTTCGTTCGTTCAGTATGACTGCTCGAGTGTTCCTAAAAAGAGATCGTAACTAATTATTTTTTTCAGGTAGCGTGGATGCACTTCGAGCAATCGGCGATCCTGACCGTGCACAACCACGTGATCACGCGCAACCCGCGAGTGAGCGTGACGCACGATAAGCACCGCACCTGGTTCCTGCACATCTCTGACGTGAGGGAAGAAGACAGAGGACGGTACATGTGCCAGATCAACACTGTCACGGCTAAGACGCAGTTCGGATACCTTCATGTTGTTGGTAAGTTCATATCATGAACAAGCTTTGAAAGCATGTGTATAAGCTTTGAAAGCAGCCGTTCACGGAAGTGTCCGTTCGTGGCAAGTGGCCGTTCAAGGAAGTGGTCATTCATTGGAATGAGTGGTCTTAGGAACTGGATGAGTCTAGAACTTACCCCCAAGTAGTACGATGAGTATAGTTTATGAAATCATCAAAAACCTGCAAGCGTTGGCTAGCATTCCTGTTCTTTAGGTAGGTACGCCATATTTCCACTGCACTGTTCAAATAAAGAAACCTTTCTCGTCTGCGGAAGTTGAAGTAATATGAAATGCAATATGATTGCATTTTCTTACCTATATTTTAATGCAGTCACATATTCCGTACGTGATTTTGTAAGTGGTAACTGTAAATAAGACAACAGTTGTATTGAGTAGAGAGGATATACAAAACTGCGTTTTCAACGGCACGTCGGTGTTGAGATGTACAAAGAATTCGTGCCGTGAATGCGGGATCGGCGATTCGTTGCATAAAGTGAGCTTGGTGTTTGTTTGCAGTGCCGCCGACGATCGACGACACGCTCAGCTCCAGCGACGTTATCGTCCGCGAGGGCGCCAACGTGACGCTGACGTGCCGCGCTAATGGCTCCCCTAAGCCCACCATCAAGTGGAAACGGGACGACAACTCCAAAATATCCATCAGCAAGGGAAACGTCGGTAAGATGTCGAACCAAATTACCCGATAGAAAAAGCAAAGTGACCCTCATCAAGTCTTGTACGGTACGATCTTCAATTTAATTTCTTTACAATGTTTTTCAGTATCCGAATGGGAAGGCGAGGTATTAGAGATGGCAAGAATTTCTAGATTGGATATGGGAGCTTACTTGTGTATAGCCAGCAATGGAGTGCCTCCCACAGTTTCCAAGAGGGTCAAAGTTAGTGTTGATTGTAAGTACTTTTATCAATATTGCTACTTTCAGTAGCGATGCTATATGGATCGCGATTATCTCCGCATAAAGTCGGAATGTGTAAAGTACCTAAAATTTATTATTGAATTTCACCTCTATACCTATACTTAGTTTTTATACAAATCTATGTTTTTTCACAGTCCCACCGATGCTGTGGATCCCTCACCAACTGGTCGGCGCTCCCCTCTACTACAACGTGACGCTGGAGTGTTTCACGGAGGCGCACCCGACGTCACTCAACTACTGGACGAGGGACGATGGCCACATGATACACGAGAGCTCCAAGTACCATATGGAAAACACAGTCGGAGTTCCAGCGTACAAAACACACATGAGATTGCTAATCAGGCATATTGTCACAGAAGACTATGGCACTTACAAATGCGTCGCTAAAAATCCTAGAGGAGAATCAGATGGCACTATAAGATTATACAGTGAGTATGGTGATTAGTTCTTAAGATGTAATTATCAAATAAAGATCTTTAAAGGGGCAAGCTATATTCGGTTCACAAGGAGCACAAACTTAAACCACGTTAGGCAAATAGTTACAGCCTCCGTAAGCAATAGTAACCTCCTTTACCTTGTCTCCTTAGCCGAGTGGTAAAAACGAACGCCTTACACATCACTGAAGTTCCGGGTTCGAACCCCTGTGGAGCATTCGTTGAATAAATATTACATTGTGGGAATTCTGAACAACGTGTGAAAAGAAATATGATTCCGAGCTTCAGAAGGCATGTAAAACCGTTGGTCCCGGCTACTATCTACGGATGTAGTCGTTACAAGGACCATGTCAGAAGCCAATAATTCTAGCACCAGCGCTTGTGAACCTCGAAACCCACACGATAAGCAAGCAAGCGATAGTACCAAATACAAATTCAGTAATTAATTGTAGCCTCGTCACCACCAACAACGACGCCGGACCCTCGCGCCCTGACCGTACCACCACCTTCGCATCCGCCCAGGCGCGACACACCGCATATAGATAAAGGTAAATATTATTTGAATGTATTTGACGGCCCCGTAGCCTTGTTGACATAACTATAGCACAAAGTCGCGGGTACGATTCCCGCCCAAGGCAAATATTCGTGTGTTATGCACTTGTGTTTGCCTTGTGTCTGAATGTTGTATTTATAAGTGTATTTAGCTGTGTAACCCCCATAGAGTCTCAGCCTAGTTTGAGGTCAGTTGGCTGTGTGTGAGATGTCCACACATATTTATTTTATTTACTTATGTTTACTAAATAATAAAACTACATTAAAATATTAACTCATGGAATCATGATAAAACTGTAAATAAACTTAATTCCAGTAGTTCATAAATATTTAATTGACGCTTGTAAACATATCGTAACAACATTTTTACATCGACGATTTCGTTTATTAAGAGATAATGGTACCTTTACGGGCGGATCCCGCAATCGGCCAGCTCGTTTCATTGTTTGCTGCTGTTTCAGTTATTATTAGTGGTCGTTAGATTTGTTTATAGATCGTAAACCTGTTACGACGATCTGGTTGTCGCCAGTCGGTAGTTCGTTAACTGGCTCCGAATGTTACGGCCGCCATAAAATGTAAACAAATCGTTTATAAACAAAAGTTTTATGAAGTGGAGCTGAACGTATGGTGTCATAAAAGTAGTAAAATTAAATTTACAATTTTAACGATGCATCATTATTTTAGGGCCTTATTAAATCTTGGCTTTACATAACAAAAACATTATGATACTTAGAGGTTTCGAGTAGTTAGTGATATACTTCGGTAGCATGAAAATAAAACACTGTGACAAGAGATCGTTTCACATTTAACTGTCAAAGTGCTATGAGAAACCAGCCCTATTCTAATTGAGCGTGTACAACGTGTGAGTTAAATAGCGCAAAACCTCTCTCTGGCCCATGAAACTTCCTAAACATTTTTGAAATATCAATTTTATTTTATCTCATCGTGCAATTTTTTTTGGCCAGCTAATCAATTAAAACTACGGGTTGTCACTTTTGAAAGCTCGTGGTATGTACCCCGGCGGCCGGCTGGTTGGGTAAAGTCATAAGTTGCGGGCGCGTCATTACTCGGCAATATTGGCAAGTTGGGCGTTTTTCCGGACATGTTGCCGGCTCGTTCGCCGCGCCGGACACAGACAACATCTTGCGCGACAACCTATTACCCACAAGTGCTACTTTGCCCGATTTCGTTCATTCTCTTTTGTAAACATATTGCCTTAATAGGTACATACACGCGCCCTCCCTTTCCCATCATCAACCCCACAATAATATATTGTTAGGTTGAGAGAATCATAAGAAAAGGGGAATATGAAAACATTGCTATTGAACTACGAAAGGATATCTTTTAAAAATAACTTGCTCTTGTGAACTTGAAAAATCCATTTAGGCCCCGCGCGCCGCGACGCGGGCATAACTTTCACAGATGGTTGTTTTTGTGCGCGGCGCGGGCGCCAGGCGACATCAGCCCCGCTAGTGTTTTATTTTTTGCGCCCATTACGAATTTACGGCTGGCCCGGCCACTCGACAATATTGCACGAATTTTCAATAACCAGCCACCGCTCCCCTATCGCCCTTTTCCATATTGAATCCTTTGCCCGATGAGTTCCATTATGGAAAAGAAATACCTACTTATTTTTTTATTTCTCTTCTTGGCTTATTTTCCTATTAGGGAGCTGGCTTCTGTTATTTGTAATTATGTTTTATTAATCCAGGCACGAAATATCAGTCGAACCTGAACGAAATCGATAAAGGGAAGCAGAAGACGGACGAGGGAGGTGGGAAGACGCACCTCAACTGGGTGGGAGGAGCTTCGCAGGTCACAGGTAATATTTATTTGTTAATTTTGAGCAAATTATAACCTATGGATTTTTTTTTAATATCTACACCGTGATATTTAAATGGTTGTCTTTCCGTAACATAATGGAAGTCTTAGAAACTGAACAAAGAAGAACATAAACTATATGAAAAGTTGAATTTTAATTTTGAGATATCATCCCCCCACCCTTTTTTAAATGTCAGTTAGAGTATCCAAGTTACATACAACATTTAATTTTGTAACGAGCACTTAGTATGTTAACGGACTGCCCTATTTAAATGTCTATGTAGGTATTGAATCGATCTTAATTTTTTATCTTTCCGACAGGTGACGCCAACTGGAGGAGAAGCAATCTATGCGTTTTAGTTTTGGCAACTTTAGCTTATTATTTTAGTATGTAAGTTGTTTTTCACCCGAGTGCACTGTCCAATGTAAGTACTACGCATAACTTTATTAGGCAGCACCTTAGCACAAAGTTTGTATACATAGGCTTTTCAATCCTTCATATCAGTTATGTTTATCTTTAAATAATTTAAAAGTTGACAACTATGTAAGTGCTCTCTTAAACAACTATGTAAGTGCTCTATTAAATAAAAATATCTGGAAAATGTTCTCCCTTTGTCTCTTATTAAGGATTATTTCCTAATTTATGCACATGAGTTATTTGAAGATTGTATTGTAGTTTCAGATAAAGAGATGAAAAAAGTTGCGGACAGAAACACCTCAACTAGAAAATGAATTAAATTTTTGTATGGTTTCTTTAGAGACTATTTAAAGTTCCGTTTTTTTAAACAAAAGTTAGTAGTCTTTGTAATAAAGTATGGAGAAGACAAAGGGTGAAAACTGGTAAAATGTAGACTAACTTGGAATTTTTATGTTTATGATGCTTTGTACTCGTATGGTGCTTTGACGCATTCTGATCAATTTCCAAGCCGTATTACACAGTAGCATAAAAACTCAAACTCGACTAGTTTGTTGAAAAATCCAAATTGTTGTTTGCTTCCGGCGAATTCCCCAATATATTATTTCCGAAAATAGTGTAACTTTAAGGCTTTATTATGATAATGAATGTCCTCGGAAACAGGTACTTTAGAATATTTAATTGATTAGTAGAACCATATATTCATAATATACCATAGTTCAAAGATTTTATGTTTAAAATAGTAACTAAATGATATTTTATGTATAAACGTTGTTGTTATTTATATGATAAAGTATAGCTAATATTACGATATACAACAGTTCCTTATCTTAAGTGTGTTCATATTTAGCAGAGTGTTGTGTTGAGTTTTATATTAAATCGAAATTGTTACTAACGAATCACCAACAATCTTTTTGAAAAATTACAACAGACAACATTTAACTAAATAGTGAACATTTAAAATAACTGCACAATTATTAAAATAATATAAAGTGCACAAAATTATCATAATGATTATTTAAATTTAGAGTAAGACTGAGAGTAAATAAATTTATAGAGAACGATTTAACATTATTTAGTATGCTTCAGTAAACCTCAGATTCGCTGTGATAAAGTGAGTATCATGCATTCATCGATATTTTAAACAAGGCTCTATTATTTCTTTTAAATATTTATTTCACCTACTTTTGTTTCATTTTATTTAGTACTCATAATATTTGCTCTGTCCAAGAACCCAAATTTCTTCTGTCAATTAACTTATACATAGGAGTACTTTTTAAAGTGTAAATGTTAAAAATGTTGCCAAATTGCTAAGTATAAGGTAATTAAATGCTACATAGATAGGCCTTTTGTAAATATATCAGTTAAGCCAAGCAATGGAGTGTCTTTTTAATAAACAGAATGTATTAATTGTTGTGAAATATAAGAGATTCGAGCGATTGAAACTTTATGTAACTTCACGTACCGATCATGAGTAGGTTATGTATTAAATAAAGCTTGTTTTGAAAACTCGTTTTTTAATAAATGCTTCCAGGCGAAATAAATGGATACACGTCAGATTATAGTTCAAAGTTATATCGAAGTATAAAACTTATGGCTGGATTGTTTGTGGAGCCGGGCTCGCCTAAAATAATTTATTTGGGTAAGTTTGTATCCGTCATATTTTGATCGGACAAAATACTTGCAAACAATCTGCGGAAAATCTTTAAAGATTAGGGTGGCTTTGAGGCGCCGAAAAGGCTCCAACTATGTATGGCCGCACGCCAACTCTGGTAAGCCAATCTAACTTCTTTTAAATGTGTTTTTGATGTAAAGAACACAGTACGCACGCACCGGCCAAACTCACAAATCTCCCTCTAAATTAGCTTTTGATTTACCAAGCTTTTAAGTCAGTTGTGTTGTACCCGCGTCCCATGAACTTCGGTAAAGCTTCTTTGTCTAATTATAGACCCTCGCTTATAGTGTGCCTACATAATCACTGGGACGATACATTAAACGGACACGCACGAAAAGCTACGCAGTAAGTAACGCCTACCCAAAAATTATAATTACATATAAAAAATTCTTACTTAAGACCTAAAATACCTATTGAAAATAAAATACATGAATATGTTTGTCTATCAATCGACTGTAGGATATTTAACCCGTCTCGTAAAAAGTTAGCACAGTACTGAGTGTCTACTTTTACCTTTAAATATTGTTGGCGTCAGCCCAGCATCACCGTGATCGAATTTCGCGAATTCAACTATACAGGCATTTAGTCGATAGTAAAGTAGATTTTGTCATATTTTGTCAGACTTTGTCAAGCAGTCGTTCAAAAGTTATAAGCCTGACAAAGTAGCGACAAACTCCTCGTGCAATCAGATTCAATCTAGGTGCTGTAGTTCCAGAGATATAAGAAATGGTGATGCTGGGTTGACGTCAACCCAGCGGAGACAGTAACACAACCGTATAACTTTTAAACGGTGTAACGACGAAGTCTAAATTTTTGTATATAAGCCTAACAAAGTAGCGACAAAACCCTCGTCCAATCCAATTAGAGCTAGGTGCTGTAGTTTTGGAGTATTAAGAATGGTGATGCTGGATTGACGTCAGCCCAGCGTAGACAGTAACTCGCCCTTATAACTTTTGAACGACTGCTTGACAAAGTCTGACAAAATATGACAAAATCTACTTTACTATTGACTAAATGCCTGTATAGTTGAATTCGCGAAATTCGATCACGGTGATGCTGGGCTGACGCCAACTTAAATATTTAGTAAATATTTTAGTTGTGAGACGAGAGCCAGCCTTAGTTTGAGCCAAACTTAGTTATTCATTAAAATTTTATGTCGAAAAGTGATTTGTGTAATCTCATTTCGAATAAAACATTTTGATTGTGATTTTTTGATTTTAGATTTACAAATGAGCACATTTTACATCCTTCCCTATACCTGTATGAAAGGGTTTAGGCTCTCTCTCAGAAAGGAGATATTGGCATAATCCTTTAGCTTCACATCATAGTAACAACATACATTGTAATATTGAGTAGCCTCGCACAACACCCACAAAGTTAGAAAGATTTGGAGTTGTCTAGTTCGAAGCTGGAAACTACACGCCGCCGTACCTGACATTTAGAAACTCTTCCTTATAAATGATTTTCACTTAATGATACGAACTAAAGCCCTAATTGAAAAGTGTTTTAATAAGCTTGATTAATTTACCAGTGTTTGTGTGGATCAATAAACGTTTCCATCAAATGAGCAGTCACAATAACAATGCTCCCGGCTATTGTCGATCACAAATTACCCGGAACGAGCACATGGCGTTTACCCATTGAACATTATACTTCAAAACATTAGAGCTAAAGTTTAAAATACATTGCAAGTAGGGAGGACTTTTCACGTTTTGTAGCAAGTGTTATTTGTAACAGTAGCTTCATTACTTAGCGGGAGGCGTGCACTTCCGGAAGCGGATATCGCGATCCTACTAATAAAATTAACGCTCTCTGCCGACCGCTGAAGCACCCCAACGATCACCGTCACCTTCCTTGAAGACTTTTTTATTTGTCTTTGGCAAAATAAAAGAATTAAACAATACTGGTTTTTACCTTGAACCATAAAAATCTAGGAGTTGAAAAGATATACACAAGTACAAATATATACACAAAAATACTGATATTACACAAAATGAGAGCCAAATTCTACGATAATTAGGTACTATTTTAAAAAGTAGTTACATACGAATCAAGATATGAATAAATTATATTTTAATAAAAGTATATTTTTATCATCAACAAATGGAAGGAAATGACTACATACATTCCTTTTTCCTACAATAACAATTTGATTAATTGCTCAGGTAAAAGCTATTTGTTATAACCAGTGCTAAAAGGAAACCACGACTACATAAAGCTAAATTAAATTAAAGCTTGGCATAAACTTAGAGGCAATGAAGCTAATAATTTTCGTTACTTCCCAGAAACAAAAACAAAATTGTTTCTATGCAAACGATTAAAATTACTATTTCATATGGAAGCGTCTAATTATCTTGCCAGGAAAAGCTTTTTTAGCAAAAGTTTTTTGCTCAAAATTGAACAGTCGAAAAACCAAATTAAAATTACCTAAGTCGCAGTTTCCATAGCTTTAGAAATTGGTACCCTTATAATTAAGTTAATAATAACATTTAGCAGTACTCGTCTTACTTAAAGATTTTGTGAAGAATGAAGGTTTACGAGTAGCAAAATCCAGACTCATTTATAGAGTAACCGATCGTAAATGAGTGAAGCGAGAGGGTCTACAAATGGAAACAAAGCAATATCGTGCGGGCCAGTGATCCCGGCAGGACATGCGGAGCCTCCATAATTTGCCTTCTGCAAATTAATCCGCGCACGGCCGCCGGCCTGCGGCTTGATCGGCGGCGACGGTCAGCGAGCCTCGCATACTAATGCTATTGTTTATCGAAGGGGCTAATCTGTGCGTACCAGCCGTCACTGTCCACCCTCCAAATTATAACGGATCACTTTCGTTCGCGTCTAATCCACGCCTCAGCCTCCATCGGGCACGTGCCGACCGACGGAAAGCTCTATCGATTGAAACGGCACTCAAAAAATATTTGCAATTATAATTTTATA
This sequence comes from Teleiodes luculella, assembly GCA_948473455.1. NCBI lineage: Eukaryota > Metazoa > Arthropoda > Insecta > Lepidoptera > Gelechiidae > Teleiodes > Teleiodes luculella. Next base: position 8,483,406 of record OX419583.1, on the reverse strand, counting down.
GCGCTTCTTATGTAGTTTACTTTATAATATTTTTCTTTAAAAGTAAAATCTAGTTTGCATTAACATATTACTATCAGTGTGGTTCAACTAAAGTCGATGAATAATTTTTTAAATCAAAATATAACTTCAATCAGTACCTCACATACACATACATAAAGTCACGCCTCTTTGCCGGAGGGGTATGCAGAGACCACTAGCAGCTCGCGGCAGTAGCTCGATCCTAAAAATAAATAGCTAAAATGAAATTGATATCTCCGCAATAATTATTTTTGTTTAAAATTACGAACCGTTCATTGGCGCTATAAAACATGCGTAAGGTTATAAAAGAGTCGCCAACGTTGAGTGATAATAAAGGTAACCCTCTGCGGAACCTTTATTGTTATCAAATAAAAATAATCCTAGGGATTTTGGGGATGATCGTAAATTATAACGGGATTGCGGGGGAGCAGGCGTGTAGCGCTCCGCTCGCGTTCACGAAGATTGTCTCCCATTTATATCGAACACAATATGTACATGTCAATATTTACAAATATTTAATGGAAGAGTATAGGTTAGTATCACTTAGTCTAAAACGCAAGGTCTAATCCGTCAACTCTTTTAAAACGCAACTAGTCTGCAACATCAACTCGCCTAAAACGCAACTGGCCTTTGCATCAACTCGCCTTAAACTCATCTGCACGTTACAATTTTAAGTACAGAAGCCAGCACATGCGGCTGGACATTCGCACTACGAATTTCGTCCCAGCTACTACGAAATAAAGGCGCTCTCAAGGCCAATATGTTCAGCCGCATGTGCTGGCTACTGTACCATACAATGACGTAATTGATTAAAAAACTAACGAGGAAGAACGGAAAAGTCTGCAAAAATTTTAAAGATTGTAAGTATTTACCACTAACCCTCACTGAAATGTCTATCCCCTACTTTTATTCCCTGAATTCAGTACCCGATTTGAATTACATTGCTGTCTTAGCTTTGCACATGTGATGTCTCTTGTTATTATATTGCGATATAGGTATAGTACAAACACGCACTTCAATCCACTGAGATCCGTTCACCCTAATTCTGGGCAGGCTCGAGCACTTCAGTAGGAATTTTGTAGATATATAGGATAACAATAAAGAAATAACATACACTAAAAAGTCCTTCAGCATTTATATTAGGTCATCTGACGACTTAACTATAAAACATTTTGTAAATAATACTGTCCCTACGAGAACGAGTATTTTGTACATACCTTTTGTCAATATAACAAAGTATTATTGATATAATTGTTACATTTTGAGAAAGGTCTATAAATATTATACATGTCATTTCATTATCGTAAGAATTAAAAAGGTAAGTAGAACGAATAATAAAAGGAGACCATTTAATATTCTCTCAGTAAGTATGCAGTAAGTATTTCATAAATACGTCCTCCGCAGTTATTTAAAATGAATGAGATGGTAAAGAGCATAGTCCCACAATAAGCAGCCCCTCAACGCACATTTTTGCCGCTGCGCTGAAAATCTACCGATACCAACAAAAGTGGCAACTGAAACTAATGAATTATTCATGCCGGTGGCTCGGTGCATGTTCTATCACTGTTTTATCTATTGCGGGGCTCAGGACGCGACCCGTTCCCTAGCACCACCGCCGCCGTTCGCTAGGGTTAGCTGCCTTGCAACCAACAGTCATAATGTCGTTTGACAAAACCAGATAAGCTCATAAACAATTAAAATAACCCTAAAGCGACCATTAACAGGTCATATCTAGATAACTCCGTTACGAAAACAACCGCCCGCCCGGTTCCTGAACAATATTTTCAAAACGCTCGGTAAAGTGTTTGCAACAAAATTTTCAGCTATCCCTGAAACTAAAGGCGACAAGAAGTTACTTAAAAGGCGAGGTCCGAATATCAATCGTTGTGATGTAGCGACCCATGTCACGATACGTTACCAACTTTTCTGGGCCAACTGCGCTCCTGTCGCCATTTATCGACCATTTTGCCTCTCTTCCAAATTTGAATAAACTTTGTAACCACGCTGAAAGCTTAGTATTCATTCCATATTTTAGAAAACTAAACATGAAAATTCATGATTTATTATGGTTATGTGAGACCGCATTATTGCATTAACTGTAGTGGTTGTTTTTTTTTAAGTCTTAACTGTAGTAAATATTATTGACCGACCTTAGTCAAGCAGTGGGTTGCTATAATACTCGTTTAATATGGTTAATATTACTAACTACTATAAAGCTACGGCAATATGTTCACTGAGGAAGTTATTGCGACGCCTTCGTAAACTAGACTCTTCTCCAGATAGTAGTGTACCTAAAATGGCTAGATAATTAAAGCGAGGATTAAGGAAAATACAGTTTTCTTAGCTAAAAAAAAACACTTGTACTTGTTCCACTTAATATTTATTGAGAAGAACCCAACCGGTTTCGTCCACATGGGTATCATCAGGGGTCACTTTTTACATTTATATCTAATTGCTAAGGTAACAATGAACGCAAATTTTCAGGCTATTCGTCCCCACAGACGTGATCTCCTAAGTACTAATTAATTAAACTATAACTGAAACAAAATACACAACCAGAAAACGATACAACTATACGTGCAAATATCCATCTGTGTTGCGACAACCACACAAAAAGGGCTTTACTCAGCGAAAGCCGCAGCCCGGCTAGGCTACGGCGCTGGTCTTCCGTGAGTCCCGACTCCTTTCCTGCTCTTTAGTTGTAGTTTAGTTCTAGCATATCTAAAGTCCAATCTTGGATATTCAGTTATCAAGAAAAGCGAGTGGGTATACAGTCGTTCTGTCAGGTTCACAGCTCGCGTGGCGCCGTCTGCGCACTTTAAACAACTTTTGCAATTAAACTTTTATTTGGAAGATCGATACTGCCACTACCCGTGCCCGGCTACACATTGCTTATCGGAAACTACTTCGGTACGCAGTGGTCAGATCTCTGTCTAGTTTTTTACATGTAAAGATTGTTGCCATCCGCTAAAACTGATATTTTATTGTGTACGAGACCTTTTACTTTATTAAATTTTTTTTTTCCTCTTAAGTCTCACACTCCTATAAAAACTTTTCTGTATTTTACATAAAAATACGTCGTTAATTCTAATTTTATTGGATAAAGTTTGCTTATTGCAATTCTATGAGAATATGTTTGCGGTTTGGGGACTTGTTTACATAGAATTCAAATTGCGTTTTTAGTTTGAATTATACGAACAGAATAGCGGTCGGTGCCAACTCACTGCATTTATAGTATGTTTTAGTGCATTTAGTTCCAATTTTATTTTACATTATAAAGTTTACTAAACATTTTTATTTCTTTTTGACAAAAGCTGAAGTGAGCTAGGTGCCAGATAAAAACAACTTAAAAAGTGGAGGGAACTATAATGAAAACTTTACGACTTATTTTCTTACACAGTTTACAGGAACACTTCATATTTTTAGATTCATAGAAAACAACCAAAAACGTAACCTTCCGGCGGGACTTGAACCCACGACCTTCGGCCTATACGCAGCCAACGTGCTACCATCTACAAGTGTAGATGGTAGCACACCACACATTTAATACCTCTCTAGCGTTGAAGTAAAACGCCAAGTGAAAAATACCGAAAAACAAAAAGGAACACTTCATCTTAGGTGGATAAATACTAGTGAATCTATAATGGACATATAATTATTGAATGAACTGTTAACAGTTTCAGCACTGTCCGTTCAGACGCTTTTCTCAAACGTAGCCTGGTACAGATTTTTGCCTTAGCAATAAACAGCCTGCTGACACAATTTTGTCTATTTACCTTATTGTAATATTGATCCGTTTTCTTTTTTGGTGTCAATTTTCTTCTATTGAGTAGACAGCAAACTAAGGAATGATTAGATTGGGTCGTATTTTATTAGTAAACTAAGTATTACAATTAGATGTCCAGCGATCTGTCGCACAGGCTCCGGAGGCGACACCGCCGGCGCTCTCGCCCCATAAATCTCACCCGCAATATGAGCCGCACAATATCACAATACCCCTTGCCGGCCGCTGACAGCTCTATATCTATCCCTCCTATATTACATGCACTTCAATTATACTAGTATATATATCGCTGATTTACAGTTCGTTTTGTTTCAAGTTTTGAAGAAATGGTAGAACATGTTGACAAACTATGTAGTTGAGTTTGAGTTAATTCAATTTTTATCGTTTATATACCAATTTAGTAATTTAATAGCTCATTTTATATACTCGTATGTTTCATTTTCTTTATTGTACCGTACTGTACAAGTTCATAAGTGTCAAGTACAAGTTCAATCCCGTGATTTTATACTTTAAAGTATTTTTTTTTTCGTAAAGGCTTGTTATTCTTATTTTTCTGTGTTACGAATACAGTGATAGGACTCAATATTTTAATTAAAATTCACGAATGCTTTTGGAAAAAAAAACTTAATTTAAAGTATAGATGCATATGATATGACTGGACTTATGAACGTGAGCGATATTAGCGGTTTTCATGTCCAGTAACTTTCTAAAGAACCAATTGGTTCGATTATCCTATGAATGTATAAAATTAGCAATCAATTATATCCCTCCATCGAATAACTGTATCATGAACGCTGTACGTTTCACAAGCGAATAAGTTTAATAGATACCCAAAGCCTGGGATGAGAGAGGGAACACGTTCTCATTATTCAAATGCATCGAAGCAAATTATGGTAATCTGGGAAACCTGTTCTGATTCAGCAATATTAATACACAAACATCGGTGCGTCTGTCGGTTGTTCTGCTCATTCAGTCCGGCTACTCGCTTCGGTAGACATGCGCTTCACGTGGCAATAATATGAACGGAGGACCGCACACACCTTCGCAATCAGTTTATATGTATTTTACATACCACAAATAGAGTTCAGGATACCTTTTTTGACAAGTTCTATTTGAACATACGAACTATTAATTATTATGATTTAAAACAGGATATTTTTGTGTGTGTGAGTACCCGATATCTCGTTATACTCCGTTTCAAATCTCAATAATTATGTAACAACCGTAAAAGCCATAAAAAGTATATGAACTATTTTCATGAATTTTAAAAAGTATTTATGTATGTGTATACATTCCGAATATTCGCAAAAAGCACTTTTAAAGAACACTATTTTTCCATTAACCTGTTTGGAAGTCGTCCGAAAAACCAGTGTGACGGGCGTCGGAATTAAATAAAGCAATACTATTTCCTGTTGTCAGGTTACATGTATAACGTGTTCATCGACAGTGGCGTGTGGCGTGTGGCGTGGCGGGCGTTGGGACGCTTGTCACATGACACGCCACCTCCTGTATCACACCGCATCGCACTTCACGACACGTTGTAAATCAACTTATTACGGAGCAACATGTATAATATGATCTGAAAAATGCTGGCGACTGCGAGGCGTTTTATCGTTATTTTTTCTGTAAATGGGTAATGGAGCCCACCTTTGCGAAGTCACGTGAGTGACGTCTCGAGCTCGTGTAAGCTATTGAAAAAAATTCCATTGTGAAAAGATAAAAAAATAATTTAAATAGTGTTTGAATACTGTCTAATTTATTTTATTGAAAAAACATTAAAAAATATAAGTTAAAATAACGTCATAAATCATTACGTAAGTAAAATAATATAATGTAGGTAAAAAATCCTTTCCTCATGCTACCGGCGCTAATCGCCAATTTCCTGCATAAGCATAAAATCAGATACGTGTCAAAATCAAAATTGTTTTATACTTGGAACGTTTTATCAAATTCTTATCAGTCGAACCTTGTATGCCGTCGGAAATTTCATGCGGCCAAAGTAATTTTCCGCGAGCTGTGAGCGGAAATTACCACATAGTGTAGTGACATGTTCGACAAACGTCACGTAGCCGGATCCGAGCGCGCAGATCCTTATATCCAATTTCCGGGCGTTTTTGTTGGAAATGAGAATTAGCTGAAATGACGTGACGGGGAGGCTAAATATCAATGCTAATCGTACCATCGGCTAGACGTCTGTCTGTACCAGCCATAAGCACATTGGAACGATACATGTATCATTTAATTCAAGTGTACGTACAAACTAAATCAGATACGGTGTTTAGCGGTGATTGCATTTATAGTTATTAAATGTAGCATTATTTTATAATGGAAGGGCAAAATAAGTCAGAAATAAATGTAAAATGTTGGTTTGTAAATGTAGTTGAGTAGGTAGAAGCGGTGGAGTGCGCCCTCGGTAGCGGCGGCGGAGTTCGTTACGCGCGCTCCACTGACTCCGCGAGTGACGCGACGAGTGCACTGTCCTCGCCTCGTCTCGCTCCTTGCCGCCATTTTTGAAATATACAATAATCTGTGATAGTTGTGGAAACAGATCCAGTAGTATAACCAAAGATAATAAGTAGTGAGACGTAATTACAACTGTCGAAATGCAATGTGAATGCCATCAAGATGCAATTATCATGGTAATGAGTTTATAGGCGTGACACATTATCATGCTAGCCAGTCTGTATGGCGATTATTACACGGCAAAACACAGCGGCGCCATGGAGTATGACTTTGTATGAAATCACCAAAACCTTTCAATGGATGCGTTCGTACAAATTCGTAGTAAGGTCAGCTTCGCACGTTTAACGCTGGTAAAAATTTTCAGTTTTCGGGGTACATGTTATCTACATTTAATAAGAGAATACAGTTAAGTTAGCCTAGTCTCAAAAATCGCAGGCTCACTTCTCTTACTGCAAACAAGTCCACCCAAAAAATATAAATTTAACGAGTTTGTCAAGGAGTTCAGGAACCGAAAAAGGGATACCACTATAAAAAAATGTTCAATCATAAATGTAGACAAACAAATAAATACCTACAATGGTATTTCTGTGTGGTATGGATTAAATATCACAAAAACAAAGTCATTTAGTTTAATCAAACTACGAAGAACATTTTCTTCATTACTTTACATAAAATGTACAAATCGCCGTAATATCATATCGTATTATTTCAAGATCCTTGATTTTTTAAATAACTCTTCTAACAACTTTAAACTTTGTTTTAACATCAAAACGCTACAAGATTACTCACGACTTACTCACGATTATGATTTAATTTTCTTCTATTGTGCTGCGCTCAAAATGTAAATTATAAGTAAAAAATGTTTGTTAGTGTAATTATAATAACTTTTAGAATTAACTATTTCGAACACAATGTTATTGCTAATGAATTTTTCAGTAACTGGAAATTGAATTAAAACATTTTTTTATTACTCTTATGTGATTTTGTGATGAGGATCATGTAGACCAGATAGAAAAAAAATAAAATAAAAATTCATGTGAACATTCATGAGATGGTTTTATAAATGAAATTACTTAAATAAAACTCGACACTGCATTTATCACACATAGATATAATTATTGAAAAATCAACTAGCCTGCTTATGAAGAATTACTTTGGTCCCCTTACACACGGGTGAATGCAAACAGGAGATTCCCCAACACAATGCGAGGCGAGCGGCGCGGGTCGGCCCGCGGAAATTCTCAGACGAGTTATTTGTCTACTACTATTTCATACCACTGCATTAAACTGATCCCAGGGAGGTTTACTACTCAAGTTTATATCATCTATTGAATTTGTCTGCCATAAATGAAAAAAGTTGGACTACACTTCGAGCGTATAAACTACAAAGGATTAGCATAAAGTTAGTACCATGTTTCCTTGCAGTATTATTTGAAAGACGTCTAGTATCCAGCGGCTCTCTGTATTATTACAGGGTGAGTAGGGTAATATAATAAATAACAATAATAATTCAATATTCGCTACAGTTTCTTGCCTTAAACAGATTATTGTTGTAGGGACAGTTTGGCAGAAGAAGCACAAGGTGCTACGCCGTAGCAATTGCTACGAAAAATAATGTTATCTCCTATTGAACAGATTTTTATCCTAATTACCAAATAAGCATTAAACTGGCGAATTTCTCTAATTATCTCATTGTATTTAGAACAAAATACAGTCATACGCGAGCCCCTAACCTTGATTTGATGTGAACTATAGGCATGCAAAAACCTAGCGATTCCGACTCTTTTGGTATTCGAAGCACCCTTCTCATCGTATTTGTATATTGTACTCATTGGACTATTTGTAAATAAAGTTAACAAGTTCGATTAAATAGCAATACATCGACTTAATATTATTCGGGAGTTCTATGGGGTTGGTTAAAGTCAGCGTCTGTTGGTTAATGTGCTAAGGGGTAGGAAAGTTTCAGGTAAGCGTCTTCTTTGTGATACGTGACCAGCCTACAGTATGCACCCCGCCTAACTCACCAGTCAGTTCACGAAGACACCTATCTAAATATAACCAACACCATTTGTTTAGTAATTCGCTAGTGTATCATATCGTATATGGCATACACTGGCTTTGTCTTTTATTATGTTGTATAAAGGAAGTGAGTAAGGATATTTCGATACATCTACAGAAGGTATAGCAGATTTGATCATAAAGTTAATTTGCAAAAGCACTTCTAGATCACTTATTGTGAAAAAGTTGTTCAATATAATAAGTTATTGTTTTTGTAATGTTTTTAAAAGTAAATAGAATATGCAATAGAGAGCTCTTTTGGCCAACAAAACTAATATTACGTAATAAAACACACAAGGTAAAACATACCTTCAACCTTCAACTGACTGGAATAAATTCTGGTAGGTTTGGCAGTAGCTTTATTAAAACTACAATAAATATTGAATTCTTCTTTGATTCCTGCACTATAGTGAAACGAAAAAATTAACCTTAGTCTTCAGCTCTGGGTCTTCATCGAAAGAGACTTAAAATCCCAGTATCATAGAGTCGTATGTATGCTAGAGTTGTCTGTAACAGAAATTTTACGTTATTTACTTAGAATTTCAGAAATTTGAAATAATTTAATTATAAATTAGATATTTTTTACGCCGTCTATAACGACTGAAAACTACGGTTCACAAATCAAATACCGAACGTGACGAAAAATTCAAAGGATTACCTAACTACGCATATTGCCCACGCCCCGCAACTCCCAGCCATGGGACCGGCTGAAGATGAAAATATAATAATAGAGGCGCATCAAACGTGATGTTATTAAGGGGTTCCGTGACTGGGGTGAGCAAGGCCCGCGAGCCGCGAGCCGCGACCAGCCACCTCGCCGCGCGCGCACCACGCACCGTCACGCCGCATGCGTGCGCGGCATACAGACCTATTCGCATGCAAAATCAAACTCCACGCGACATTCTAATAGTAAAGTGCGCGATAAATCGGGCGCCGCGCCGCGAGGGATGGGATGCTGCTGCTCATTTTTAGATACGCCCCGTAAAAGATAAATATTAAATTCTGTAATGTGATACAAAAATTTAAGTAGGTATAATTATCACATTTGCCATAATGAAATATGTAAGTTTTGTTAATAAATAAATACGTGGGGATATCTCACATACGGGCATCTGACCCCAAACTAGGCACAAGGCCGTTTTTTATCATTAGGTATTGTTGATGGTTTGCGCAAACCATACTTAGGTGTAAACCGAATACAATTATATTGATTTCTGACCACCTCAGAATAAGTATATATTAATTTAATTGGACCACGCGATATATCCTAAGACTCGCCTCTTTCTACAAAAGGGCCACAATTCAAAAACTTTAAATTTATTGAAACTCAGTAGAAAAATATTTGATTAAATAATACTAGTTACAGTAAATATTAGCTACAAAATAAATCCCGACCGAACTACCAAACGCCCTCTCGTCGTGATTTCTTTCATGCAGACTTGAGTAATGAAAGCCATGATCAAATCGGATATTTGAATAGCTGGGGCTATTTTTCTTCAAATAAATGTGACAGCCACTTTCTTTAATTCTCAAGATAAATCAGGGACCAATTGCTGATATCTAAAAATAAATTGGTAGTGGTACTGCACTGCCTATCTACTTAAATAGTAAAATTATTGCATTCAGTGCCGTTATTTTCTTATATTAAAACAGTATTTTATGGGTATTTCTCTGCATCTATCCGCAGCTTTCAATTCACAGCAGGTTCTCCAGTTAGCCGCGAGGGGAGAATTCTTTTATTTGTTGTAGAAGAAGCTACGCCGTCGGCGCCTAATCAAGGAGTTGGCCGGGACTCGCGCTGCTAACGAACAGGTGTACTATAAATACTTTCCGGGGCGATTGCTAGAGGCTTTAATCAGCCCGGCGCCACTTTACCGCTTTTCATTGACTCCCAACTGACCTGACACCGCCGCCGCCGATTGGAAACCGGCACTCCCGGGAAATCCTGCTGTAAGAAAATTTACGTCCGTTCAACAGCTTTAGACGTTAAAAAAAGTCAAATTTTATTAATCCCCTGGTGATACTTGACGAAGTCTTGTCCTGCGGGGTTGACGTGAAATTATTTCTTATTCATTTTCGGTGTCAAAAAATTATCTACATTTTAATCCATTTAGTAAGGCCGGTAGGTATCTAGGTATTTTATTTTTACATTTAATGTACAGAAATATCACTGAAACGTGACATTATGAACTCGTCGACTATAAAATACAATTTACAAAAAGTGTATTCCGTGTGCGGTACGGTAATGAACGAGCTAGTCTATTCCCCGCACGTCGCCGGCGCACGCGTTTTGTGCCAAACTTTGACTGTATCGAATTAAAAATGGATGCAATATACGCCAGCACGCCACCAGTGCAGTTCTAGCTATGTTTTTTCTATAGACTGACATTAATTTTAATAATGGATGTGTGACACATATATGTATTATTATATCTCCTGACTAAATATAAAATCGTACATCTACTATTTATTAGAGACTAGTTGTCGCAGATCATTTCGTAAAATAATTATCTTTAGGCAACTGGCCACAAATCAATCACATTGTAGCACATCACAATGTGTATTGCTGCAAATAACGAATAGGGAAGCGCCTTTGATTTTATCATATTTTAACCATATCTTAGATTACCTACTCTTAATCTAATAAATGCTACTTTTATTTTCTTAGCTTATGCCTAGATAAATTAGACATCAATATCCTTAAGCAGTCAACAGACCTAGAATTATTCTTGCTCGATCAGACTCTATCTGTACCAAATTAGAACAAGCAGCTCTTACGATATCTACTAAAATAAAGACGGTGACAGATTAAAGTTAAATTTTGCGCTCTTAAAATTTTGCAGGGCTTAGTTTGTTAAGGAGCCTTTTCTAATAAGTGACGAAACAGTGAAAGACGGCAGTGGCGCGACGACCACGCGGCGACGACGCAGGGAGTGTAGCCCCACGCAAGCTCGATAACAACCATTCTCTGGCCTCATTAAATCCCGCTATTTGTTTAGGACCGCGCTCAAACACACCGTCACTACACCACTCCACCAGGAATAACGGATTTTATGCTTTAAAATATTTAACAGCAGTCCACTTCCCTCGCTGATGACAACAAACAATCCCTTTTTATAAAGAGACCGAATCTTGGCTTCCAAATTTTAAATATTCATTCGGAGCTAAACATTGCCAATGTTTTTCCATCGTTCTGTTGCTTGTTTTGCCAGATGTCAGTTCACGATTGCAGTTCACGTTGACAGAGAGAATTTTCATTGCAAATTCTGTCGTCGTTCTATGGCTACAGCAGCCCTCGGGCTGCTACACAAACAGTCGCGTTATGGATGTCAACTTAAACGAACCGAAATCGACCCTGTGACTCGTACGAACATCTGTATATGAGTACCTATACTGAGCTAGTGTATGTACACGGCTGCTGTAACGAACCAAGCAGAATACGTGCTTTGCGAAAAACTTCTACTCCGCCCCAAGTAGCACGCGCCTGGCTTATCAACACAAGCTATCAAGAAAAGAGACAAACAATCATATAACATTTTGTTATATTACAACTGTCTATGAACTGACTGACAATATAACTTGTGTACTACTTACTCTAAACGTAGATATATGTTCTTACTCCGAAATACCTTTTCATCTCCGGTTGTCGTCTCTAAGCTTTGTTACTATGACATGTATAAGTACACTCTTTATTTTGTGTGTTTAACATAGGTAATTAAAAAAGTATCACTGGAATTCCTCATGATTTTAAAAAGCTTCTCGTACAACGTAGCAGCGTAAAAGACATACTTTTTTGCAATTTACGTGACATGAAAGAAACTGCTATTTATAAATTAAATAATTTTCTTATAGCGGAACTGTTTGAGGTAGTTATTGCATTGCGAGTCTTCTTTGAACAATTGTGTCGTTTAGTTATTCTGAGCGTTTCGCCATACAAAGACAAAGCAATACCTAGGCAGAGACAGATATGGCATATTGATCGAGCCATCGATGCGACAACAATTTGCCGGTCCACTCGGTTCGAGTGTCGCTATGCAAATGCCCGAGCTCCATTTTCCGGCCGGTGGCGGCGCGGCGGTGGCGGTGGCGGTGGCGTGGCGGTGGCGGCGGCGAGACCGCGCTCAGCCAGCCGGCAGCGAGAGGGCGCTGCACGCCGGATGTTCCGCTGTCGTCGCAGGAAATTGAGAACGCTGCATAAATCCTGATCCTACAAACCAAATTTGATTTCTACATAATCCGGATATTGATATGAAACAAATACCGCTGACGGATATCTTTTATAATGATCCAACCACAATTTCCCTTTCATAAAGCACCATACTGTGAGAGCATATGACGAAAAGCTTTCTTAGTAATTCAGTTTGCTTAGATAAATATGTTTTGAGTCATTCCTAAAGAACCTTACAAACAACGCTGAGTGCCAGTGGAGTGAAATATTGTCGAGAAAATTGGATACGTGAAAGCATTCAAAGTTATAAAGGATTGCAAGTTCCCCCGTAAACCTACCTACCTCTTACCAAACGAAGTAAGTATACTTTATCTTCATTATAATCAAATTTATTCTTGTGGCTCTGATTTGATTTGATTTCAAATAGAATTTACTGATAGCACTCCAAAAGCGACATCAAATGTAATCAAAGCAACGTTTTCTTGTTATTTCATTTATTCACAGGAAAGCCTGATTTGATAAGAAATTCCAATATGAAAATTGCTCGTCTGGGCTTCCTCGGCACCTGTTCTCTGTGATTAAAGTGCGTCGCGCAAACATCGGCAGTCGGCGCAGAAGACGCCGCGCCGTCGCCGCCGTATGTAAATGCGGCCCGCCGCCGCGACCTTTTGCGGTTTCAAAGAAAAATTTACGCCTCCTCCCGTTTGTGTAGCATTTACTTATATGTTCTGCAAACGGCAGGTGGCCCGGAACATCAAACAGGAATCGCACGAATCAATAAACTGTTTTGAGGGCTACCCTTCCTTGAACGCAAAATATTTTCGATAAATGAGTCAAAGATGTGAACTTGAAAGGAAAATGCGTTCTGAAAACTTAATGGAGCAGCGCTAAAATACACCCGTGTATTTTACCGCTGAATAGCACGGCTAGTACACAAATCAATGAAATAAAATAAATAGTCTCAGTAGTACGGTTATTTCTAGATTCATTGAAAAAATATATCAAATGCAAATAGTTTATTACATTCATTTCTTGTAGATGACACTGTAAACATTATATTAACATTGTTGTAGAGCAACATACGTCAGGCGTAGGTACATTAAATTCAATAACACGAGTTAGCGAGTTCGACGCTCGCTCCGACCGTCCTCAAATAACTAAAGAAGAAAACTTTTGAAAAACTCTTTTACAACTTGTGCCGTTATATGTATAAACATTTTGCAAGGGAGCAAAATGAAAATAAAGATGTTATACTGCAATTTCAACCTTTAATTTTTACTTTTGTGTAGTAATAAAACTAAAAATTTTAGAATACTTAACATTGACGTGAATTAGTTGGAATATTATTAAGAGAATAACAGAATCAGACTACAAAACTGATCGGCTTTTTTGAGGAAAAGATTGTAATCTGAAAAAAAACGAAGTTATATTTTTTCACTATTTGTAACTCAACTTTCGACAATTAGGAGATTTATGTTTTTATTTATTAAGGTCATCAAGGAAATAGCAAAAATGCGTACCTTTTTTAATTTCTGGTAAATGTATGGCCATTGAAAAACCAGACCGTATTTCTAAACACGCTTATGAATGCAATATCACTAAGTGTAAAAATGGACTTTCAAAACGAGTTTTTTATGAGATTTCGACAAACGAACTTAGCGAGCTTTGAACGTTTTGTTTAAGCTCTGGATTGTATTATAAATAAGCTGGGGACAATCTACTCGTTTAGCTTTTGCTAGGGCCAAACTTGAAAGTCGCATTGTGCCTCCAAACTCCGACGCTACTACATCGTAGTTTGCCCTGTAATTTTCACTTAGTAACATGTTAACATATAAACTTACACTTCACATAAACTGTCTAAGAAACTCTCTCATACAAAGATCTAATTGAATTTCAACTCTAAGGGCCTTTATTAATAACGATGCTGCTAGCCATACTTTATCTAAACAATATACTGGTTGGTTACATAAAAAGTACTGGTATTACCTCGTATTTTTGGAAAATGGGCAAGGCGAGGCGGGGCGAGTGCAGCAAACTGACGCTTCTCATCAAGCAATCATTATGGACGCGCCATGTTTTTAAAACGGCTTCGGATCCGCTAGCCCTGAGCCAAATTAATCCCCTACTCCGATGTTGTTGCATAAAGCCCGTGTAAACCAGCTTTGTAAGAAATATGCTTTGTTGTTACGGAAAAAGTTGTGAAACCTTCAATATTAATTATGCCCCGCTCAGCCCTTACGTCGCGCCGTCACTGACTCCCAACGTGATACTGCATATAATTTTCTACTCAATGGCAGCGTCCGCTTTGTTGTTTAAACCTTTCGCAAAAGTATAAAAAAATATGCGCAGTAATTAGCTGGAGAAGCCCCTTTCAATATTTTATTCTAATTACTTTTAACATTTGAAGGCATTTACACAAGCCCGTGGGCAAAAGAGGGAAGACGGTCTCCGCAGAAATCGTATCAAAGGGAATAGTCAGTTCAACCTTAACCCAGGAATAAAATATTTAGAGATATTTGAAACAGAACTCGATCAGTGAAACTAGACGCATTGGAAATTTTCCTTGTGGTTAGCGAACCAGTATAGCTAGCGCGGCAATAACCAGCACAATGCGGTACACCTAACGACACGTCGCAGGGAGAAGGGCGGGGTGGCGGGGGGTAATAAAACCACGCATTCCACTTGCAAGTCACGGACTAGATTACCGGGACACCCGCGACATCCTTTCGATGCGCCGATCGCCCCAACAGACGTGATTACTTATCTCGCCGTCACATTCCTAACATTTGTATGGTCACGCCGCCATGACAATATCTATGACTATGGATGACACAGCGATTTTCTATTTTTTAATAATAAGTACTAATCTCAGGAATTCTGCAATCTGCTTCAATCAAGTATCATTTTGTCTCCAAATTGCTTGTTATCGTTTGAGTGCTCGTTTCAATTGAATGATTGGGTATCTCCCTAAAACATTACTCACATCCTTAATATCTAGATTTTCCTTATGCTTCTGTCCCTATTTCTGACATAAGATAGAGTTCAAATATTATTTAGCAAACATGGGAACACCATAAAATTCCAAATTACATTTTTTTTGAATTTGAAAATTACAAACAGACAGACTAGAAAGGTTGAAGACTTACTTTTCTCATTCCATGCTTATCTATCTTACTTCACCTTATCCACAACCTTCACCAATACGGCCATCGGAGTTCCTTTCATGAAACCTTTGTTAGTGATCTTCAAAATTCAAATTGTTTAGCAAAAATGCGATTTTAAAATGTTACGCACGTGCTGTGTGTGACTTTTTCGCGTAACCTTTTCTTTTAAAATGATCCTACATAGGCAAAGTTGAAGAATTAAGTTTCACCGGACTGGCTAAGGAGCAGCTATTCCCCAAGAAATTAGGAAGGTTTCACTCCAAGACATTACTCTATGTCTACGCGGATTTGGAAATTTCATTATTTCATAAAATTTCATAATATTAAATTAACGTTATGTAAGTACTTAAATTATACAGCAGCCTTTGTCCAGCAGTGGACTTTTTCGGCTGAGACGATAATGACTTAAGTTATTTTTGTCTTTCCACTAGTTCTTACACCAGAATATTTAACTAAAAACATCAAACTCATTTAATTGCAAATAGGGTATAGTTACTTCGTCAATTAAAAAATTGCTGCCGACCTAATTCTAAGGCTAATTCTTATTTTAATTGCATAGTGCACTAGGCAAATACACTTGTTAGGAAAGAAAGGACGGCATGAGCATTATTGCTTTAAGTCACTTAAACTGATTAACTGTTGTTGGTTTCAATTAAAGAGGGTGTTGGGGTTACTTGGTTTCGGGTGCCGAGTAGCCGCAAGCAATGCTTCGACTGCGGTCACCCGCTCCCACTTGTCCTCCTGCCTCCTATCAATGCATTAACCAAACGACACGTAGCGTCACGTCTCTGGTGATCCTCCTGTCAAACAATAAAGCCCGACCACAAAAATAACCTTTGTTCGAGTGAATCCAACTTTCTCAAGATTCCAACTTTATTGTTCGCAAAACAAAATATTAGCGTATTTTAACTGACAAATAAGGGTATGTAAATTCATGCAGATTAATCATTTATGAGAAAATAACAATGCCATACTGCGGGATTTCAATGCAACTAATTTGGTAGTGAAAATTATACCAATACCTAAAAAAGCACGTTTTTCTGGTCAGGCTTTACGATACCGTTTCACGAAAATTAAATAACTACAGCCACACTCTGCCGCAAAATCATTAGTGGTGAATGATTGATTTTAAAAAGTTGTTGTAAGTAAATTGGAAACCCACTTGATAAGCAGCAGCAGTAAGTTACGCTCCGGACCCACCATACCCACGGCCATACAAGTAGGTATAAAAGTAAATATTGCATTTCTAAATAAAAATAAACATTCGGGAAAGAAGACATTTTGGGAAGTAGACCTAGTAGAGGGATACAGTCATTTTGAAAAAGCGGTCAGTAATAGACTTTATGTACCAAAGGGTTTCCTGTCAGTTGGGGGAACATTGTTAGGTTCTACATATAATTTCCCGAAAATTTTAAGAACTGTCTCAGTATAGTTTATGCTTCTGACTGTCAGCACCTGTCAGCCTAGATTTTGACCGGTCATGTTAATCGCCACAGCTGACCCAGATCAGATCAGAAAACATGAGTCGTTGCGATTTTGCACAACTCCGTACAGCTGTTACCAAATTAGGAGTGGACGGAAAAGTGTGTCCTATCAATGAGTGGCGGTGGAACATCACAAATTGAATTGAATAGAGCACACAAGTCGCTAACGAGCCGGTGTTTACCCAAGTGGACAGTAATTGGCTTAGCCAGCGGTCGCCACCGCCGCGAGATACGGAACTAAGAACCGCGACGGGGGGCAGTCTGCTTACATTTGGAGAAGGCAACAAATCGTCACCCGTGTGAGAAAACAAAAATCTTTTACAGGAGACACAAAAAACTACTTACTAAAAAAAAAGTATGATAGTTAAATAATAATTCTGTAGTTTTTTAGTTACTATATAATTATCTTTAGAGCTTTAAAACAAATGCGTAAATTTTATAGTGCAAATACTGGGCGTTTTTTTGTCCAATTTGTAAAAAAAGGAATTTTACAAGAGCTGTCCTTTACGAGGTTTTCTCAGCCGGGTGACGAAATGAAGAGCCCATCCGTTGTGTCGCCTCTCTATATATGATCGCCTTTTTTGGAACAATAAACTGTAAAATTATAACAATAAGTAAGTTAAATATATCGTATGAAAAAATCTAAGTAATTTACTTTCAGAGATATAAGCAGTCAGCAGCGCCATCCGAAATGTGGATCCTACAGAAACCTTTAAATTGTTTCTGTATTGAAAATTATAATTTGCATAAAAATAGTCCAACTTATTTGGCATTTAAGCTGGCCCCACGTAGTTGAATTATCACTAAACTAATCTAATAAAACTTTGAATATTTTTTACAATATTACAAGCTTGTGAAGGATCCGCTGATATAATAAATTTGATAATGATTAGTTTCATTTATTTCGTTTTTTCTTTAATAATAAATCCATGATATGATTTAGTTTACGTATCCAAATAGACGAATCTATATTTTTTATACGAGGTAAAAGCTTAAAGATGCCATATCCGTTCTAATAATAAAGCAGAAAATCTGTACGTGTCCACCATTTGGTGGAGTGACTCCTGAATGAAGATGCAATCACTGTAACAAGGCGCATGGCTTGTGTAATGTCCTGACTCTCCACTCCCTGACCTTGCTACAAACAACTGACGTCGCGAACCACACTAATAAAATTAGCAGACAACTTGCCAAATGCTGCTAGCATTTTGTATCAGTCTTTTAAACCTTACTCGTAATAATAAGTCAGTTACGCAGTAGTATACTAACTACTAATACTACTAATATACTACTAATAAAACTTATTTGGACAAAATGAGTTAAAAGCGAGCGAATCAATCACTTACTAATTACTATCATAAGTATGCTAAATTTAAATACCAAATGATATTCAATCCTGTACTATTATTTATTCTGTGGTTCAGCTTTATACATTAAAGATTAGGTTGAATATCAATATTAAATGGTCATGAAAATAGCAAAAAATATGTGTATGCATATCAATAAATAGCAATATGCAGCGTATTAACAGTTATTAATAATTCACGGGGGGAGTACTTTCACCCTGGTATCAGGGTAGGCTCGAGCCCCTCGATGTGGACATATATGAGCTGTTAATGAGCTGTTAACGAGTACTTTTAAAGTGCCAGGCAAGTCCCAGGCGACCGATATGGGGTAGTGTAGCGGCCAGTAACATCAGTAGCTTGTATATTGTGTGCGATTTGCATATAGATTGTGTCTTCCGGTCAGCAGCAGAGCCAAGATGACACGACGTCATGCACGAAAGCTGCATATTTATGCTCCCTTATTACGCTATTAGGGACTACTATTTGGTATTCTGTGCTATTAGATGCCATTACAAGCAAAACAAACTGAACTACGATTAAACTTTCTTTTGTATAGTGTCGAATACAATTTTAGCGTTTTCAAAATATTTCAATTTAACGCTAAATTAACCCTGTCAACAGATCAGATTGAGTAAACCTCCATCCCCCAAGTGTCTGAATATTTTATTTAATTAACATCATGAAGATAAAATATCTTTATCCCATTACGGTCCATGAGTTTTGACAAATGAATAAATCCGCCACCTACCGTTACTAAGCAGAATTAACGCTTAGATTAGTCTTCATCATCGCTCGCTTCCTAAACAGCGCAAAGGCATAAAACGATGAAAATAAGCTAATTTTTCAGCGATTCATCTCCGGTCCCATAAAGTCATCAATATTCATTTTGTGGCGCGCCTCCGAAACAAACACCTTTCCGAAGGAGCATAACGCTTCCTTTGTGTGCCGGGGGGACGGCCAAACTCAATTTATATGGATAATTGCCTTGTTTCGCTATCGCGCCCTACATCGATAGTGTTTCTGCGTCACGTCACGGCCCAAATGTCCAGAAAGCTGACTCGGCAGTCTACACCAATATCTAAAATTTGCGTCGTCTTCTGTTGCAAATATTAACTTGGTCCTTTATACAACACACCGGTCAACATGTCGGAGCGGCAACTGCTTTGACTATCAAATCACTATGCAATCCTAGTCGAAGCTATTAATATTCTGAATTAGGGGTCCGCAGCAGCGAATAATTTGGGGGAAAGTCCACCGGCTGCCCGGCGGCAAGGCATCGATTTATACATACAAATTACACTCCTACTACAAGTAGTTCTAATATGCAAGTGGACAGCCATAGTGGCTGGTTGCGTGTGTCTACTCGTGTATATTTCACAGTAATGAGATACGTTAAATATAATTACGTATTAGTACCTACAAATATTTACACAAATAACAAAAGCCATTATTATAGAAAAGGTTACGGTTCGAGGTTATTTAAAAAGTCTCTAATAATATTAAGCCACAATTAAGACTACTTACATGCCTGCGTGCATTTTGAGCTACACTTTGAACTATATAAATTCGTTGATTTATCATTACATTTGAAAACACGACTATTTTTAAAGTTGTAAAAATGGGCGTTGCGGCCAGTAGTACGGAGACAGGCAGTGTCGGTGGCATCGCAATTTGGCGCGAGACCAGCAGGACGGCCGGCCACCTGAACAGACGTGCTCTGGGTAATCTGCTCCTGCGCCGTCTATACATTTTATAGGAATTAAATTAGCCGGTGCCCGTCGAATCTTACGGTGGCTGAACCATAAAATAACTTCAAATGTCTACACACTAAAATTATATACCGTTTCACAATAGTAAAAGATATAAACTAACACAAAGTAGTGGAGTCACTTCGAATCACTCTATGTTTCGTACAAACAACCCAAGTAGATATAAAATAAAACCACAGTAAGGGTAAAAAGAAACGTAATTCCAAATTTCCGAGACAGCACCTTCAAGTTCAAGAGAGCGAAAGCTGAGAGCTCACCCAAGGGTCACCTGTGCGGGTTTGCTCCACCCCCGCTCTCGCTCTTTGTCCACAAACCCGCAGCCGAGCTCGCGGTAGCAAGCCACTCCTGTTTATTTTACCGCAATGAATTTCCTTGCAATATTTTCTTCGCTTTTTTTAATTTTGAATACATTTGAGCACAATTCTTCGCGGCGGTTGCGCGCCCCCGGCAATCTCCAAATTGCCTCTTTATGTGCAGATGTTCCGACCCTCTGATTTTTCCGTCTTTTGAATGTCGTTTTGCTGTTAAATAAATTGTAATTGGGATTTAAAGTTCGCTCCCGGTAAAGATTAGTCTGGTGGGTAACAATAGGCCAATCTCTGCTATGAGCTACTTAATGTAATCAATTCAATTGTTTATGAATTTTAACTAACTCTGAAATTAAATAAATTTACACCTACAAAGAAAATCTACAAGATGAACTCGTCATCACAGATCTTGTTAATTTTTAGCAGATTATCTAAACCATATTATCAAAACGATTCTTATAAAACTTTTACTTATTTGATTAACTACTAAGAATTAGATATACATATTTTCATACGGAGATTGATCGTTTGGCAGGATTTCGGTTACGCGATTCGAAGATTTTAGGTCCGAAATAAGGCTGTTCACCGTAAATGGTTTGTAAGATATACCCTAATTTCTAAGACATTTCACACTGAATCGCACCCGCTTGTCTCAAACCTCCCGCAATCGTAGTAATTTTACACAAGTTTAACACTTGTGTTTATGAGGTCCACCACAATATCTACAATAAGAAAAAGGTTGTCTTAAGTAAGTAAAAATTCTGAAATGTATTTTGGTTAAAATTGCAATTACATGTTTAATAAAACTCGAGCCATTTATTTATACTTACCTTTTTTTCATGTAGCAAATTAATTTCACGGCATTATACTTCTTTCGAAATCTGAATAAACTTGAGCGGGATTTCATAAAAAATAGACGAGCCGAACCCCGCGGCTAAGGCCAAATTACGTTGTTATTTACAAGTAAGAACGAGTAAGTATTTTCATCTCGGCTCACTGGAGATTCGGAATGAAATATTTGTAATTATGTAGAGAGCTATTCCAACTTTGAATTTTTAAAGCGTTTTCGTTCTACAACGTCGCTTGACGTTGCTCTATATTTTTTTTATAAAACCATTTGGTTATAAAAAAACTACGTAAAACTTAATTTATAAAATTATTTTATAAATAAATAATTTCCTTTTTCGAAAATTTTACTGAATTTTGCTGAAAACTCATTAAGAAAATCGTCCCTACTGCTATGGAACAACGCCGTCGCCGCTCTAATGGATCGATACGGAATGAGAAGAAAGTCAAGCCGCATATGCTGTACGTCATACTCATACTAAAATATTTGTATTTTTGTGTGTGTCTGTGTGTGTGTATGTTTGTAATGAATAAATTCAAAAACTACTGAACCGATTCTAAAAATTCTTTCACCATTAGAAAGCTGCATTCACCCCGAGTAACATAGTCTACCTTTTACCGCGGGAAAATGCCTCATTCCCACGGGAAAAACTGCAAACGCGGGCGGAGCCGGGACGGAAAGCTAGTCTTTAAATAATTAGAAAAAGTAATTTATGTGAATAATGTATCATGATAGTAATTATGAAAATGTTGCGTTTATGGGTCAAAATCAGAGAGGTGAGCATTTAGGTGTCGACAAACTTTTTTATATTAAAATAACATGATATTACTAAAATGATTATTTTAAAATAAAGATTCTGTGCATAATTACTAGGCAATTAGCATATTTCTTTTTCTAGAATAGTATTATATTCGATTTTGAACAAAAATAGGTCCAAATAGTCATTCCGGGAACGCGTCCTTATACCATATTTCATAATTCAGACATGTCAAAAATGTTTACCATTACGACTTAAATATAACAAAAATTTAATATTAACTTTTAAAATCATCAAACTAAGAATAGACGTACAAATTAGATTAATATTAATTTAATTTCTTCACATTTTGGCTATTCAAATGCTGTCCGACGTTTACCAAATCATTCCGTGAACGCGTTGGATATCGGTCGATGGAATTAAAACAATGAACGTTAGGTGGCGTTAGCGAGCAACAGTGTAAAGTTCGCTAGTTATAGGACCGGAAAACACTAACGGAACACGGAAAAAAATAATTGATTTTGTTTCTAAGTACCTTTTAATTTCATAGTGTCAAGCGTACTTTAATTCCCTGTCACTTCGGGAACGCGTGTTACGTTATAAGTTTTTGATAATTTGCATGTAGTTTTGCAAAATTCTTATAATTGTTACAGCTCACTTGTTGATAACCGCTAAAACCAATATATAACATTGCGGCGTCAAGCGTGACATGAACGTATCTGTCAAAAAGTCATATTCGGGAACGGTCATTTCGAGAACGTTCTCGTATATGAGCGTTCCCGAAATGACGATTTAGAGGCAAAATAATGCTGTAATGCTTTTAAGTGCATTAATAACCATAAAAATTTTTGGTTTTATGTATTAATTTAGTACGAGTAACATGTAAAACAATAAAAATAGGGGAAAAAGAAATAAAAAAAAACGACTGAAAGTGGACAGTATAGCGTCTAAAAAAACATCGTAAAAAGGGTAATTCAAAAAAGCGCAAGTTTTTAAACCTGAATAAAAAGAGATGAAGAGACAAAAGTTAGGAAATATAAAAAATAAAATAAAGTTGCATAGACAGAAGAGGCATTTCATCATTTTGGGAACACTCCCGTCATTTTCGGGAACATCGCAAAAACAGCAATTATATCACTAATACGTAATGCTATAATTAAATCTTGCATATACAGCATGAAATGACCTTAAAACTTTTGTATTTATATTATTAATATAGAATGTAGTGCAAAAATGTGTTCAATAAACTGAAAATTTGGAGCAAAATTTACACCTATTGAAAATTTATGGAGAGTTATTTGAAAAATAAGTGTTTTATTGTGAAAATATACAAAATAACAACATTATACGATCTAGGAACAAGTTAAATACAATTTCTTGAACGTGAATCTTAAATGCATTTGTTATTTTATGATTAAAAAAATATTAAAAAGTGTTCCCGAAATGACTTTTAGCCCTGGCATTATTCTTATGAACAGGTAGAATTTCTAAAATATATGTTTTTGTGCGTGCTGCTTCACAGGAAAGATTAATTATTAATGACACAACAGACTCCGCTTGTTAGTTTTCTTCAAAAGTAAACTTAATTTCTCGGATATTTGAAAACCTAAAATGCTCACCTCTCTGATTTTGACCCTTATAAGCATCACTGCAGGGCTGCTTGGAAGCCGCTTTTGAATTATTATTATTTACATACTGTATTGTTAAGTATATCAGACTGAAATCAACTTGGACATTATCATATTATGTTAAATTATTTAAAAATATATTTAAAGACTGTACAGTGTGAAAAAAGAAATGAAACAAATGCTAGCTAGATATTATATTCATCATAACTTATTTAATTAAAAGCTTCTCTCTTTCTTGTCAGTATCTTAATACCTTAAAATAAGAAGTAAAACTGAAAAAAAAAAGAAAATAGAATAAGTAATATGAGAAAAAATAGTTACTGTTATGACATAAAGATTCTGTCAACTAATTCCAATTTATTTATATTTATATTATACGTTTTAAAGTTCTTGGAAACTACTGAAACTCTGGAACTCTGGACTCTTTGAACTCAGAATTTTTTCAAAAGTGTAATATGAATAAAAGTAAATATTTAAGTTCTCAATCATAATATTTTTAAGGTAACTTACGTCTGGATCCTTCTCGTACGAGCACTTGTGAACATCGAATGCTCTCTGGCATTTGTCTTTATCCATCGTATCTGAAAACATACATTTGAAATTAGAACCGCAAAATCTAAGATAACGAAAGTAACTTTCGCTCTTTTAAGAAAAATTGTAAAAGATTTAAAATCGTCAAACATCGATTTGCAAAACCTTAATAATGCTAAAACATCTGACTTAAGATTTAGCCTAATCTGATTCTATTTATAACCAACAACAAATTTATACCAACCCGCACTGGGCCAGTGTAACGAACCTTACCGCCACTCTTTGGGAAAGTATAGTTTATTAAGTAAGTTAGAATGCCGAACAAATTGTGTAACTATAGATCTACTCATAGTTTCACTTACTCAACGCTGACCCTTAATTTTTTTGCATTCTAGAGAGACAAGTTGATGTTTCAAACAAGAAACAACCATATTGTAAGAAATTATTTGTAACGCATTGTAATAGGGTCTATTGAGAATTAACCTGACGGAAAACATTAAGAAGCCAAAATTGTGTTCGAAAATCACAAGGAGGATTCGGGACAGACGGTGCGGGACGCGGCGGCGGGCGGAGTGTTTTGGAGAAATTAGTGCGGCGCGGCGTGTGGTGTTTTGTGTTGATAGTTCAGGGAATTTCGACGATCGAGGTTATCGACGAGCAGCGAAGGCGTCGTTGATGGGGTAGCTCGTTCGCAGAGGTTCGTTTATTATATTCCTACAAATTTATCTTTATCGTTAGGAAATCTTTTATTTTAATTTCAGTGCAGTAGCGGGCAGCTGTTACAATCAATTAAATAGGGATTATTAAGGGTTGTGCGCAAATAGATTAGGAAAATATAGGAGGTGATGAATGACCAAGACTGTCGCAAAAATTATTCTTTATGTTAAAAATTAGGAAATACACTATAATGTGCAATGTTACACGTTAAAATATGCATGGCACATTATAGCTGTGAATAGGGGCTCTATACAAAATTTTCATTACATTTTAATATAAACTCATCTATAAACCTAAGCAACATACACTTACAAATGTCAATCACTTGTTTCTCTACACACGCGACGGGCCCTGGCCTCCGGAGGTAGACCTAGCCAGTTCCCCTTGCAGCAGGTACAAGCGCTAGGGACACACCTCAGTATCTTAGTTTTCTATGCAATGCTGATACTGGTTAAGGGCTGTAGCTGGGTCTTAGAGCAAGGGCCTCCATGTATCCCTGGTATGGCCACCAGAGCATAGGCTCACGGTGTGCGGCGAGTGAGAAGTACCTTCTGCCGTTGAACTTTGTATAGAAAATTATAGACGAGACATAGGTCACCAATCACAGGTGAACTTAGGGCTTAGGGACTCGCGTGTATGAGGTCTGCAGACCGATTTTAGGTGAGATGAATGTATGTTCAGTGTGAGATATGATGATCGGTATAATTGAGGGACGGTTTGGTTTTAGCTTTTAGACTAGGACGGGGTTAGGTCTGTCAAGGATTCTGTGAGCTTGGCCGGGTTGTAGGGCGGAAGGGAGACCCGGGCTTCATAATTTTTAGGTAGGATCCTAATTCTAGACTTATATAGTCTTATCCATATACCCTTCCCTGGTTTTCTGAGTCTAAATTTATTTCAGGACAGAAACATTTTTTTTTCATTACTCCAAGGTACATTTCTTTATATCTTTTATTATAATTACGTGTATAGCGTTCAAGTTGAGCTCGGAAGAAAGAAGACACAGGAGAAAGGATCGGGATCATCTATCGCCTTGGATAGTTTTGTGAGTTGCATGCTTTATTATCCATTTCCTTACTACCTACTGATTTTATTTTATTTTATTTTGTGTATTTTGTGTGTGTTTTCCTCTCTAAAATTCAAAATGTGTCAAACAGAAATCATTCTAATAACACAACGTAATTGGGTATAATATTTAGACGATCACATTTAAATTTTGGCCAAGATTATTATTGAGTAGTTCATACTTTAATTAAATAAATAGATAGGTTAGACGGTTATTACACCAGCGTGGTCGATCCAGGCCTATTCACCCTGGTATCAGGGTAGGCTCGAGCCCCAGAGGGACATATATGAGCTGTTAACGACGATTCTATTTATTATGCTCTGATTTATTTTAAGTATAATTTATTTAAAATTAGATTTATTAATCTCGCGTCCTTTTCAGTTTCTATACTATAAAAAAAGACCGCGATGTAAGTTTAAGTTAAAATGTGACTCGGGAGAATTACTAGTATATTTTTTTTGAACTTGTTTTGAAGGACTCACCTAGATGTCTACACCCGAAGATCATTTTAGTGACTCTATCGTAGTATTGCTCAGGAATTAAGCCAACCAGCATGTCATAGTCTACCGCATCTTCCTCGTCCGTCTAATGAACAATCAATATGAATTATATAATTTATATATTATTATGAAATTCGTAACAAAAAAATTCTTAAATCTAGTACAATATAGTATGAATAGCTACGCTACGCTTGTAATGAAAGAATTTATGTATAAATAACATATTGCCCAAAATCTACTATTTTCCGATTTATTTTGATAAGAAATCATAATAAAATAGATTTTTTTCATATAAACTCATTCTTCTTATCTTACTGATTCCATTTAACTATTAACATCCTTGTTCCATTTAACTCATTCACCAAATAAAATTTCTTACTTCTATTCGAACAAGAAGTCAGCAAAAATAACGGTAATGTACCTGTTCGTCTGTTGTACAAATGAAAAACAAACGAATCGTATTAAAAATAAATTAAACGGCGCCGAGTCGGCAAGGGTGGAGTGAGAAACAAACAAAAGGTGGATAACTCACAAGGCTCGCTTCCTCCATAAGGCAAAACATATAACACTTCAATTTGTTGTCGTCTTTAAATATGCCGTTTTCACAATTCGCTATGTCGCCTGGGGAAAAGAAAAATAAAAGTGTTGTATCATCTAATACAGAAGAAAATTTTTATTTTTATTCTCTATGTGATGCTCAGCTTAGAATTGGGTTAATTCCGAGCTAGGCTAAAGGAGAGGCTTCTGTCTCTCGTAATCAAAACATGACCAAACTGCGTGATCACAAGATGCAAAATATAGAAGTAATATAAAAATAGGGACGCACCTACGTATATCGAAACCTAGCCATTATAATAACATGAATAAATCCAAAGACGAAAAAAGATTTAAGAACACGGCGGAAATGCCGTCACTTGCAGTCCTGCAGTACAAAGAACCCGGAAATAAAGTTTCTGAGCTCAACATACACTGGCCTGGCTCCTAAATAAGATATGATGATATGTATAAGGTACAGAAGCCAGCACATGCGGCTGGACATGTGCACTACGAAATTCACCTCTACCGGAATACGGGCGTTCTCAAGGTCAATATGTCTACCCGCATGTGCTGGCTGGCTACTGTAATGAAACTTCAAATATAACTAACAATTGCATAGAATATATTTTTATTACTTATAATAACCAACCATTGTTACTTACTTATGATAAAAATCAACGGAACATGAATATGCCGAGCGGCGGCGCAGTAGCCGAATGGCTACGTACGTACTACGCCGTAGCAGACGTAGCAGGGTGCTACGAGTTTTCCTCTAAAAGTGGGACTAGTGTCAAATATTTTTGGAAGGGACTTAAAAAAGATACATCTAGTCTAGTAAAATACATTTTGGGTAATCATCAGTCAGAATTGGAGTTTTCGAATTCAATTTGTATTTATCATTTTCTGTTGATGCGTTTTCCAATTTCGGTTTTGCCGTCCATCTCTTTAGCTACAGAAAATATAGTACATCTTACTTTCAGCTACACCGGTCCTCTCAACGCACTGGTTGTGAATATGCTGGATAATTTCTTGTATTTCCTCACTGAATACCTAGAAATAATACAGTTTTCATTTAGTTACATAAAATATAAGGAATGCATTCGGATTGCTTGTTATTGTTATTAGCTCACAATGATGAATTATTACTAATAATTTTCTAAAATATAAAGTGCATTATTAATTTTTATATCTTATTTAGTATTTTTAGTAATAACGAAGCAGTTGCTGATATTTTATTTACTAGTAGAATAAAATGAATGAACTCCCACGTAAGGCAATAAAACATCTATCCTAATACTTAAGTATTTATTACTTACTTTAGCGAAAAATGTTTAGTTACGATTGAAATAAAGTTAATCTGGAAAGCAAATATTGAGTCTGACAATAATCTCCACTGTGACTTGATATTTTATTCAAGCATTGAGTACACTACTGTCTGGCTCGACGCACTTTACCTTTGTGAACACCACGGGGGGAAAGGCGCTTTAATAATAAAAATGAGATAACATTCTCAAAGAAAATTATTAAGTCGTGATTCCGTCGGGAGAGACCCCGATGCGCATCAACTTGTATCATAATGTTAAATATTAATTTAGAAGTAGAGAGCTCGTCTCCATTGTCCCAGAACTAAGTGATCCCGCCGTCTCAGAGAGAATATTTTTTCATATTATTCTTTGAGGTATTTGTTCACGTAAAGGATATATCACATGAAAGTGTAAGTTGTAACGCTGCTGCTGTAAGTAGCTACTTGAGTGATACACTATGTGTATGTCCCATACTTTATGTATAAGTGGTTGTGCCTCAAGCGTGCCTCTGGGCCCTAGCTGGTTTTATATCTCGCTTTAGTGTAAATCAAAATAATATTAACTCACGAAGATAAAATATTTTTTTGAGAACAAAGCAAAAAAGAGCTGAGATATTTCTGTTCGATAGTACTGGCCAATATAATATAAACAGACAATAATGAAAAACAAATAGATGCCCAATGGTTGCTTGGAATATATCGCTTAGACCGCAGGCTACTTACCTTCTCATTTTTATTGTAGTACCACATTTCGGTTTTTTGCAGTAGGTAAATTTTCTTTTTAATATAACATTATTTGAGCGTGCATGTCGTCGGACTGTGTCTCCGTCGCGTCGTCATGGGTTGCGACTTGCGACTTTGCTCCCGCGGCCTGCATTTATGTATTTGCAGACAGCGACATTGAGCAATTGTCGCGGTGCGTTCCCACACCGCACTAGCCCCCACCATCCATCACCTAGCCCCCGACCCCGGACACATACCACCAAAACACTTCATAAACTATACCCGTGAAAAATTGACACAACTTTGTTACGATCTAACTTTAGTGCGGGACTATAAATGTTGGAACAATTTCAATTTTAATTCAACGGAAATTGTCCATAAATTAGTGAATTATAAATAATTAAAACATTTGAGTAAGATCGGGAGTGAGTGTGAGGTTTGCGTTTTAAGTTAAAACTTGATAGTTAATTGAATCATCATATCAGCAGAAAGCCGTCCACTGCTGGACAAAGGCCTCCCATAAGTGAATATTTATTTGAAATTATTGGTTCTGATTACTTCTGATATAATTTAAAACAAATTAAAACAAAACTTTCCTCACGGTGGAAGAGTTAGCTTAGCTCGAAATTGGATAAGCAGACTGAACTGCGACAGCCGGTTAGGTTAGGTTAGGTAGGTTAGTTAAGTATGTTATGTTATTTGTCGCAGTTCAGTCTGATATTCGCAAAATTGAGCCTTGTTTACCAGTAAGGCAGTTTACTAGTAAGGGGAATTTTGCTGAGCGTCCTCACAAACTGTACTCGAACACCGTTAGAAGCTCTATCTTAGAGCTAAAATGATAATGAAGATTTTGTGTTACTGTTATAGGTACCTATATCGATACTTACCGGTCTCTCCTTTCCTCCGTGTCCAAGTGCAAGAAGCAGGAGGAACACGAGCAGCGCTTGAGATGACATGGCGCTGCGCTGCTCCGCGCCAGTACAATAAAGCGAGCCACCCGGCTTATATTACGTACGAGCAACTTCACCGGTCCCGATGATACACTGCAAAGCGGCAGTTACCTGAAGCTAGCAATTAGCTCATAGTGCCTCGCACCACAGCCACGAGCTGTAATCACCGGTTGAAAACTTTTCCCAGCATGAATGAATAAGCAGGTAGTCTAGTCTACAAGTGGCAGTTACGTACGAACTATTTTCTAAAAGCAGCTATAGAGTAATAATGCATAGACAATCTGCTGAGTTGTAAGTTGTAACCTCCGCCAGCGTAACATAATGCTTGCGCTCTGTTAGCAATTAGCAACGTTTAAACTGTCGACTTATAATTAATACAGAATTAATTATACGCTTACGTAATCGCGTAATCGCGTTAGCGTGTATTAGCTGTATGTATTTATTTAGTTTTAACCTTCAATACTTTAACCTTGTATATGTTAAAGTCAAAACTTATAATATAACCGTTCAAAACCACTTCTAGTTTTGACCGTTTATGTGTTTTGACTGTAACAATACACCGTGAAATTTAACTGGTTTGTTTATCCCCAACATGGTGGTAGTAGGTACTCATGAAAATTAACAAATTTTCCTAAGGAATATAGGTTGAAATCGCAAAAATAATTTTCAACTTTTCATATAAACTTCAGTCATGTGACCGGCCACTTTGTATGACAAGTTGAATTTTAATTTTGAGGTTTTGGAGAAAGATGTTCAGTTTCATGAATAGGTACTGCCACTGTGTTGCGAATGAACAACCAGTTCAATTACACGGTTTGCAACTGTGGTAACTGTAGGATTACTTATAATTGTAGTATATAAGTAGGTTTCAACTAAATACTTTTGTATTGTTGATAGACAACATTCTACTGACTTAAAATCGATAATTGATAAAAGAGTAATACAGTGGCAGGATTTGTCGGTCTTGAGACTAAGCAGCGGTTATCAACGAACTACTTATCGTAACTTCCAAAACTCAGAGAACGCATGTTGATGAAAGGTAAAGGATGGGTACTAAAACGTTTTGTAAAGTTGCTGCCGCTATTGTGCTCGACACAATAATAATTACTTAGAAAATTAATGTCATAATTTGTGGCGTTCAGCGGCGGCAGGCGGCAAGAAACCTTCACGATATCAGTTCTAATTAGTATTAATGGTTTGAGAACAGCTTGCAAATCACGCTGACTTAAAAGGGAACTAAGAAAGCAAATCTTAAAATAAACATGCTGTCTAAAGCTTTATAGCAAACGATCTTAATTTATATTTTATATCTACCAAACCATGCGTGGAAACTTGAGTGATGTTTACAAGTATTAGGCATAAACTTATTTTGAAACATATGGCTCCGTAACGCTATGCCGAATAATTCTAGTGCGATGAATGTTAGTGTGACAACGCCGACAACACACCCTATTAGAAAATTTAAAAAATCTCAAAACCCAACTGCTTAAAAAGAGAACTAAAAAGATGAAAACTAGATGATGTAGGAACATAGTACCATGTATAATTGAAATCCTCTTTTTCTATAAATTTAAATAGTCAATTGTTGTTATCAGTCTCGAGATAACCCTTCCTTTGCAGTCGGGTAATAAACATGTAGTGTTACTTCCAATAAAAAGTATTTTACATATTTTTCTTTTTTTCCGTTAATCTTATAATTCTAAACGTTCGACTCGAAAGTTCATTGCACGTATCTAGGTTTAAAATTTGAAGCTGACCTATTATACAATTATTTTTGTACTTAGGTACTCACGAGTATAATATGCAGAGCGTGTTCAATCGACATGAAAAATCCATTAGAGTTGTTTGCGTGGAGGCTGTGCAGACGCGGCGGCAGTGACCGTACCTAAGCGGATTTGTACCGGCTCCCCCAGTCAGCAGGCTGCATCATCAAATGCAACGTTTATCATGCCTGCTTGCCTGCTTGATTTGAATCTTCAGCGCAATCAAGCGCAGCTAAAATGTACACTGAAATTTAACTGGTTGTTTATCCGGTACATTGTGGTAGTACTCATAAAACTGAACAACTTTCCATAAAGAACATAGGTTGAAATCTCAAAAATAAAATTCAACTTTTCATATGAACTTCAGACACGTGATCGGCCACTTTGCATGACAAATTGAATTTTAATTTTGTAATTTTAATCTATGTTCCTTAGGGACAGTTGTTTGTTCAGTTTCATGAGTAGGTACTACGAGTACCTATATTGCGTATAAACTTAAACAACCAGTAAAATTGCACGGTGCAGGTATATGGAAATCTTTGCAGAAATAGCTGACTCCGAAATAGGCAATATCTATGGTTTAATCGTAGAATAGGTGTTAGGTAACAATTACCCTTCATTGATATGCCAAATACTACTAATATTATAAACGCCGAGAGTTTGTGAGGATTCTTTTTTTCACGCAAAAACTACTGAATGGATTTTAATGAAACTTTACTTTATAGCCTATAACATCATAAAAACTCATAGGATACCTTTTACCGCCGGAAAATATCAAATTCCCACGGGAAAAACTGTTAACGCGCGCAGCCGCGGGACGGAAACCCATCTAAATAATTTTTACTCAGTAGGTACTATAAAAAAGGTCTTACTTGTGTTCCCTGGATAAAAGCTAAGGATTCACTCACATTATAACAGAATGGATATAACGAGCCATTGACTCGAACTATTTTAATAGAATACAATAGAGTTCGCATTGAGGTGTTTAATGAGAAAACACTTTTTCCTCTGGATAAAAATAAATTAAATATAGAGTTGTTAGATAAATATTAAATAGTGCTAGATTATGGTGTCTGTGGGCATAATTAAAAGATACGGCCGGCATTAATTTACGAAGAAACATTTTGAAGATAGTGCGAAGGATGAGTGGTAAAGTGAAGTGGAGTGGAGTGGGAGCGAGGAGCTAAGAGAGACGTCATTACCGCAATCAAAGCACCAAAGCCGCAGCACGCCCGTCCCGTCTGCCCGCTAACGACGAGGGCTCTCGATAAAAATTAAAAACACGTGCAAACCCAGCCCGAGGAAAGTTTTAATGAGTACACGCTCGCTTCAATAACGGACGTATACCTAGCTCTAGCAACACACATTTTTCGCAAGGTATTTTATTAAAATAGAGGTTATGTAGGATTGCGATCCATCTGGGTGGCCAAGTGGCTAGGGCCGATGTATTCCACTCGGAAGACGCGGGTTCAATCCTCGGCACGTATCAATGTGTTTTCCATTTTCAAACGTAAAATACGTTGTAAATTCGATGAGCTTACGGTAAAGAAAAATATTGTGCAAACACCTGCAACGAAATTTAAAGGTTGTATTTGTATGTGATGTTAACTAAACCACACTGGGCTAGCAGGATCGACTAGGGGCTATTCTACCTGATTTAATATAGACTCGAGCGAGCCCCTCATGTTGGTGTGGTGTATAGGTATATGGGTTGTTAAAGACGACGAAGGGGCTTTGTATATCTGGCGACAGTGGCGACCAAATTACGAGTATTATTTAAACTAGATAACAGCGCATGAAAGTAGGCCTATTTGGTGAAACTAATTCGATATTCCCAGCCAAGGTAGTTCTGGACTTAACCACACAAAATTATAAGATCGTTTCTGTTAAAATTACTCTTTTTAGATTAAATTTCAGAGCTGATAAACAAAATAAATTCCAGAGTTTATTTATGTGTTAAAGCTAACGAAATTGATTTGGCAAGAACGCATTTTCCATTTTATTCATATCGGTCGTTTTTGGGAATACATAAAAAATCCATTAGATTTGTGCATTGGCAGGCAAACGAGCGTCGGCGCGGCGCAGAGGCAGAGCGCGACGCGGGGATGGCATCACTTGACCGTGATAAGCTTTATTGCTGCCGATATCAACACTCAACACATAACTATCAGCGACAGATTTTCCAGCATTTATTTTACTGGATTACTTATATATGTTACTAGCGACCCGCCCCGGCTCCGCACGGGAAAATGGTTATTGTGGATTATTCTTAAGTATATTATGCATGTATTATACATATAAACCTTCCTCTTGAATCCCTCTATCTATTAAAAAAAACCGCATCAAAATCCGTTGCGTAGTTTTAAAGATTTAAGCGTACAAAGGGACATAGGGACATAGGGACATAGGGACAGAGAAAGCGACTTTGTTTTATACTATGTAGTGATTAGGAACAGGAAATACAGCGGTGGAAATAAGAACACAAAAGGGTTTAATCTCGCTCGAGTAACAAACTGTCTCAATTAATTTGAAGAGAATCACAAAAGCTTTTCATTTTAGCAGCCATGAATCAGACTTTTTGTAATTTTCAATACAAATCCCTCTTCGTGAAATGCAGTCGGATAAAAATGGGAATAAATTGTGAGGATCTTTGCAAAACAATAGTTGGAAACGTAGTACGCGAGAAAAAGCCGGATGCAAATGCCATTCATATTAATTAGCAAAGCGAGACGAGGCTTTTACGAAATTAGACCGTGATTTCAGTGAAGATTTATTGTTGTGTTTGAAACGGTATTCGGAGCAAGGTAGCCATTTAGTCGCAGGAAAATTGGTGTTGTCAGACATTTTAAATTGAATTGAGTGAAGTTTGTTTGTTTCGCCGCTCGTCGGTGAGTCACAGTAGTGCAGGGGGTGATCCCGTCTAGGGGAGGCAGGCAGGTGAACCTAATTTATTGGCCACGGACGCGACTGTATGGAAAATAAAGGAGATTGGTGCAATGATTAATGACCGCCGCAAGCCGTGATGTGCAAGGGAAGGGCTAATGTATCACTCAACATGCCAACGTACCACCTATCAGGTTCTTTGTCGTGAGTTAATAGGTGTGTTTTACGGCGACTTCAACTAAAATAAGTTATCTATCATTGCAAATTGCTAACGATAAATAAATAAAACCTTCTATCTACAATAATAAAATAAAACTGTAGAGGTCTTTCTGCACATAGAAAAATATATATAATATAAAAAGATAATTTAAAAAATATATAAAACCGCCTTCAAGGTCCTAACCTACACTAAAAAGTTACAAATAAAATATAAATCTAGCTGAAAGCATATCAATTTAATATGGCTATTAATATTCCTTATTTACATAAATTGTAACATCATATAAACATGTGTAGACATTGTTATACTCTTCACCTTGGAGTCGGTGCCAGTTGAGGCTAGCTATTTAATCGATACCACATCTGATCTCAAAAGTTCAGATCGTTGAATATAAAAAATTTAAAGAACGCGGTCAGAGTACTAGATACTGAGCCCACTATAGATGACTGCTAGCAGTAGAAGTCTTTTGGTCGAAATGATGGTGATTAGCTGGCACCGACTCCAAGATAAAGTGTATAACAATGTCTACACATGTTTATATGATGTTACAATTTATGTAAATAAGGAATATTAATAGCCATATTAAATTGATATGCTTTCAGCTAGATTTATATTTTATTTGTAACTTTTTAGTGTAGGTTAGGACCTTAGTCAGGGGGATGTAAGAAGTGAAATAGAACAAATCCGGATTTTATTTTTGTTTCTGTCTGTTTGTACGGGCTAATCTCCGAAACTGTTAGACCGATTTAAATGAAATTTTGTTTGTGGTACCTACCTTATATCCCCGTTTAACAACAAAAAACAACGCGGACGTAGCCGGAGGCTAGGTATTTAATGCAAACAAAATAAGAGCTCACATAACAGTAACTATTTTTCCTCATTGTTTCAAAATTATATTTACATACATACACGCATAGATTTAAATAAAAGAGTTTTACTTCATATTTTAAAAACACTAATTTTATTATTTATAAATGCATCACAATGTAATGTATAATATTAGAATATTTCTATGTGAAAATGAACCGACTCCAAGTTTCCCCTTTGGATTGCATAGATAGCATTACCAGGTTACGTAACTAGTTATTCAGTTTAAAAATGTATATTTACTTACAATATTAATGTAATATGCAAGGAACCAATTCACGATCACAATTAACGCCAGAATTTATTTCATTATTATAATAATTAAAAATATAATATTATACAGTTACAAAATACTTTTATATTATATCGCTTATACAAAATGGCAAGCCTCGTCAGCGAACAGGAATTAATATTATTTTTATTTACTTTTGCCGATTGGATTCTGATAGGCAGAATTAGCTACCTATAATACAAGATAGTAGATGTCAACCTATCACGCAATATAATACCCACCCTATGCGAGAAAGAGAACAACAGGTCACAACAGTTGCCTTTTTATGATCTATCTACTTAAATTTTGAAAATTTTGGTGCATCTTAAGATATTATTATTTTTAATTTTGGTAACGAGATTTGTGTTTATATGTTTTGGTTGGTATATAATTTTCGCTTTGCAATAAAACGAACTTCTGCTACTAGTATAGTATACATTAATACCATTTATTATCTACTAATGGTAAAAAGTTCTGCCAAGCCTCGAACGCACTGTTGAACCTATTTAAAGTCACTTTGGAATAATTATAAAATCAAAAACCAAATTGTTATGACATCTTTTTTAATTGTGGAATTATATAATTTCGATCTAAAATTTGTTTTTAGAGACATACAACTAATAGTATCGGATTTTTCGAAGTGTTTTTTTTTCGCGAGTATTGAAAGTAATCAACTATAGTTAACTTTTATATGAATATTTCTTTCTTTTTTTACTTTATAATTTTAGCATTTTGTCTCTTTTTGTGTAAGAACTGGAGCACTTTTTGTGTTTTTTGTATAACTGTACGTAAGTACATCCATAGATAAAAGTAATCAGTATTTTTGTGATAAAATTGTCTTACCAAAAAATTTAACAGTTTATAATTTTTGAAATCTAAAGGTGCTCCCTCACCGGGAGCATTCGCGTGTAATGTAACATTATAGATTCGTCTTTGAGCATTACATTACAATAATACCTCCCTGACTGACGAGCATTCGCGTGTAATGTAACATTATAGATTCGTCTTTGAGCATTACATTACAATACTACCTCCCTGACTGACGAGCATTCGCGTGTAATGTAACATTATAGATTCGACTTTGAGCATTTCATAGCGGCGGGGGGCTAGGGGAAGTGAAGCGCATTGATGTTACAAGTTGTATCAAGATATTACACATTGTATCATTACAAGGTGCGCATTGTAATGCTCGGTTCTCCTCCTTCACTGATGTATGCCCGTTTTGTATCATTACAAGGTGCGCATTGTAATGCTCGGTTCTCCTCCTTCACTGATGTAATGCTCAAATCTGTAACGTTACATTACACGCGAATGCTCCCGGTGAGGGAGCACCTTTATAGCATAGCCTGATAATAATTATAAAATAGTTGTTTCAGATTAGGTATTTTAAACATAATATTATACCATTGTTCTACACTCAAAACAAGCAATTGAAAAAATATTAAATTAACACCTATGTAAATATTGCATACAACATCACAGATTTTTTTAATATGGTGTAAAGGTTCAGCTACTGATATAAGCACAACTATGAAATACCTAACATAATGAACAAATAGCACAACCAAAACATTGTTACTAGTATTATTTAAATACCTAATAAAAAAATCTTGTAAATAATCAAAAATCATATTGTTATTTTACCTCGTAAATGTTCGTGCAAAATATTAAAAATCACCTTTCATCATCATCTACATTTTTCTTTGAATAAAAACATAAAAATACTACTTTCTTAGTAATTTTAAAGGAGGAGGATACCTCATCTTAACATTTTGTAGGTAATAATTATTAGTTCATTGATTAATATAAATATACTTCTTGTGCTCAGGTAAATACTAAACACTGCTTGCTTACACATATGTTTATGTCAAAATATTTGTGACCTTATTAGCTATTCATAGTCTTTTAGTCAAAAATAAAATAATGATATAATAATACTTATCTTTGAGCCTCAATCCATTTTTGGAATATATATTATAATTGGAATATTAAGAACCATATTGCAATATTTGATGCATGTTTGGTTTACCTTTCCTCTTCTGTCACAAACATGGAGGTGGTAAAGGCATATTAATTAGCTTACAAACTTCTAGAAGGAAATTCTTAAGTAAAGCTGGTTGATTAGCCTTTGACCCATTAATAGTAATTGTAGGAATGAATGTTGGCTTAATCAAGTTAGTATCATCTCCATGTTTCTTCAGCAACTCTGAACCATGGTCAGAATTTGCACACTCTTTGATGGAATCTTTATCTATCTTCAATTTCTTTGAACACTGGAAAGGTAAATACATGTTAATAAATAAATATCGATTGAATAAAATGTGTTATTGCACACAAAATAAATAAAAAATATTAAAGTTACAAATGGCCTTATTGCTACTGTAGAAATCTCTTCAGGTAACTAGTAAGCATGGAAACTACAAACAAATTCATATGACACAGACAAGTGCATAAATGAAATGAGCTAATAACCATTTCAAAGCTAAATAATTTAGGTAACCCAATAAAGCTTTAATAAGACCTTTTCGATCAATGACCATATACCCCTATAATGGAGAATATGCATACATGGAAAAAATCGAAATATCTGGACCCATTTTCCCAAAAATATCCCAAATTATGTATTGAAAACAGTAACAAAATAGACTGAAATTTACTGAGATATACAATTAATAAGTTAATCTATCTGTGACTCCCTACGAAAAACATTTACTATGAAAATTAAATAGCAAACATGTGAAGTGATATCATCTTACATAATCGGATCTCTCTGTCTAACTTACCACTTTAAATCAATATAACTCTTTAAATCATTTGTATTTTTGGAAAAAATATCATATATGGTCATGAATGTTGATTTAAAATAAAACCATAATTATTAGTAAAAAAAACATGCATATTTCCTTTTGTTGTTGCTTTAAATCACTACGTGTCACTACATAGTATAAAACAAAGTCGCTTTCTCTGTCCCTATGATCCTATGTCCCTATGCATGCTTAAATATTTAAAACTACGCAACGGATTTTGATGTGGTTTTTGTAATAGATAGAGTGATTCAAGGGGAAGGTTTATATGTATAATACATGCATAATATACTTAAGGATAACCCACAATAACCATTTTCCCGTGCGGAGCCGGGGCGGGTCGCTAGTACATAATATGAATCAAATTTCTTTACCCTGTCAAGTGCAGCATCAGGGTCCATGTTGTCAATAATCATACACTCTGTCATAATAACAGCTGCTGTTGCATTGTTTAGAACTGAGATAGAGCAGGCATGGATTTTATTTGCATAACACTCTTCTCCCCCATGCTGGCATACAAAGTAGTATTTTCCTTCTTGCTCAGTAGTCTGTAAAGTCCGAACATTAAATATTTATTGAATTAATTAATAATCTATACTCCTTAAACAAAGTAAAAATGGTGTTTTATTGGGTAGATACTGGTATTCCAGTGTAATCTATTAATTTTCGTTTTTGAACCAAGAATAATTTAGGAATATAATTATAGGATTAAACCACAGATTAAACATTAAGTTTATGAACTACTATTTGTTTTAGGCTGTTTTATAGTAACAGTGATAGAATTAGCTGGTGCCCAGTTCCTAACATATGAAATTGAAGGAGATACAAAAATTAAGATAAATAATTCCCACAGCCATGACTAAATTTTCAAATGGAAAAAGACCAGTTTTTAAGCTTTCTGCTCATCCTAGTCTATTTATAAAAAAATATATGCAGAAAATGACTGAATTGAATTGTTTAATTTATCTAACTTCATTAATACAATACTTACAGTAGCTTTTCCATATGGCACAAGAGCAATTACAATGAAGTCTTGCAATGATTCAGCAACAGGTAACAAATTTTTCATAAAAAAATGTTTTGAATCTGGACAAAGTGCTTCATAGTACACCCGTATCTTCAGTTTGTCCTTTTTATGTATATTATAGTTGTCATCTTCAAGTGCAACTATGTCTGACTGAAAAAATAAGTAAAAATCAGTACTTGTACGTTTATTACAGCCTCAAATAATAAAATTTAAATTAATCCTCATCCAGCTTATTATGGTTTAGTTCGTAACAAGTAAACAAATTATAAAAAAGTGTTGTTATAGTTAGAGGTACTTATCATATTAGCTAGTTTACATACTGTCCTACTGCTGTTGCATAAATGCAATAAATAATGTCAATTTGTTTAAGCAAATGTGGTATACATAATATTAAATTTACTAGCTACCAAATGAGAATAACACAGATAGTGCAATCCGATGATATAGCAAGAAATATTACTATGAGAATTGTGCTTACACAGTTACTTACTGCGGTTAATTTAGTGGGTTGGTTCTCTGGCAACAGACGGAAAATCTGCCACATAATTAGAACTATTAGTAATAACACTATTAACCTGTAGCGGTTACAGGAATAGAACGGCATCTTTTAATTTACAAAAAGCAAATATTGCTTAAAACTAAATGACCTGTTTAACTATGTAACATGCCTGACAGTAGTGAAGTGAGTGAAGTGACAGCACGTGACAGTTTGTTGTTTTTTTTTTTTTAATTTTTCCCAAAGGGAAAGGCTAGGTACTTACTACGCCTTACAGCCTAATCATATATTAAATAATTTTCTTCGTTTTTTTTTTTTGAGGTCGGTCGGTCGGGCGATTTAAATCGAATGCCACACCGCTACCTTGATTTTATATTAGGCGGATATAGAGTGAACTAAATAAAATCGGACACATTTTTCTTTTTGATCGGACATTTGAAAGAGTAAAGTAGAATCATTGAGTTGGTTCAAGAATACCGGTCTAAAATTGAAAAGGGAATAAAGGTTGCCTGGAAGAAATTTACCCTAGCAGCTAGGGCCTAGCTAGTTGTTTAGGAAAGAAAAAAAAAACTGTTTTTATCTACAGGCAGATTCTTTATTATTATAAAAGACCTGCATACAAACTATTCTGACAATTGTAATAAATTAAATTTTTGTACATCATAAAATCCGGCTTTTACCTGTCTACCACCAAAAAACCTTCCATTTAAATCCACAACAGCTTTAATTGCGCTTTCAATACGCTTGAATTCAACAAAGATTCTGACGGCCTCTTCAGCAACAACATTAGGAATTTCAAAGATTATGACTTTGACCACTTCTCCATATTTAGTATTGCATTCATCTTTAACTTCCGGTTCTAGTTCTTCATCCACATCACCTGGACCGACCATATTCTAAAACAAACAAAAAATAAACTACTTCTCTGAGCATGTGCGTAAGTAACCCTACCACAACTAAAAGCACGCTTTTCCAACCAAACAACAAATGAAGACATTACATTACATTACTTGTGTCTGGATGTTGTATATCTATCTACACAGGTATCTTCTCCTTAGTCGTACCAGTGTCGTACACTCCTGGCGGAGTGGTCGTGGTCACGAGTAGGTTTTGCATCGTCGCCGCTACTTTCGTGATGCGACGCCATGTAGCACGATATTTGGCGGAGTAAGATCTGTCGTTTATGTATGGAGTATGTCACTACACACACTAGTATACATTTTATGAATATCAGATCAGCTGTCTGACACTCGTAAAACATGCTCTGCCTAGTTTTTGGTCAGATGATCATGTCGTGTAAGATGTCCCCACATATTTATTTTACATTATTTAATTTGTTTTTCTATTTTTAATATAGTATTTAACACGGCACATACCCTCAATAAAACTACTTTGCTTGGTGATTTCATAATCTCTGTTATAGATGGCTCCTGTTTTGATGCTTGTGGTGAATTAGAATTTGGTGAATCTGTAAAAAACAACGTTATTATTATTAATTCATTGAAATTTATCGAAATCCTGTTTTATTTATAACAACTGGAATAAAATATTACAAATTAATTTGCGGTCATTTAACACTATTTTTCACGCATTGTGAATGTGGTATAACACCATAATAACAAGTCTGTATAACAACTTATACTTTTGCCATTTCGTCACATTGATTTCACATTGGACGGGCGTGTATTTAACCGGAAATTACTGTTATGGACAAAGTGATTTTGTCATTTTTCGTAATGACCGGGCACTATGAAGAATTCCTATTATGAATCACACTAATCACACTAATATTATAAAGACGAAAGTTTGTGAGTGTGTCTAAACGGGGCAGGAGCGATTTTAATAAAATTTGGTATGGAGTTAGCTGACACCCTCCTTTTACCACGGGAAAATACCTCATTCCCACGGAAAAATTTGCGATGCGGGGCGGAAAGCTACTTTGAAAATAATTATTCAAATAATGTAATTGAGTGGGCATTATACATAATATCCATCACCTTTTGGGCAGAGTAATACAAACATAATTGAATTACTATTTTTTTTATTATTTAGTCATTTAACTGATTATAAACTAAATGTTAAACAATTCAAAAGTGCTTCTATATTACAGTAACGGCCCCGTAGCCTAGTTAGTTTACTAGTACGCCTGCCTTCGAAACACAGAGTCGCGGGTACGAATCCTGCCCGAGGCAAACATTCGTGTGATGAGCACTTGTTTGCCTTGTGTCTGGTCTGGATGTTGTACACTATTAGAAGTATGCACCTACTATTTATTTATACATAGCACACACGCCTACAATTAGTAGAGGCTCTGTCTAGTTTGGGGTCAGCATTTGTGAGATGTTCCCACAAATTATTTTAAATTTATTATAAAACACGCGCCATTCATGGCGGTAAATATGTATATGGTCAACGCGTGTCTCGCGTGCTTCCCTCCCCGCATCGCGTCAAACTTAGCTTTATTATCAAATTGCCCAATAGCCACGTAGCAATATAATCATACATAGTATAAAACAAAGTCGCTTTCTCTGTCCCTATGTCCATATGTATACCTAAATCTTTAAAACTACGCAACGGATTTTAATGCGGTTTTTTTTTAATAGATAGCACTCTATCTATTAAAAAAAACCGCCTTGGATCACTATCCAAGAGGAAGGTTTATATGTATAATACATGCATAATATACTTAAGGATAACCCACAAATAATAAAGTTTAGATAGTAATTAATTACTTTGCCCGATAGAGCTAGACGACATAAATCACTTTGTCCATAACATGTACATGGGGATGTCTGCAAATAGCGCAGGGGTGATCTGCTATAGAAACTATTTTATCAAGGCGTAAAAAATCATACCTGGTCCTGAAGGCGCCGGCATCGCAAAGCCCGGTGGAGGCATAGCTGAGCCGTCTTTTTCATGGATAATACGACCACCGCGTTTTGATGTTTTCTCCACTTGTAATGCCACTGACATACCCTGTTCTTTCTTACCCAAGCCCTGACCTTCCTGTAAAATATTCGAAACAAACCTCATCTCAATCTCAAATTAATAATGGGTGGGTACAAACAAACTTACATAGGAATAACATAATATATCTTACTAGCTTCCCGCCGCGGCTCCGCCCGCGTTAATAGTTTTTCCCGTGGGAATGAGGTATTTTCCCGCGGTAAAAGTTAGCCTATATTTTTCCGCAAGGTCTATTCTATCTTTGTGCCAACTCCGCCCGCTTTAACATTTTTTCCCATGGGAATGAGAAATTTTTCCGCGGTAAATCGTAGCCTATATTCTTTCCCAAG
The DNA here is from genome assembly GCA_948473455.1 of Teleiodes luculella. Classification (NCBI taxonomy): domain Eukaryota; kingdom Metazoa; phylum Arthropoda; class Insecta; order Lepidoptera; family Gelechiidae; genus Teleiodes; species Teleiodes luculella. The sequence continues at coordinate 8,439,661 of OX419583.1, read as the reverse complement.
GTCTATTCTATCTTTGTGCCAAGTTTCACCAAAATCGGTTCAGTAGTTTCGGAGCCCATTCAGTTATTAGGAATATTTTAGGTATTTTTTTACACCTTCGGTCAATTTATTGAAGTTTCAGTAAGGATCCCTAATTTTTTTTTTAATATATAGCCTATGCTACTCAGGGTGAATGTAGCTTTCTAATGTATGTATTATATTTGTTTTTTACAAGGTTGAAGCAAATAGTTACCTTAAATCCATATTTGGCCATAATTTTAGCTGCAATAGAACTGGCGCCATAGCCGCCTAGGGAGAATCCCGGAGCTGGGGTAGCTACTGCAGGCGCGGCAGCGGGAGGTGGAGGGGATTCCTGTATGAGGGAGGGGGGAGGCGCAATCGCTGCTCCCGCCGCGCGTTTCGTAATCTCTTCTTGCTCCTCTTCTTCAGGTTGCTGGAAAGAAATACATTATCATGAAGTAAAAAACTGTTACTAGATGTCTTCTCTAATATTATTAAACAAGTAGTCTTACCATAGGAATGAGAGTTTTCTCTGGTATTATTTCATCATCATCACCAAAACGACTCTTACGTTTTCTATCAGGTCTATCTCTATCTCCATCTAGCTGTAACCTTTTTGCTTGCATTTCTGAAAAAAACATTACTCTTTTTAATATAAAACTAAGACTCAGTTGTGGAACTGACATAAGTAGATTAAACTAATTCACCTTTTGCAACCTTTTCATAGTCATTGGGCCACAGTGGATCATATTCATTGGCCACATTCCAGTCAAAATCCCGCACACTTAAAGATGCTGTTAGCGTGTTTGGCTGCAACTGGGGACTTCTCGAATTGGACTCATCATCATCCTTTTGTTTGCTCTTTAAGTCAATTACTGGGGTTAATACCTAGAAAAGATTTAAGGTTTATAACTTTGCAACAATTACATACATGAATAGCAAGATAATGGTCCGAACCGATCCTATCACTTTCTTCATTTCTCTTTCTTTCTCCGCTAATAGTGGCAAGTGACCATAATATCCTAAAATTTCAATCAATAAAATAGTGAAAAGAATGTACAGCTTAAGAGAGTGACAGTGAAATTCAGTTTCCATTAAGTCCTAATATATATTATATGTCGGAGATTGAAGCCAGATTGATCGTTTAAATCGATTGTAAACATCGATTGATAGTTATTTTAACGTTCTCAAATAGTTGAGGGTAGAATCGATATAGTCGACCGGTGTGAAGTTGGCGCGGTGACGTTTGACAGGAGGCCCTACTACCGGGAGTGGGACCGGGTGGTTCACTCGCATAAATAGCATCGCTCAGTGGAGGGCGAGCTCTTGGTAGATTTGCAGCTGTGTTGATAACTTTGTGTGTCTGAGAATTGGTGTGATTCAGGTGGACGTACAGTCCAGTGTGTTTTGTGATGTGTGATTCGATGTGAGATCTGAATGTGTGCTGAAATAATGGTCGTTGGAATATTGTTTGTACCACAGTCCAGTGGTGTCTGTAAACCGTGAGTAAAGTGATCTAATTATCGTGTCGCTAGCAAGGTTGGCTAGGTTGTGTGATATTCGTATAGTGTTAGCTATGGCATTGTTATCATGACCGCGGGTAGAGTAACTGTAATATGGTCGAGTTACATAAGGTCCGGGCGGGGAGGCCCCTTGGTTGGCCAGTTTGTAAAAGTTCAGTGTTTTCCATGCCAGTTTCCCCTTATGGCATTTTGATGGTGCTCGGATCTACCTAAACCCCTTTTAGGGATTGATTAGGTCCCAATCGCTCATGATAACAAACAATGGAGTCTATGTTGGTATAGTGTGTTCCAATTGTGATGGAATTCGATATAGTTGGTATAGTCTGTTTCAATTATGACGGCATTGGATATAGTGGGTATAGTCTGTTTCAATTGTAATGATAATCGACATAGTTGGTATAGTGTGTTCAAATTGTGACCATAATTGGTATAGTCCTGACAAAGATAGTGTACGATGGTTCTGAAAAGTTATTGTAGCATACGCCCACGCTTAGCGTACTTCCTCGTGTAGCCCTTTGCGGGTTTCCTTTATTTATTCGCTCTGACCACCTACCATCGTTCGTTTTTGTGCACTCTGCGACATCAGAAGTGGGATAAAGGATCTGTAGCCTACAGGGTTAATGATCGGCAGTTTGTAGAACGTTTCTTACCTTGATATCGTTGGTAGAAAGAAAGTGTGCAGAACACAAATGCAAAAGTCGTTAATTTCCCAATTGATTAGATTTGCAATCGGAGGATGATAATAGTTTCACGACTGAGAGATTTTAATTAGTTTACAAAATTTCGTGAGACACTATAGGCCATGGTGTTTGAATTTAATGTGTAATTTGTGATCTTCTTCTGCATTTCAATTTTCGTGCGTCTTTGTACGTCTTAGTACTAGTTGGGAATTTGACGATTTATGGTGATTTAATTTAAATTTTAAATTCCATTTCTTACAAGTTTATTTTTTATTCGATCGTTTGGAACGTTTCTAGTGTGGGTAGAAAATCATGTTATGCTGTGTCCGAATTGTCGATGTGGTCAAGATTTTTGAGTGTCAAATATTCGAAGTGATTGATGGGATGGATTAATTGAGATTTTTCTGATTGTAAAACGAGTGAAGTAAAATCGGTTTTTCTCGTGGTAGTTAGAATTTGAATCAATCAGTGTTCTTTCTTAACGGTATTCTGGGGTAACGTACACACCGATTTATACTATGTGCGGTAGTATTTCTGTTTCATTTTAATAAGATGTGAGTGCGTCAAGTTTTGTTGTGTTTGTGTACCAATCGTTATCGTTAACGTAGTCATGATGTTGTACGCCAAATAATGCGCGCCTAGTTTGACATTTGCGGAAGATAGCCCGTTTCAACAATAGGTCTTTGCGATTGTATTTTAGCTTAATTTTCGGAGATTATCGGTTAAAATTTTTAGCAGTGTAACCTATTAGACCGTGCGTGATTAAAGTTTTGTGATTTATTGATCGTTTTGCTACGTGGTTCGAAAACGTGATTCTGGCGCAAAGTACCCACCTCTTTCGATTTAATTGTGAAAATTAGTTTGATTAGTTGTTTGCAAGAATAATGTAGTTCGAAAATCGAGCAAAATAATGCGGTACGAAATCAGTTAAAATTGAACCCGATGTAAGCAAAGAGCCATTGCAAATCTTTAAAAAAATATTTAGAATTCGTTGTACATTGAAAGCGTTGAATGAACCTACCTACCTGTAGCTACTAGTACTTTTTAACAAAGTTTATCTGACTAAGAAAATGTGTTTCCCTGACGTTGATAATGATAATAATCGGTTAATCGAGTAATGTTTTTATTTTTGTTGTTTTAAATACTTAGTTCAAAAACTCTTGTAACAGAAGTTCTGTTTTCCTGATTCAGTTTATCCGCCGGATGGAGGCGATGATCATAGTTTATCCGCCGGATGGAGGCGATGATTATAGTTTATCCGCCGGATGGAGGCGATGATTTTATGTTATCCACCGGATGGAGGCGATGTTTACAGTTTATCCGCCGGGTGGAGGCGATGATTATAGTTTATCCGCCGGATGGAGGCGATGATTTTAGGTTATCCGCCGGATGGAGGCGATGTTAATAGTTTATCCGCCGGATGGAGGCGATGATTTAAGGTTATCCGCTGCATGGAGGCGATGTTTATGGTTAATCCGCTGGATGGAAGCGATGAGTTTGATTTGTTAACAGAACATGTTTGTTTTCTGGTTCCAGATTAGGATTTCGGCTTGAATTCACATTTGACCCTATGGTGCTTTCAACGGATTGAAGGCATGCCCAATGGACTAGGCATTCAGGTCTAGTAACCGCATCAGAGGTTCCGGAGCATGTAAGAAGTGCACGTTGACTGCTTTTTATGTGCAGTATACTCTTTGCGAGGAGTAGCACTTACGCGGCTGAGATGGTAAATTTCTGATGGGTTGCTAGGTTCTAACAAGCCGATAGACTGGCGCAATATCACAGTGTGATGGCGGCACCGAAGGACTGGTGTAATTTTGTGAATTTGTTGGAGAGTTAAGTACCATTGAAATTAGATGACCGCGATAAGAGAAATTTTAAAACTGGAAGTGAGTTTCTGAGTTCGTCCAACTGTGTTGAACCAAAGCGGAGGCTTGGATGAGCCGTAGTGCGTGGAAGTCGGTTTCTGCTTTAAGTGGTACATTATCATTTTTAAGTGACGTGCTCTCTTTTGAAATAGGTATAGTCTACTTTAAGTAGTCCGTACATGCGCGGCGAGCACCTTGCTCTGGCTGAGGTTATGTTGTGTTTGGGTCTTGGAGATGGGAGTCATAGAACTTGAATTGACTTGTTGAGTCCAGGAGAGATCTGATGGACATTGGGTGTGGCTATGTGATAGCCGCAGACCGCGAATAAGATACCTCATGTTTGACTTTCAAAGTGTTTATTGTTTATGACTAGTAATGTCACGGTGATTGTGACTATAATGGTACTTGATCGCTTTTACTGTAACTTGTTTGTTTGGCAGGGATTAAACATTCTTCGATCTAGTAACGTTTTGGTCAGGAATAGCCGAGCGGTATTAGGCTTTTAATTAGCTTCGAATCCAACACACGAGGACGTGTGTCAGCGCAGGATGGCCGTGTCGGAGATTGAAGCCAGATTGATCGTTTAAATCGATTGTAAACATCGATTGATAGTTATTTTAACGTTCTCAAATAGTTGAGGGTAGAATCGATATAGTCGACCGGTGTGAAGTTGGCGCGGTGACGTTTGACAGGAGGCCCTACTACCGGGAGTGGGACCGGGTGGTTCACTCGCATAAATAGCATCGCTCAGTGGAGGGCGAGCTCTTGGTAGATTTGCAGCTGTTGATAACTTTGTGTGTCTGAGAATTGGTGTGATTCAGGTGGACGTACAGTCCAGTGTGTTTTGTGATGTGTGATTCGATGTGAGATCTGAATGTGTGCTGAAATAATGGTCGTTGGAATATTGTTTGTACCACAGTCCAGTGGTGTCTGTAAACCGTGAGTAAAGTGATCTAATTATCGTGTCGCTAGCAAGGTTGGCTAGGTTGTGTGATATTCGTATAGTGTTAGCTATGGCATTGTTATCATGACCGCGGGTAGAGTAACTGTAATATGGTCGAGTTACATAAGGTCCGGGCGGGGAGGCCCCTTGGTTGGCCAGTTTGTAAAAGTTCAGTGTTTTCCATGCCAGTTTCCCCTTATGGCATTTTGATGGTGCTCGGATCTACCTAAACCCCTTTTAGGGATTGATTAGGTCCCGATCGCTCATGATAACAAACAATGGAGTCTATGTTGGTATAGTGGGTAACCTATCACATTTTCGAAAAACTGATAACCGAATTTCAATATTCCGTAAACGATTCATACATTTTTCAATTTCCATTGTATGACTTGACATATTTTTAAATCACCACAATAACACTTTACAGAATTATTCTTTCTCCGCACAACGTTATTCCGTTTTACGATTAATCTTTTTTACTAAATCCCGTAATCTCACTTGGTCTTTTTTTAAACGATAGATTTTTTTTGTTGTTATTTTTATTATTCCGAAGTAACAATTATTATTTTTTATAATTACGACACATAATGTTCTTGGAGTTCGGGGCACCCCGACATCTGTCGGTTAGGTTAGAAGGGTATGGCGGGCGTGGTGGGCGAGCAAAGCGAGCCCACCTCGCCCGCCATACCCTTCTGTTAGGTTTGACATGTATGCATGCCTGCTTGTGCTTGGTTGCATGTTTGCTTGCTTGCTTGCTTGTTTGCATGCTTGCATGCATGCTTGCTTGCTTGCTTGCTTGCTTGCTTGTATGCATGCTTGCTTGCATGCATGCTTGATGGAATACAGAATGTAAAATGGAGAAATTAAATTTGACCTTGCAATATAATGGTTCAATTGAGCTATCGCACATGTAAAAAAATGGTTAATGATGACATGGATTTTCGGTATACTGGTAAATAGTTTAGCGGAAATTTGAAACATCGGTGAACAAGTAAGAAGGTCAATAAAAACGCGGAAACATAATACAATGGAAAATGTTATTTCGGACAATAAATAAAATTTCCAACTGATAAATGTCAAAAAGTTAGCGGAATAACAATATTCGGAACAAAAAATATCGGAAATACAATAGGTAACCGGTATAGTGTGTTCCAATTGTGATGGAATTCGATATAGTTGGTATAGTCTGTTTCAATTATGACGGCATTGGATATAGTGGGTATAGTCTGTTTCAATTGTAATGATAATCGACATAGTTGGTATAGTGTGTTCAAATTGTGACCATAATTGGTATAGTCCTGACAAAGATAGTGTACGATGGTTCTGAAAAGTTATTGTAGCATACGCCCACGCTTAGCGTACTTCCTCGTGTAGCCCTTTGCGGGTTTCCTTTATTTATTCGCTCTGACCACCTACCATCGTTCGTTTTTGTGCACTCTGCGACATATATTATTTCTCTTTCAAAGTCTTGAAGAGACAAATCACAAAGGTTTTTTTTACTAATACCGGAAATCATTATATTTGTTATCTTTACAATATTCTTAACTTTGGAGAAAGGAAATTCAAAAGAAAATATTGGTGTATAGAACACAAGGTTAGAAAATGGCCCCCTCATTCCATCCACTGGTTATTATCATGATGATAAATAACCCTTTTAACCATATTTATGTTATACATTTTCACAAGGATGATAAACAGTGAGCACAGATATTTTACAGCTAAGTTCATGGATTAATTTAATACTACTCTAAAGTAAATTAGGAAAGAAAGGAACACTTATAAATATATTTAATAATAATATTGTATACTAGCTACGAAAACGTCACAACAAACCTGATTAGATCGGCGTAATGCTTCCCTTTTAGGTTGAGTTACAGCTGCTTTCTTTAGTTGTAACTGTGATTGAAGTAATTTTATACCAGAAGACCACCCGGCCACTTTTTCAGTGGTCCTGGCTTTTATAGTATCCAAATCGTCATACAATGACATCTCAGAAGATATGGAAGCAAAGCAAACAAAATACTTTTTCTATCCAAACAACTGATGAAAACTTTCACGCAATGGTTTACTTTAATTAAATACACATTTTGGTCGTAGAAGATTGTATGTACAAGTTACTATTTTCTTCTCTTCACATTAGTTCACCACATCAATCAGACTACAGTCACGTCTAGGTGAAGCAAGCAGAAGCACAGAACTAAATAATAATAAATAAAGTAGTATGGCAGAAGATAACAGCAAAGAGAAAAATAACTTCAAACAGAATTTTCTATCACACAAAACGAACAAACAATCAATCAATCAACAAACAAACAGAATAACAGACAGAAAAAAGCCCGACCAGAAATAAGAAACCTCGCCATATTGCGGAATTTCAATGGAACTAATTTTATAAGGAAAATTGTTGCCATATTCGTAAAAATATACACGTGGCGCCCCCAGAGCAGGTTTACATACAATTCATTCATTCTCATTTTTTATGTTTATTTACCCTTATGGAAAAGGCAAAGTTTTTAAGGCCCATACAGCCTAGTCATTAGCAATGATAGGAGATCGTCAGTTTCATTTTGTCGTCTTTAGTCTAGTCATTTATTGCATCCGTGTTGCACATCTTCAGTAGTTTCATTTCTTGTCACGGGATTATTCAAATGCAAGGGTGGTCCTTACATTCCAATGACATCGAAGTTTAACGCGGGTTTCAAACCAGAAACAGCTAACCACTCATTATTTCTCACCTTTGTTAACGGCTAAAATACTCCTTATAATTGCATAGGCTTCGAAACTACTGAACCGATTTTGATGAAACATGGTACGAAGATAGAATAGACCTTAGAGACGGCCCTAGGGTACTTTTTACTGAGGGAAAATACCTCATACCCACGGGAAAGACCAAGTACCAATCAGAGCTTCGGGTATGATAGAATAGACCTTGGAAATTAATATAGGCTACCTTTTAAAACTCTTTATTCCCAAGGGAAAATGGCAGCGCAGGTGGAAAGTTTGATGAAACTTTGTACAGAGATAGAATAGACCCTGGGGATGTATAAAGGATACCTTTTACCACGGGAAAATACTTCTTTCCCGCGGGAAAATAATACTTCATCCCCACTGGAAAAATAGTGGCGCGGGCGGAAAATTTAGATGAAACTTGGTACAGAAATTTAAAAGATTCTGGTGTGATAAAAACTACCTTTTACCGCGGGGAAATCTTTTATTCCCACGGGAAAAGTGGTAGGGCGGCGGGCCAGAAGTTTTGATAAAACTTGATACAGAGATAGGGTAGACCTTGGGGAAGGTAACAAACAGACTAGGTACTTGTATGTAACCGTGGAACAACAGCGAGAATAATCCCACGGGAAAATGGTAGTTCGGGAGCACTTTTGGTGTAACAAACAAACAAACAACAAACAAACAAATATTCTTAACCGGAATTCTTCTTAATATTATTTTATTCTTATATTCTTCTTCAGGGTAACCTGATACAGAGAAAAAATAATTTAGATTTTTTTGGGATGAAAAACAATATATTTTGCTGCCACAAAATAAAACAACCTCCGATAAAGTTTACAGGGAAGCTATGAATCTATAAATAAGAAAAATAAAAAAAAAACAATAAAAAACGTAAAGGTGCTCCCTATCCGGGAGCATTCACGTGTACTGTAACATTATAAATTCGTCTTTGAGCATTACATTACAATAATACCTCCTTGACTGACGAGCATTCGCGTGTAATGTAATATTATAGATTCAACTTTGATGTATGTATGCCCGTTTTGTATGATTACAAGGTGCGCATTGTAATGCTCGGTTCTCCTCCTTCACTGATGTAATGCTCAAATCTGTAACGTTACATTACACGCAAATGCTCCCGGTGAGGGAGCACCTTAAAACAAAAAACATGATTTAAAAAAATATATATGGTAATAAGTATATAAGTGATCAACTAATGCCTGTTCACCCTGAAGTAGAGTAAACTCGAACCCCTCGGTGAACTAGGGTCAATGTGTCGCTCTATAATATAATAATAATATGTGAGACAACTCACACACGGCCATCTGACCCCAAACTAGGCAGAGCCTGTGTACTATGGGACTCTATGGGTGCCAGACAGCTGATATACATTCATATATTATATCAATATACAACATCCAGACACAGGGCAAACACAAGTGCTCATCACACGAATGTTTGCCCTGGGCGGGGTTCGAACCCGCGACCCTGTTCTCAGTAGGCAGACGTACTACCAACTAGACTACGGGGCCGTATTGTACCTACCATTTTCCATAGCTCTTTTGTTCGGATTTTCATAGGAAGGAGGTTGATCTACACCATGATCTAATACTATAATATCGTAGGTTGACAGTCAACAATTTTTGAAATAATGCCATAATGCAAAATTTTTATGATTGAATTATACTGATAAAAAATTATATCAAATTTATTTCATCCTTTTTATATTTTGCTCGTGATTTACACAATGGGGACTGTCAGTTCTAAAGATACAAGACGCATTAGTTTCGATAATACTTTTGCGCCAGCACTTGTAGTTCCCCATAAATCTATAGAAGATGATAATGTTTTGGATCTTGGTGCTATAGCTGCGGTTACGGTAAGCCGTGAGTTCACTAGACACTTCACTCACTTTTATTTAATATTTATAAATCCGGATGATAGAAAAGAGAGAAGAGTTTGGGGATTTTAATTACTTTAAATCCAAAGTTTGCTAACCGGAGTCCAGTAATGTTCTAAGTTAATTTACGTATTTTATTTTAAATAATATCATGTATACTTTTTATCTCAGGAAAAGACCGATGATCTAGAGTTTCTTGAAAATAAAAATCCTCCTCAACTAGACAAAGAAGAATTAGAAGTTGACTATTGGGCGAGCAGAATAGAAGCTCTCAAACAGGAACATCGATTAATAAACAAAATTATTGAAACTGAGTATGAAAAGACATTACAAAATACAAGCATATTGTTGAAAAAACCCAATCAATCAACAGAAACGTCCAATAAAATAAAACCTTGTTATGAATGGCGTTCCAAAGTAAGTAAACACAACACAACAAAACACAGTTAACAATTTTTCCCGTGGGAAATATAATATTACTCCCCAAGGGCCCCAAGGTTTATTCTATCTTTATACCAAGTTGCATTATTATTAGTTCAGTAGTTTTGGAGCCTACTCAATGCAAACAATCAAATCTTTCCTCTTTAAAATATTAATTAATTTTAATTGTTTAATATTTATTTTTTTATACAATATATTGTTTCTATATTTTTTTCAATGATTTTTTGCTATTTTGGGTAAACTTCATCTAAGTTGGCATTATGGCTGGGTGGTGGGTGGTGGTCAGGATAGTTAGTGAACAAAACTTTCTTATTAGGTACAATCGAGAACAAAAAAGCTGGACTGGACGAGTCGTGCGTGATTCTGCCTTATAAACAACGCGGTGCAAAGTCCGGAATGTTAAGCTCGATTTGCTCTTGACTGAATCTTATATTATTACAAATTTTGCAGATTATGCAATGTTATGAAGAAAATCCTCACCAACCTCTCGCTTGCTCTTCAGTAGTACAAGCATTTAACGAGTGTGTCACGTCATGCAGCATTCAAGACTGAATAGATTTTATAATTTTGTTTTGTGAAGCAGGATTTTTATAAAAAAGTCTAGAAAAAATAAAGCATGTTTTACATTAAGTATAATTTGTTTTTATGCGCGCTTTCCTGCCCACACAAAGTGAGCGAAAAATAGGTAGGTATATGTACCTACTTCATCCACCATCATCATTTCAGTCGAGACAAGTCGAGACATCCACTACTACTGGACAACGACGGCCTCCCCAAAAGATCTCCACAACGATCGGTTCTGCGCTGCTCGCATCCAGGGCGGTTTTGCCGCAACCCCCACCAGATCATCGCATCCACATTGTGGGGGGCCTACCAACGGCGGCGACGAGGACGATACAACATTGCACACTAGGACTAATGGTGCAACCACACATCTTCGGGCTAGCACGGCGGCATCGGATCGATTTACAATTTTAAACGAAATTAAATCTTGTATACAGTACCTACCTAAAGTCTATATTGGCTGGTTTACACGTATTAAGTGACGAAGTAATTAACTAAATTTTAACTTAATTCTTGCGTGTAAACAACCACTTAAGAGCTCTTTAGTCACAAGTGGTAAGTAAACGATTTAGTGGTTAAGTGAACAAGTGAAATAGAATCTAGTCTATTTTTGATTAAGTAGCCGCGCCTCCCGCACCGCTTGCATTCCCCGGTAGGCGTGGCTTTCTACTAAACTGTCATTTAGTTATGTGTGTGTGAACTCAACAATTTAGTGAAGTACTTAAGTAGTACAGTGAACTAAAGAGTGCATAAGTTAGACAAGCGTGTAAACGATCAGTTACTTAAAATTAAGTTAATTTTAACTTCAAATTTAGTTAACTACTTAACAACTTAATACGTGTAAACCAGCCATATTACCAAGTCACGCACATCAGCCTTGATTGCGCCACCGTAGTACATACTATATTTATACTGTGACTGCGCGTGCGTGCGCACGAGATTTTTATAAGCTTTCATTTCATCATAGATCATATTTTGCTACAACGCACCGTTTCTGTAATATTGGAAAAAAACTTAAAAATGAGACCTTTGACCCCTCCCTCCAGCTCACCGACGTCAGAACTTTTAGTATGTTTTATCTCTAAGCACTCTGAATAAGTTTCTGAAGAAATCGCTTAGGCTCCCGCTCACGCACTTGAGCCATTCGTTATATTGTAGGGTTGATAGATGTCCCAAGGATGTTATAAATGACTAAAGACTAGGCTGTATGGGCTTTAAACCATTTGCCTTTCCCATAAAAAAAAAGAAACTAAAAAAAGGTAACTTAATTTTCTTTCTTGGTTTGTTTGTGGACGGACGGGCTTGCCGATTTTGAATTGTTATCTGTACCTAATAAATATTATTTTGATTGGTATCAAACGAAATCATGAATGGTAACTGCGCTCCTAATAATGAAGACTCAACTGGCCATACAATTTTGGAAAAAATCAACGCTATCAACGAAAATGTCGTTACTAAGGTTCGAGTTATTTCTCACTTCTTTATGTACCTTTTTATACCTGCGTAAAACAATTTCTTAATATAATTTCAGCCTCCAGATATAAATGATTTCACTATCATTAAACCTATTAGCCGTGGTGCCTTCGGCAAAGTATTTCTTGCCCATAAGAAGACTAACAAAGAGCAGATGTATGCAATCAAAGTGATGAAGAAGTCAGACATGATAAATAAGAATATGGTTGCCCAAGTTGTAACAGAGAGAAATGCTTTGGCTCTGTCTCGAAGCCCATTTTGTGTACATTTGTTCTATTCCCTGCAATCTGTATCCTCTGTTTATCTGGTAAGTTAAGTAGGTATTCAAAGTTCTAAGAAAAATAAGCTTGGTGATAGTGATATTAATAGATAAATTGATTTATAATTCTAGGTAATGGAGTATATGGTGGGTGGTGATTTGAAGTCTCTACTAGGAGTGTATGGGTTTCTAGAAGAACCTATGGCAGTTTTCTATATAGCTGAAGTAACATTAGCACTGGACTATTTACATAAACATAATATTGTCCATCGAGATTTAAAACCTGATAACATGCTTATATCAGTCACTGGGCATGTGAAACTTACAGACTTCGGATTGTCAAAAATTGAAATACACAGAGGTAGGTAAACATTCATGAATTTGTATCCTAATTTGTAGTATGTGAGAATAATCAGAATCATAATAATCAAGTGAAAAATGGTTTTCTTTCAGATTTAGAAATTTCAGACTTTGTAAATCGCACTCCAAGCCTGAACTTGCGAACACCTGGTCAGCTACTCTCCCTCACATCTCACCTTTCCTTTGGGTCAGGTGGCAAGGATGCCTCAATCCACTCTGATGGATCTGAACCTTGTGAGAACCTCCTTGATGAGCTAATAGAGATCAGTATGAAAACCTTCTGGCCTTGTAAACCAATGATAGAATCTTTTGACATTTAAAGTGTATAAATAAATACATACTTGCTACTTAAATTACTTTTTAACAGTACTTATACAATTTTATAATTATTTTTTTTCTTAATTTAACTGTGATACAGAAAATAGTATAATTAAGCTAATGTCAAGAGGTTGGTTTCATTGGCATACTAAGATAGTGCAAGTTTTATATCTGTATCTAATTTTGCTTTTAACATTCTAATTTTAATCTTTCATATTGCAGCAAAAATTTATTCACCCTCAGTAGATCGTTCACAAATGTCTGGTGTCCACCCATTTATCAGTGCAGAAAGCATAAACTTTGAAGAAAATGTGGTAAGAAGGCATATTTGTTTCATATAAATGTTACCAATCACATAACTTCAAATGAATTAACTACAAATTCTCACAACCAGTAAATTATGATAACATGTGTGGCATATTGGCTAAAGGCTGTGGCACACCCCATGCCAATGTGTTCAATTTTGTAATTTAAATAACTATTCAAAAGAAAATTTCTGGTTGGAAACTTGCACACGCCAAAAACTCTCTATCCATCTTAGATTGCTTGGTAAATTATTAGGGTAGAACTGCAGGTTTTGTGATTTTTATGGATAGATTAAAGATTAAATAATAACTCATGTTTCAGTCACAAGATTCGGGCTCAGAATCAGTTAGCTCCTACCACACTTGTGAGGATTCTAAAAGCACCAATTCAACAGATGCCAGCAAAAACGCAAGTAACAAATCTAACAGCTCAAGTAATAATGGTTCATCATTGGAAGAATCTGCTGTGTCTTTAGATTCAAACCATTCTACTTCTCCTCTTTGTAGAGGACATTCTTTGAAAAGAATACCTAGGTAGGTACTTATATAGAATATCAATAAATATATATATTCACCAGTTTTGAACATTTCAGTATATTTACTCTAGGAAACAGCTTTTCAAATAGGAACATTAAACGCCTTGATAAGCTTTTTTGAAATTTTGAAGCAATATTCTATGGCTGATTTAATACAAGTTAAAATTTTATGTATATCTTTACTTTATCTTTGTTATCGGACCTGCTTATCTCACTATTTTAACAGTAAATATTTGTTAATTAAATTATCATCATTTCAGTTTTAGAGCTAAGAAAAGAAAAAGGATACTGGACAACGATGGCGACACGCCAACTGGTGTCACTAGCCTTGCAGAGTCGAAGGAAAACCAGAGTGGATTAACACAAGAAATTCTAGCTCTGGAACTTAGTCAAAATACGCCCAAACGGATGACATTGCACCCTACCCCAGATAGACGTAAAAATCCTATAAAAGGTGTTCTTAAAAAAAGGTGGGAATCATTCAAATTGAATTCATTTCCGCTACAATTCTACCACTGCTTAATTGTATTATAAACCAAAATATAAATCATTACAGATGGGTTTCTCAAGACGATAGTCATCACTTCAATGTCGGAGTTATCTTTTCCACGCCGGTATCTAATACGAAGTCAGAGGAGACGAAGAAGTTCCTAAAGGAAACGCGATTCAATCTACCGAAAGAGGAGGCTCCACTGTCTGGTGCTAAACCCAAAGAGAGATCCATTATGTTCAGTAAACACATATCTACAAGCTTAGAAATTTTTCCTACTAGGATAAGTAAGGTGTGTAATTTTTTCTATCTTTGAATTCAGGCAGTCATTTGCTTGTCTCTTGATCTATCTCGATGATTTATTGCGGAATTTTTCATTTCTAGGGTGAAGGAAGCAGCCCTACCGATCTATGTAAAACACCTCTAGCCACAGCCCAAACTCCCTACCGAACTCCTAAAAGCGTGCGGCGTGGGAATCAAGTGTCGGACCAAAGGATTCTGGGTACTCCAGATTACTTAGCACCAGAAATATTACTGAAGTAAGTTTGTTTTTATGACATTTAGTGTGGATTGAATTAGGGGTAGGCCCCGCCACACCGCCCGCTTTCCCGCGGAGACCATGCTCCCTCGACCCCGCCAACTTCTCTCTGTACCCCGTGGGCGCGGAACGTACTATTTTGACAAGCTAATTTTTTTTATTTCAGACAAGGCCATGGTATGCCAGTGGATTGGTGGGCTCTAGGAGTGTGTTTGTATGAATTTATGACTGGAGTACCGCCTTTTAATGATGAAACGCCACAAGCAGTCTTCCACAACATTTTATCTAGAAGTAAGTCCATTTAGATCTTACAGTTATGTCTCAATGCCTAATCTATACACATTTTTTGTCATTGTCATTTGTTCCAAATCCGTTAAAGCGGAACAGAAAAGCAAAAGACCTATATTATAAATCTTATTTGCCGCCCCGCCCACATGCCACTTCCTTCCAGTGTTATATATTCCGTGGTTTTACCCCTCGCCTATAGATGTTTCTCATTAAAATATATTTTGTAAATGAATTTAATGAATCTGAGGACTACAATAGCTTTAACACATTTATTTTAGACATCGAGTGGCCTGAAAATGAAGAATCGTTATCATCAGAGGCGGTTACCGCTATAGAGGCGTTGCTCACGATGGAACCTACAGACCGGCCCATGGCCTCTCAAGTGCGAAGCATGCCACTGTTTAAGAACGTGGATTGGGAGAACCAGCTGAGCGCGCCTCCGCCATTTATTCCTGTTCTCGAAGACTTGCACGATACCGGATACTTTCAAGGTACCAAATCTGTAATGTTGCCTTATGATCGCCGTAGGTGTTCCGAATAATGCAAGATATATTGATATAGGTTACAAGAATGGCAGTCAAGCGCCCTGTAGGCGATTTACACACCCCCTCAACTTTCTTCAGCGCTGTTTTTTACACGACGAAAACAAAATCTAACATGTTTTGTAAAATTTTTAATCATGTTTTTCTTTTCAGCTCGGAACATCTTGCAGCATCTGAATGTTTCGAACTTTGATATATGATCGGAAGGCTTATTTTTGAAATCAGCTTTTAAATATCCAATTAAGTAAGAAAGTGGTAGTTATTAAAATGTGATATAATATTATTAGCCCAATAAGTCTAACACGTAAGTAAAATAATGTTGTTATCTTTCTACTATAGTTTACAATTATGTATTTTGTGTTAGTTCATGATATAGGAAGACTGATAATGTGCTGTGCTTCTCATGTAATTAGTAGTAATATTTTTAATTATTTTACTTATTATAATAACCTATTATGTAGATGCTTAGACCTATTTCTATACTGCAATTTAATAAAACAAGCAATGATATTTTAGAACCAGTGGCTTCTTTTTATTTAAAAAGTTTGTTTTCCTTTTTTACCAATCGATTAAGAAAGGCAAGTGTAGGTTGGCTTTCTCAAAATAATTGGCTATACAAATTAGGAAGCTTAAAACTAGTTGATTGTTCATACAATTTAGTGGCACTCTAATAATAATTTAAAACATACTTTTCATATAAACTATTTTCTCAATCACTCTGCATGCATCCTTAGAAATTGAGAAAATGTATTGAATGAAAATCGATGTAAATAGGAAGTAAAATATGGAACCCTAAAAATCAACCGGAGTCATATTATTTAGAAAATAATGTAATTTATAGAGAGATGATTAGTCCTTGGTCGCACAGGTTTACTTGGAGTTCTTCTGTATCCAAGGTAGGAAAGCAGTGATGCGAGTGTAGACTCCGGGGTACTGACCCTTGCCGCAGCCGATGCCCCACGAGACCACGCCCACCTGGGTCCAGCGCCCGCCCTCCTTCACCATCAAAGGCCCGCCGCTGTCACCCTGGTACCAAACAATAAGTAAGTAATTAAATTCTTACCCTAATATTGTTCTAAAAATTGAACATTTATTCAAAATTACTCCTACTTAATAGCAATTCATATGCAAGTAACTTTATCTCTGTTGGTATCAATTTGGACTTACACTACAAGAGTCCATGCCAGCTTTGCCGGCGCATAACATGTGTTCGACGATTCCACCAGGCGCGGCAGCACCATATTTCAGCCTGCACTCCGAGTTTGACCAAATCGGAATCGAAACTTCTTGCAGGATTTGAGGTTGAGGACCGCCTACAAAAATATTTCATTAGACTTTCATGTTGAGACCAAATGTTTTCCCTTATCTGGTGAAGCTCAGGCTTGAGAGAAATAGTTCAGCTTGATACTATAGCATTTAAAAATACAACATTTGGCCGAGCAATTTTTATGGCATTCAGACTGACTCGCACTTTTTGTTCTTCTAAGAAGTAGAGGCTTGTTTTATTTTTCTACCTTTTGCTATACTTTTTATACAAAATAACTAAAATGTGCTTACTCTCTTTCAAACTGCCCCAACCAATTACAGTGGCAACAAGACCAGTATACGCTCTTCCTCCACTCGGCAAACAGATTGGTCGGATGTTCTTTGTAAATTGCACCGGTCGATCTAATGTTAATATGGAGACGTCGTTGTACTGAAAATGAGTTCATAGCTATTTTAATCGCGGCCTAATAAACAGTAAATTTCTAATGTCAGATTGTACAAAACTTTCGCTTACAATAAAAGTACTTTCGTTCAACTCGTTTCTTCCGGTAATAAACTCGGCGAAATTTGATTGAACTGACCCTAATATTTTTTATTAAAGTTTGGAATTTATTAAAGAGTTACTAGAAGAGTGGGATGTCTTACTAATGTGCGCATATCGAAGCCTCGGTGTCTGACAACGCGTTTGATCTTCCTTTCTACGTGCATGGTCTCAATATTGCTGTGAATATTGTGGTCACCCAATCTCGCTGTTAAGCGTGCGACATCCCAGGATGTCATGCTGTAATGTAAAAAAATATCTTAGAAGGAAAATAGCTTATTTGAAAATTCTTAGGATGCCGATTATTAACTTTCGGGTCGTGTCGTCTAAAATTATACTTACTGGGCCACACAATGCGCCGCAGACAGGACGTGACGATCATCAATGATGGAACCTCCACAGAATTGCCTGCCTCCGTTAAACAGGGCAACTATCCAAGGCCATTCGTTTAGAACAGCGTTGTGACCTCCAACAATACGCTCATCATCCTGGAACGAGCTTTCGTATGTCTGAAGCGAATAACATTAAATTAAAAATTTTACAACCCCCGATACAACCGTTACTTGATCCTTTCAACAACTAGCCTTGTGTCAGTCACGTGGTGTTTGGTTGTTTTCTTGGACCATGTAGTGTTCGATTTGGGGTACTTCGTAGATTGATCAATATCTTAGATTTTTTATAAATATTAAATCACCTGAGGACCGTTTTTTATACCACAGGATCCATCAGCTGTTGGTTGCACAGTTGGTTTGCTTGGCTGGGTTGGGTAGGCAGGAGGCCAGGTCTGTAAAGAATATGGAAGTATATAAGTAGCTTAAAATGTTGTTCTTTTATAAATGTGAAACTAAATTCAACTCTTTGTTCTTCTTTTTCTGTCCACTTGGGGTGACAGTTTAATGTATTTTCTGTTTAGTAACTGTTTTTGTTATGGTTGGACGACTAGTTATGGCATACCTAATTGGAACTTATATAACTTTACCTGCTTGGTTGTGGGTTTTGTGGTTGCTGGCGGTCTTAGACCAGGTTTTTGGGGTTCATCGTTAGGCGGTCTGGTGGTGCCAATGCCTGCAACTAAACATCCAAATCAGAAGCAAATCTAAAATGTCATGTGTTAGATAGAACGGAAAGTCATTACTTTCTTAGACCGGAATTCTTTCTTACCAAGTGACGGCGGGTGTGTAGGAGCAGTGTGATCCGGTGGGTGGGTGGGCAAGGGTGGTAGAGTCGGCGGCCACTGAGCTGGGATTTGCCGCACGTTTGAAACTTGTCCCGAATTCCACGTGTTCGCAAATGCAGATATGAATCGACCTGGGAAACTGCGTTTTGAAACAGTAAATTAAGATGTACTACAGTAAGTTACAACAATACAATGTTACTCGTTGTCAACGGGATTGAATTGTGGGGCCCTGACATAAACGACACTTGCGAACTCACATCACAGCTATTGTAATATTCTATTGAAATGGTTGGATATGATAATATGCGTGTAAGTGGGCTAGTTCGTGGAAATGCAATGTTATTATTTGAATCGCTTACCCTGCTACTTGCACTGGTGGTAACTGCATGGGGAGAGCAGAAGGAAGGATACCAAGTCTTTGAACATCAGGTTCTTGTTGAGGCGGTGTCCCCACCGGTTCGGTACAGCATACTCCGAAAACCTAAATACGTTGAAACATGGGAAGTTTTACTCGTTTGAGGACGCATCTTATCGAATAATATTATCATGTGCTCGTCTTTGTTTGATCCGACAATCAATTTAAATTTGTATGTTGTAGTTGTAATAGCAGAAACGATGCTAAAACACACTATCCATGTTTATAATGCTTAAATTATTACAGAAACAGACTCTAGTTCTCCATAGTTAAAATATTTGATATTGTAGTGGCTGCTTACCTCTGTGTTATCAGCGCTGATGTAACTACAAGTATCGTAGTGGCCCATCACCCAGCCATCCCAACCAGAAAGATCCGCCACCTTTAGGAGAGGGTAACACTCGCGAAAGCTCTTGCAGGTCCCTCTTTTGCCGATAGTCGTTTCACAGTCCATCCCGAAGGCCCCATCATCGTTGAATATCTGTCTAGGCCGCAAAAACCATAATTGTTTCCCATCGCGGGTGTTATTCGTAGTGTCTCGCTTAACTCGCCCCACAGCCGCTTAAAAGAAATAAAACATTTCATCAGACAATATTTCGATGATTTTTATTTAAGACCATACGAGAACAAACGCTAACGCAAATTCAAATTCTATAGGTTCCTGACTCAATAATATTATGTATTTAAAACGGTATACACCCACAACTGATGTATAATCGTCTTCAACGCCTAAAGTTTGCGGTTTATAAATTCATTATGACAAACTAGCGATGTTTCATCGATAAGCCCGTCTACTTGTCAGAATTATTAGTCACTCAAAATCATGTTAGTAATAAGTAATAACTTTTGTAACAGTAATTTCAATTGCTGTTGTTGGCACCGTAAACCTATAATGGCCTAATGTAAATTATGTACACTAAGTAAGTATATTTTTCAAAACCCGTTGGTAGATTCCAAAAGGTTGTCTGACTGCTTGTAATTTGGGTTATTTTTTCTTCGTACTAAACTAACCAGAGAACGTAACTACTACTTGCAAATCTTGCAATATGAATTTACCGATTTATTATTAAGTAAGTTATGCTGTGTCCGACTTCTTCAGATATTATATATATTAGTAATCAAAGGTGAAACTCAAAAATTTTCTTCATCATCATCATCTCAGCCGAAAGACGTCCACTGCTGGACAAAGGCCTCCCCCAAATATCTCCACAATGATCGAGCCTGCCCGCTGCCCGCATACCCTCACCAGATTGTCCGACGACGTCCGATTAGACGTCTTCAAGCGGGGTGTGGGCAGGCCCCCACAAAGTGGACTGATGATCTCGTGAGGGTCGCGAGAATTTTCTTAATATAAAAAAATCTGGTGACCTTTTTAGAAAAATATGATATAGTGTAAAAACTAGAAAAATTAAAGTATCATATATTTAGAAATCTACAGGATACCAAATTTATACTGGTATTTGGTATTCACAGAACGTTCAAAAGACATTTTGTCACCGGCGCACAGTCACCTCAAGAACCACAAACATGCAAGTTATTTATTATAACGGTTATCCTTTACAAACTCTTCGTAACGACAGTTTACTTTTTAACATTTAAAGTGAATTCAATCACCTAACTATAGAGGCTTTATAATAAGCTTCGAAACAAAATGATTTTAATGATTGATCAATTTATAATTTAGCTACCCTGTAATAATGAAATTATAATTTTAAAAACAACACGTCGTACGACTATGTAACATTTTGTAGACGGTGCATATTATTTTGTACAAGTAATTTTACTGCGCCACTGGAATAAATTTTGCCTCAACCTTTTTCTGAATGAGGCTCATCAAATATAAGTGACTGTCCCAAAACCTGTACAGTAAATTCTACAGTTTATTAAGATTATCGTCGTATTTTCATTTCTGCACAGCTTGAAAATTATGTTTGGCTTGACCTCGTAAGATTAATTTTATTTGTAAGCATGGATGTTTAAGGGGTGTAGCTTTGAAAGTTCTGCTTTGATTAATATCTGTTTGAATGGTTGCAATTAATCACTCATTGACACGGACCGACCCCAATCCTGGACCGATGGTTGTGAACTATTATGTGGAATATTTACTCTTTCCTATTGTTAGTGTCCGCAGTAGAAGCATACTATTAAAATCGACCCCACATAAACTTGCCAAATATTTGTTTATTCACTAGACGCAGGCAACTTACGAGTACAAACTTAGCCATAACGTTATTTTCATTTTAGCTGGAAGACGTCCTCTACTGCAGGACAATAACAGCAAATTTGTCGAAAAATTTTACCAATCGCAATTTTCTTAGATGCCTGACTGACAAACTACTTACTCTTAAATCAAACTCTGCTTGTTCGTCTTTCACATGATAGTTCGACACCAAATTACAACATATAGGCAAAATTTTTAAAACGAGAAAAAACGTCGTTCCTACACGAGGAGAAATCGTAATCAACGCAGGCGGACGGCTAGTCTTATTGTAAAATAAGAGCTCCTACAAAAAAATAGAGTAAGTAACCGACCTTGAGCTCGTCGTCCTCGAGTTAAGGATCAGCAGGCTTCATGCACATGCACACAACTTGAAACTAATATTTTTTTAGTGCAGTTAGTATAATAGTCTTGCTTGAATGTCCCTGTTTTCTTCAACCTTCGTTCCGTATAAAACTAAAGACATGTTTCTAATTTCCGATTTGCAATATAGAACTGTTTTAAATAAATATAACAATAGTAAACCAAAATTTTATCGACAGTAAAGGTAGTGTATTTTGGTGATTAACCTTTCGCTGCGTTATTCAATGTTTTTCTAAGCGGATATATTATAATTGCACACAGCTTTTTAGTGCTGGCTGGCTTCGTGCAGACATTGTTATTGGGATTCCGGGTTCAGGCTGGTAGGAAAATGTCAGCGCCGTCAGGTTTCAATGTGTGTGTGTACATACGTAGCCTCCGATCTAATTAATGTCCACGAAGGCAGTGAACAAAAAGTGCGAGCGTCGAACCTCGCTGCGGACAATGATTTTGATTGATGTGCTCGACTTCGAATGCGCTGGATGTGGGCGTTTGTACATTTGCATTGAATCGATACCAATACCACACACAAGTAATATTCCCGAATAATGACCCACGTGTTATGTTATGATCACGGTCCACAAGGTGGTATCTCGTTTTAAAAGTAATTTACGAACTCTTCTATTTCGTTTATAGGTAGTAGAAAAGCGACTAATTTAGTCATTTGATTTGCAATTTTATTTAAGTCAGCCATTCTCTTTATGATGGTTATAAATATTTATAGTGTTATTACAGTATCTATATCGATATTTAAGACGAACATTCATTTATTGTGGACTTTTACCGTGACCGGACATCTGGTTGCAAATTTTAACTTTCTCTAGCCTCTTAACCCCATACCAACGCGTTTCGTCCATTGTTTTGAGTTTAAACGAACGTGGAAGTCATTTCTTTTTGTAATGTAAACAGATATTAGTCATCTCATCATGAGATGTATAGTATAGCACTTAAGCCTTGACAGAAGGCAGTAAAAAAATTTGAACTATTGCTAATTATTTTACAAATTATCTAGCAAGTCTCCTCGTCATTTAGGTACTTCTAAATTTTAACTTAGCTACTGAATATTGCAAGACATATAATTTCTATTGTTATAGAGCTTATAATGTATTATATATTTTTGAAATAATATTATTATCTGTTAGTACCTACTCAATAAATATATCGAATCGCAGTGTAAACTCACCGTTTATAATAACCGCATCTTCAGTGTAAAAAGCCCCATCCGTCGCAGAGAATCCATTTTTTTCAGTAACACTACCGCTGAAAGTCGTAAACAGGCCAAGCCCTAAAAGTATTAATCCAGTCCTTAACATTTTATTTTTCGTTTATTTCATTCACTTAGAATTGTTTTTAACATAAACGTGTATGTAAAGCTCGCGCGAGAATGTGCGGCGCGCAAGGAGTCGTTTCGCAAAATGCTTCGGCCTGTTCAATCCGCGCCTTTTAATATTTTACTCTGACAACGCTCTACATTAGCTTGAAAAGATAACAGAGCTTTTACTCCTTTTGTACTTGGCTGACATTTGCGCAGCACAAATGAGCTTTATAAAATATGACAACCATTTGGCTTGGTTTGGTACGTCTGAAATGCGATTAGATCTCCGATGGATGGATGATGTTATGTGTGTATGTTCACACGGCGGCAAAGGAGAGTGATTAGCCTTTTAGGAGATCATCGAACTTGGTTGGAATTTGTTTAATATGGAAGGAATAATAATGATGGGCTCTTAGCCAATTTGAGTGCAGTAAATTGATGGTGGTAGAATTGCAGATAATACCTGCAGGGACGTGTGGCGCCACTTTGATGGAGCAGAACGAATCAAGGCCGTACTCTTGTCGATTTTAATTCCAAACATAACTGAATATTTTTTTCTTAAAAAATTTGTTCTTATGACTACCTACAACATACTTTTAAATCCGAAATGGATGCTTATTTAATTTATTGTTTACTATGTTGCAAATCCATCCTAGGTAGAGCTTAAAAGAATGTAGTCTAACAAAAGCATTAAATACGGTAAAATTAAAAGCTGTATCGTGCCCGAGACTCGGCCAGGGTCTGGTCTAGTTACGTGGGAACTGGTTCACGCGACCCGGGCCCTTAGTGATCTTACAAGGGATGGAATTAATTTAAATTAATTAACGACCTGATGCTGAACAGACAAGGCCCTTTTGTACGAGTAACTAGTCACTAGATGGCTAATTATAACATATACAATATATACTATAGATATGTCCTACAGATTATTTTTCAATGAACTTGTCAATTAGCTGCTAAGCTATTAGGTAAATGAGACAAGGATTTAGGTTATGATTATGTATGAGTTAACGACGGGACATCTGCTTACTCTAGAAGGTAATAAAGTTTTCATTTTTGAATTTCTGTAGGTACCCGTCACAAAAAATATATATGTGGGACATGTCACACACGGCCATCTGTCCCCAAACTAGGCAGAGCCTGTACTATGGATGTCAGACAGCTGATAAATATAAGTATATAATTATACAACATCCAGACACAAGGCAAACACAAGTGCTCATCACACGAATGTTTGCCCTGGGCGGGATTCGAACCCGCGGCCTTGTGCTTCGTAGGCAGACGTACTACCAACTAGGCTATGAGGCCGAAAAAATAAGGAACTAGACTGGACATTTGTAATTAAATTAAGAACTAAAAAGTACTGTGTTGGACGTAAATAATGGGTTCGTCCCCGAGCTTACCGTTTCCCGAGCTTACCGTCCCGGAGCTTCACGATTTGTAATTATTTGTAAAAAGTCGATTAAAATGACAATCTTGCTTAAAATTACTATTAGCATCAAAAGTGCAAAGTCAAATTTTATACTTCATAGGTAGGAATAATAAGTTCTAGATCGCAGTTAAATAATCACGTTTATTAATCTGCTGGTGTAATTATCACAGGTTTTAATCATCACAATAATTTGTTTTTTTAATAATAATGATGGTCAATTTAGCATTACAAATAATCAACAATAAAAACAATTACAAAACAAAAACATATAACTATAACTTTCATCATTAAGTTCACATAATTTTGCCTGCAGTAACCAAACAAACACATTTCATACTTTAAAACACATTTGATGTCAATTGTACAAGTTGGAAATAGTAGAAAAAAAAACAAAATAAAATGTAATCAATTTTATCAAAATCGTGAAGCTCCGGGACGGTAAGCTTGGGGAACGGTAAGCTCGGGGACGAACCCTATATAATACCGTAAGGGGCCAATAATATATCTTACCAAATTATACACAAACAGAGCTTAAAAGCCTCATGTCGGTGACCTTTCGAACGAGACTTGTAAGAGCATCCAGGAACAATGTTTACTTACTTAAAAAGAAATATATATTTTTTCTGGTTTTTTTTATAACTCACTTTCGTCGCGTGAGTTATTGTCCTCATTAAACACGGATTTAATCAAATTAGTTTAAAAACCTAAAACTTCTGTGATTTCTCTCTGAATTAAGTTTCAGCCGAATTTCCGGTATAATAGGTATCTCAAATATCAAGTTAGACCGATCGTTGTTGAGATAGACAAAGGAGATACTAGTTATGAGCAAGCCTAGGTATTTGTTGTAATTCAGGTTATGGTATTTGTGATACAAGTATAACTCTGCCAGGTATCACTAGACTCACGGGGCTTGTAAAGACTAGTTGGCCACTATGCGCTTGTTAGTATTAAGAATAAATCAATAACATATTATTATTATTATAGTATTTTATTTCTGCACTGAAAACTTTTTAACTGTCTTAGTAGGTTTAAATATACGAAAATTGTACTTGGACATTATTTTGATTGATGCCTGAACAAAATAACCACTCGCATCTACAATATTTATAGCATACCTAGATAACAAGCAAATATTTTCGGGTGTTGCATTGTTCACATGAGCCTTATAAGCCGATTTGATTGGAGCGCGTTGTTATTTATTAACGTCATTAATCTCGGCATATCCCGTTATGATGAGATGACGGGCCGATCGTTGAGTGACGAGACTGTCTTTTGATGGTTTACATTACAATACTGACCTCGATAGACAGTCATGTCATGTCCTCTCGCACACCAATTAAGTTTTTAATACTTTTCAAATATTTCTCACTATAAGACCTTTTTTTAGCTTATCACAAACACATATGTACCTATATTTCTATCCAGCATTCTCAAGTACTTGCCTATGCCTCTTGAGCAATGACCTATACATATTTTTATTACAAACTAGATAAAATCGGGTAGTAATTAAACGAGTGACTGTAAATTATAGTTTTGAGTGTCAAAATTAATTAATTTGGGTTATTGTTGAATTACTAAGTGAGCGACTGACTGCAAGCGACGAGAAATCAACAGAACAGCAACTTACAAACATTAATTTGAGTTACCTCAAATACAAAATGAGCAGCTTCATAATATTTGAGCGACCTAATATTTGTTTGAGTGTCAACGTTACGTCCTGCATTTTTTTCAATATTTGGCAAATGTATTTTTTATACTGAGCGTCATTTTATCTTAAATGAAGTGTTTCAAATACAAAAACAAACTTTGAAAAAATTAAAACTCCGGCGGTCCCCGGCCGCTGCCGCGGCACGCTTGCTCCGCTCGCTCGGCTCCCTCCGCTCTGTTATTGACATCAGTCTAACCTAACCTAACCAACCGATTTGATTCTGGGTAGATTTGTTTTTTTTTACGGGGGGCTGTGCCCCCCATCCCCCCGCTTCGTTTAACGCCCTGACTACAATTATCAAAGCCAGTGACCTTCGTGTTGCCAGTTGCCCTCTCTGTATTTCCAGTCGCTCACTTGGTAATTTTAATATCTGAAATGGATTATTCACTATGCACTTTTTGTAAGCTCGTTCTGGATTTGATTATTAATCAATATTCGTCGTTAGTTTAGTTAATTTTTCGCTTACTCAAATTCATGCCGCTCAAGTTATTAAAACAGTATGTCATCATCAGTCGCAAAGTTGTTTTTTTATTCGCTCGTTTTATAATTCCCCGATAAAATCTACCTAAGATTTGTTTGTACCTGTAAAGAAAACCCAAACGGGTAGTTTCATGTAAATCAATTGCTAATTTCAGTGGTACATTTTTCTAGCAGGTTTTAAGATATGAAAGATTTTTATATTGTTTGAAGTGTAGCGTAATGTAGTCTGAAAAGAATTTAAATTATGTAAATTTTTCTTATTGTTAAATTGACTCTTCCGCTATCAATTCCGAATTTTCGAGTAAGTACTATTGTTTGTTTACTTACCTACTGTTTAAAAACTTGTGATTTTAATTGAAAATTAGTTTTTAATATCGTTTTCACAATTCTTTCCCTTGGCACAGAAGAAAATAAAAGTACTACCCGTACAGTGAGGAAGATTCAAACTATTTCAAACTGAAAAAGAAGAATAAGAGGGGGTCCTCTTCCTTTTTTGAAGTCGGTTAAAAAGTTGAACTCATACTTGCCCATACCACAGCATACCTACCAAAAGTCTTTAACTAAATCAAAAAACAAACTTTTACGTGCTTTTACCTTTCTTTCTTAGATGTGTATTTTGACAGGTTTTGTACGAATGAAAACATTATTTATGACGTAAAAGTCATATCATTCATTTTGCTAAGTAATCGTTTTCGTCAGTTTCAAAACTTTTTCTTTATTCTTTCTTATATTGTATTTTAGTAAACAACACGGAGAGTTAGTTACCTAAATGTGCATTGTGGATGTGGACGCTAAAGCTTAGTCAGACAATAGCATGATCGATTAGTTTATGTTGAGATACATATTCTCTGTTATAATAATAGTCGAGTGAGTCTTCATGTACAAGATTTTTTGCGAGAGATCATTAACCTCAAAAATAGGAGCACGGTTTTTATGCGAGCCAGGAGTAGAGGTACTCTATCGCCTACTTATTTTATTGCCTATTTTTGTCCTTAGACTATGACTTAAATAGAGACTGTGATTATAAGAAATGTAATGATTCACACTACCATTCTATCAGTTCTTTAAAATAAAATTGTAAAAAGACAAACAATATTATAAATTTGTGACCTATTATTTTTCTGAATTACTACGCGTAGAAATTGATGATGATGATGATGATGATCCTTCCGACCGTTTTCGGTCATGGCGACCACTTCGACTCCTAATCGGTGGGGCGCTGCTGGTGCACCCGAAGATGGCTTATATAGCCGATCTTTGCAGCGAACTCCCGTGCACAGTGTGGACACGTGAGCACACCGCTTACGTAGTTATAATGGATGGCGGTGGTTTGACGGGCCTTTAATTCTTCACGCTTCGCGTCGAGATCAGCTTTACGCCACTCCTCAAATTCGTGAACCTGCCTCTTCACAGTCCCACGCCATTCCGGGCGCTGCGCTGCAAAACCTTCCCATTGAGAGGGCTCTATATTGCATCTTTTCATATGCCGCTTCTGAACATCTTTATATCTGAGGAGTTGACCGCCATGTTTCCGCTTACCCTCCTCTAGTTCAGAGTAAAAGATGCGCTTCGCCACCCTTTCCTCCGCCATACGTGACACGTGACCGCACCACCGAAGTTGCCGACGCATTAAATAAGCCTCAATGCCACCGACATTGGCACGACGCAGAACTTCGGTATTACGCACCCGATCAGACCATCTGACTTTCATGATGGTTCGAAGGCATCTAAGGTGGAAACGGTCCAAAGTGCGAATGTGGTGGCGATACACGCACCACGCCTCGGAGGAGTATAGGAGGTTTGGCAGCACAACCGCCATATATACGGAGATCTTAGTAGCTAGCTTTAGGTCGTGCGAGCAGAAGACCTTGGAACGCAGCTTCCCAAATGCTGCAGCTGCAGCACTGATCCTGCTGTTAATTTCGGCATCAAGGTCACACTTGGCTGTTATAGTGCTCCCCAGATAACGGAACTTATCGACCTGCTTCAGTACGTCCTCACCAAGCCTAATTGCCAGCGTCTCATGACCATGTATATCTAAGGACATCACCTCCGTCTTCTTGACACTGACCTTCATTCAGGCCGAACTTACAGCATGCCTGGTGGAAAGCAGACATTAACTGTTGCAGGCCATCTGGGGTTTCTGCTAAAAAGCACAAGTCATCAACATACATTATCTCCGTGATCAATGCATACGAGACTTTAGTGCGCGCCTTAAATCTGGCCAAATTAAAAAGGCTGCCATCTGTGCGAAAACGGATGCGGACTCCCTCGGAGACAGTTTGCAGGACCTCCCTGACCACCACCGCAAAGTAGAGGGCAAACAGTGTAGGCGCTAGGACACACCCTTGTTTCACCCCACAGGAAACGGGGAAGAAATGCGACTGTTCACCGTCCACAGAGACGCAGCACTGCATATCGTCATGCAGTAGTCTCAGAAGCCTCACAAACCTCTCCGTGCACCCCAGCTTTCTAAGCACAATCCAGAGAGCTTCACGAGGCACACTATCGAAAGCTTTCTCTAAGTCAACAAAGCAGAGGTACAACTTACGACCCTGTTCTCTGCTCTTTTCTTGCAGTTGACGCACAGAAAATATTGCTTCACAGGTGCCTCGGTCAGGTCTGAAGCCAAACTGGGTTTCGGGCAAGATCCTTTCTGACAAATCCTTCAGGCGGCTTAAAAGGACTCTTGCAAAGGCCTTTCCGGGAGCTGTCAGAAGCGAAATACCGCGGTAAGAGTCGCAATCGGAACGATCACCCTTATTCTTGTAGAGGGCACTTATGCAAGACACTTTGAAATCATTCGGGACTCGCTGCTCCTCCCACATACGAATAAATAGTTCCCAGACCAATGTGTGCAACTCCTCACCGCCGTACTTTAGTAGCTCCCCCGATACAGAGTCAATACCAACCGCCCGTTTATTAGGTTGCTGTCTGATGGCAGCGACAACCTCATCTCGGGACAGAGGCTCATCCAGCTCGGTAGCTAGGGGAAGTTGAGGCATTAAACTTATGTTCTGCAGATCAGCTGAACGATCTACATTGAGCAACGTATTAAAATGTTCGGCCCAACGCCTAAGCACATCCTCCTTGCTTGTAAGCAAAATCATACCGTCTGAAGACTTCAGAGGCACCTTTGCCCGGTAGGATGTACCAATCAGCTTACGTACCTCACTGTAAAACTCCCCAAGCTGGTTTGTGTCAGCGAGCCACTGAATGTGACAAGCTTTGTCTCGCCACCACTTGTCTTTTATTTGTCGAGACAGCTTACGCAATTCAAGGCCACTCTCTTTGACCACCGCATTACTTCCACCATGTCTAGTATGCTGTCGCAAGAGACCCCGATGTTTGTCGAGTGCCGCACTAAGAGCTTCGTCGTTCTCATCAAACCAGTCTTCATTACGCCGGTTTTTCACACCTACAGTAATGGAAGCAGTTTCCATAAGATGGGAGGACAAACGCTCCCCACGCAGCATCGATATCGTTTATCTCTTTAATTGGCGACAGCTTCCCAGATAAGGCTTTAGCATACATCTCCATGACCTCGCAGTTTTTTAGCCTATCCACGCTTAAAGACGCAGGCTTTTTACATTGTAATCTGCGCGGTCGACGAAGGCGGAGTCGCAGCTTAGTGACAATCAGCCGGTGGTCAGTCCAACAGTTCGCACCTCGCATGACGCGGGTGATTTGGACTTGACCAATATCTCGTTGCCTTACAATAGCATAATCGATTAAATGCCAGTGCTTGGATCTTGGGTGCATCCACGTTGTCTTGTGCTTGGCGGCAAGTCTGAAAATCGTATTCGATATAGCCAGCTGATATTGAGCACAAAGACTGAGTAACAACTGACCATTACTGTTCATATTGCCAACTCCGTGTCTACCCAGAACTCTAGGCCATGCCTCGTAATCTCGACCAACCCTGGCATTGAAGTCGCCCAGCAATAAAACCTGCTCTCTAGCGTTTATGCTGTCAAGGCATTGAGATAGGTCATCATAAAATTGTTCCTTGATGTCATCAGACTTGTCCAGCGTAGGAGCATAGACACTGATGACATTAAGGTAATTGTCAGAATCCAGGTGAAGGCGCAGTGTGGTCACGCGGTCGGAGATATGTACAGGGTACTCCTCTAGTCGTTTTACCAAATGATTTTTGACGGCAAATCCTACACCTGATCGTCGTGGCTCTGAGGAGGCGGTACCCTTCCAAAAGAAAGTGTAGCCGCCCCCATCCTCCACCAGCTCTCCTTCATCAGCAAGATGGGTTTCGCTAAGCGCAGCCACATCTACGTTATAGCGATGAAGTTCTCGAGCCACTATGGCGGTTTTACGTTCAGGGCAGGAGTTGCCATCTCGATCAATCAGCGTTCTAACGTTCCACGCGCCAAATGTCATAATAGGTGATTTCATGTTATTTATATTCTTTTTGATACGTCGACCACGATTAAAAATGATGCGATGGCAGCCGCGGTTACTACCACCTCTCAAGTAGGAGCGAGCATTTTTTTGGGGCACCTTTTCTAGCCCCCTCCTCGGCTGAGCGGGGAAAGCAGTGCCACCCTGATTAGGGCTGCTTTGTCATCCCAGGTGCTGCCGAATCCGCACTGTCGCCCCAAATTTGCAGTGCGAAAGCGACCACGGCGTGTACTCACACCCCTGGGACCGCCTATGTGCAGGAGTCAGACAAAGCCTAGCTTGCATCACGCCAGACCTCTCTACCTCATCCCATCGCCACAGGGCTTTACGCCATCGGAGTCCATTAGACGGAAGCGGTCAGATGCGCAGGATATATTAAGGTGCGCAAGCGTTCGCGCACACGCAGGCGCACGCACTCGTCCTCCTCCCCCCAGATTCAGTGGAACGGAGAACCGCTACGACTGAAGGAGAAGTCGGATGATGTGTCTGGCCAACGTTATTATACGCCCTCTAACGTCGCCCTAGGCCATCCACCTTGCCTTGCTGATCGCCGAGTCCGCCAAACCCTTTGCATATCTGCGGTGGGTTGCCTTCCTCGCCGAATCAGACTTCATGCGCTTTACGGGAGGGTTCCGCATCAAACTTGTCCACCGAAGTGGCAAGCCCCTCATCCAGGTTTAGCCCGTGAGCCGACACGGTTTGCCGGGGTGTGGCCGCTGCGCGCATCACAGCTACTTGGAGCCACTGGAGAGAGTTTGTGGGCTAACAACGACTTTAACACATTTCTACCACTTCTATAGAAGCCGGCTGGCAGAAATAGACGCTATTAACCCACTACACCCCACACCTACAGCGTAGAAATTATCGGTTTGACCAAAGCTTATTATGTAAAAGTGTCTGTAATGGTACAATATACCAAATAGTAGTGTAATGGGTACAATAATTTTGAACGATTTATTTAAATATCGTATTCCTCTACAAGCTAGATTTGAAAGATTCCTCCAATCTTATGATCTTAGGGCTCTTGTATAGGAAAGATTTTATTATATGCACAATTGGGAAAATTTCCATATCAAAATGGCACAGCACAGTTATTTGCCCCTGAAACAGATCAGTACCTAACTGTCTTCTGGTTATCGCTAATCCTTGTCACTGGCTGACATGGGTTTCCCCTTCTGCAAAATCTACAGTAAGAAAAAACTTTTTTCCATTCTGAGTAGGTATAATTTGTACACGATTGCAGTACAATTTGTAGTGAGAATATTTTTATTTATATATTTCTTTTTAATATTTCTTCTTAGTTCAGTAGTCATCGTTGAAGAGAGTCTCATATTCTGCCGCCATAAGAGCGTGTACAGACGTGCGCGTTTTCTGCGCGTTTGCTGCGCGTACGCGGTTTTGTGGAAGAAAACGACGCGCGCTGAATCCGCGCGCGCAGAAAACGCGCACGTCTGAACACGCTCTAATTGTTTTCCCAGTATAATGGTGTCTTCATCACATTTCAAGAAAATCTGTCTGATGCGCCCTTTTTTCAAATGTTGGCAGTATTATTTATTGCATGATAAATATAAGGAATCAACACAAAATGTGTTTTTGAACCCTGCGTACAAAGGCGAGCTTATCTCTATGTAAGAGATATCTTTCACTCATTAACTACGTGCACTCATTTGCGTGTAGCGTTGCGGTTGACATAAAAAAAAAAACAGCAAATGATCGTTTAGATACCTCTCTTTTCCATTTACTGTGGATAATTGATTTATTTACCTACTTGAAAACAACTTTAAATTGTTTCGTTTTTCTCCTTAATCGTTTTAGTTCGTTTCGTTACTTCCTACTTCAACTATTTCTCTCTTGTGTAGTGTTGACAGATTGAGGCTTTAAATAACGAAATCTGTAACTAAGATTTCATGTGCTTTGCTTGCCCCTTTGTGACTTTGTCATTTAAAGGCAGCCGAAGGAAAAAGCCGCGATTAGCTACTTTGTTTAAAATGTCAAAAAGTTTTTATTCGAAGTAAGTAAGTAGTTTTACAAATCACTTTTCGACGTCGAGGCGAGTTCAGGGGTAGGTACAGGCAAGGATGCTATTAGTACCTACTTATAACAGTCTTGGTTTAAAAGGTTCTTATCCCGCCATCTTAAAATGTCAAAAAGTTTTTATTCGAAGTAAGATTTTACAAATCACTTTTCGACGTCGAGGCGAGTTCAGGGGTACAGGCAAGGATATATTAGTACCTACTTATAACAGCCTTGGTTTAAAAGGTTCTTATCCCGCCATCTTAAAATCAATGTCAGTACTTCTACAGCCGGTGTATGCAAAGTATCTAGCACTATGTCAACGTTATGTATGAAATGAATGGAGAAAACAGTCGCTTGATCACATTTTGTTCTTAGCTTGCACACTAGATGTCATTGCAGGTAATGGTAATGTTCACGTAATGTTACGTTGTGCTACTGGTAATGCAATGTGTTAAATATAAATAATTGGTTTAGCTTTTAATTCCGTAGATCCTAAATAGTTCACATAGAATAGGGTTTTTCCAAAGCGAAGCGCAGCTTTCCGACTTACCTGGGTTTTCCCATAAAATATAGGTGTTTTTTCATATTCCCTGGCATAATCTGATTTTCAAGCGGGTTGGGGGTTGCAGTTGTTGTTAATTACAGATGAAAGGTGCTGCTTATTGACGTAGGCGGGGCAGCAGTTAAATGTATTTTGATGACATATACCTCCAGAAACTCGTACTTATGCTAAACTTTAAACGATAAGCTTTCAGAATTACCTATACTTAAAAAATATGAACAGAGTCTTATTTGACAGGCGTAATACAATACAATACAAATATCTTTAATAATAATATGGATGACCAAATGATGTGATTGTTAGAGGTACAGTAAAATTTCAATAAATAAAATCTTACTGTAAGACGTTCCGAATTTTAACTACCTACTTCATGAAAAACAGTTACTCACGTTTAAGACCTATAGGTAGAAACCAGAGTATAGAAATATCTTCCAAAGGCTTCAGAACATTCACGGTGAATTAAAGTAATTTTCTGCTGAATTTTTATTTGTGGCTCATATAATAATTTTCCTACCGAGGAGGGGCTCGCTCGAACTTACCCTGAAAGGTGAATAGGCCTTAGTTGACCACGTATATATGCATATATACAATAGAAAAAATATGAGAACAGAAACATGCAATCTACTAACATTTTTAATATAGTGAGCGTTCGTTAGGTACTCGCAGGTACATGCCTAGCTATAGCTACTGATTCATTATTTGTAGTTGCATCAGTTGCATGTTTCTTAAATTATACCTTTATACTTTAAAACAGATGTTATGAGCGTAACAAATAATTATAAAAGTAATTATATGTTATGTTTGTTAGAGATGTAGAGATACAGACAAGCATCGTCTTTGTCACAGAATTAGTCCTTAATCTACAAAAAAATAATAACGTTTAATGACAATGTCACACATTTGTTATATAAGTGGCATAATTAATGGTTATGCATTAAGGGAAACTCGTAGCTGACATTGAGAAAACATGCATTTGTGCAATCTCTGGCTTGGCGTGGTACGTGGTTGGCGGATAGCCTTCGCTTGCAAACGATGGCAAACGCTACCAGCGTCCACTCGTGTCCAACTTTACGTATATTTTGTTAAATCTTTATTCCCTTGAAAAAACACAGATTATAAAATGAGTGCTAATGATATTTTGTTTATGACAATTTTGCTTGGTCTTGCAGTTTTTAATTGCAATGGGAAAGTTGATATCGGTGAGTTCAATTTTTCGCAGATTTTATCGCTTTTTTATATTCGTTTGTCCATGGATGGATGAATGAATTGGAGTTTTTAAGTTTTATATAAGATATAAAAAAACTGAAAAATTTCGTTGATCTCAGAAAGGGATTTATTAATTTTTTTTCAACCTGCGTCTCTTCGATTCGCAAACAGGTGAAAATAGATAAGGAAAAAATAACTAGTTAAATATACCTAATAAAAATAAATATATTATTATGCGGACAGCGCAGGCCCCAGTGTTGTGAGATCTTTATCTAGCGCTTTGAACCGCTCTGGTTTCGAACTAGCTCTCCGTCCTCATTGTGTAATTTTTCTAGCTACCGTGAAGTATAATATTGTAATCTGTAAGTAATCAAATTTTCGATAAAAATACCTTTTATCAAGGCTGTACATAGAGCCAAAAGGGAAATGAAAAAGGATAAGGGTTTTCATACATTCATACCTAGCTTTGAAGCTTTACTTAGTTAAGTAAGAGAGATTTTGAAGTTTGTCGAACTTGAAACTAGTTATGTAGCATTTCGTCGTGAATAATTGCATTTTCTAAAGGTGCAGGGCAATCGATAATTTGGTTATAATGATAAATGAGATGATGATAGAGCAATGCGTAATTAATGTATGAGTTACGCACAAATGGTGCAAAATTACTTTAAATAGTTCTGTGATATACATTTAAGTAGGTATATATAAAGAACTATGTTCAATATTTTTTTTTAAATTTAAGATCTAGTAGTTATGAAAATAAATAAAAATAAATAAATAAAATGGTTAATCCCTACTAATATTATTAAAAAGTCCTTATTTACCTCCTACGTGGCCTCTATGTTTAACATTCATATTTTAATGTACATGTCCGGGCTTGGATCACAGATTTACATAACGAGTACAAAATTTCAACTCGATCAATTAGTCCGATTGTTTCCTGAAATGCACTCCTTATATAATAATATTATAAAATGCTAAAGTAACTCTGTCTGTCTGTCTGTCTGTTACGCTTTCCCGCCAAAACCACTGAACCGAATTTGATGAAACTTGGTATGGAGATAGAATAGACTTTGGGGACGGGCACAGGCTACTTTTTACCTCGGTAAAATACCTCATTCCCACGGGAATGACTGTAAGCGCGGGTGGAGCCATGGGGCGGAAATTACCAATCTGACCTTGGGGTATATTAGAATAGACCTTGGAGATGGATATAAGCTACCTTTTACCGCGGGAAAACTCCTCATTCCCACGGGAAAAAATGGCAGCGCGAGTGGAAAATTTTGACGAAATTTGGTAAAGAGATAGAATAGATCTTGGGGACGTATAAAGGTCATATTTTACCACGGGAAAAATAGTAATACAGGTGAAAAGTTTTGATGAAGATTGTACAGCGATAGATTTGACCTTAGAGTAGAATAGACTGCCTCTTACCGCGGGAAAATACCTTATTCTCTCGGGAAAAATGGTAGAGTGGGCGAAAAGTTTTAATTTATGGTACAGAGATAGAAATGGTACAGGGAAAAGTAGAAAATCAACGCAAGCGTAGCCGCGGGCGGGCAGCTAGTACTCCTATAATATATCCCGGCGCATTCCAGGTGTATTATAACATCTTGTGCTACACAATAAACACGGTGGTACTCGTACCTATGATTTAACTGAAATAAATTGATGATTTCATCTGACTGAACAATTAAAATATAACTAAAATAGACTCAAACAAATAAATTATAAAAAACTAGCTTCCCGCCGCGGCTCTGCCCGTAGCTACATATAGGCTAACTTTTACCGCAGTATAATACCTCATTCCCATGGAAAAAATAGTAGCGCGGGCAGAAAATTTTGATGAAACTTGGTAAAGGGATATGAAAATTTTTAGGTACCTACAGATAAAGGCTTCAAAATTCAGACTGAAAAACATCTCATTCCCACGTTAAGCGAAAGTCGAAAACTAACGCGGGCGTAGCCGCGGGCGGGCAGCTAGTAAATAATAATGATTGACAATCAGTACCTATGACTTTTCAAAAACCAAATCCCAAAGTTTGACTTTGATTAGAGTATGCGATTACTTTCGGCTGATATGACGAACTTTGTATCGGTCGAGTCGAGTAGGAGTTATATATACGGAGCCCTCTCCACGTGGGTTCAACTCCTACTCGACCGGTTTTTGTTTCTTTATAAAATAGTTCTGCCTGATACAGTTTTCGCATCGCATAGACCCTATTGATGTACAAAAGCCAGCTTTCGTCACCCTGCTGAGAAAACCTCGTAAAGAGCAGCTTTTGTCTAATTCCTTTTTTTTACAAATAGGGCAAAAAAACGCGCAGTATTTGCACTATAAAATTTACGCATTTGTCTTAAAGCTCTAAAGATAAGTAACTAAAAAACAACAGTATTAGTTTTACCTATCATACTTTTTTTTCAGTAGATAGTTATTTGTGTCTCCTGTAATGTTTTGTTAAAAGCATTTAAGTGGTTTTCTCAGCAGGGTGACGTAGTATGCGGCTTCACCCCTACCGCTACGGAATACAACTGCTCTCGAGGTCAACATGTCCAGACGCATGTGCTGCCTACTGTACCAATACCTAAGTAAATTAATATTTCTAAAAGAAATTGATTTTTAGGATCTGCCTTGGGACACGTAAAAATTATTTAACGTACGTAAGTCCTAACCCGTTTGTGTTGATATGTGGGCTTGCTTTATAAATATCAGAACTAGCTGACCTCCTCATCGCCGTCGTGTCCTAACAATAACAAACACAACATTTATTAAATTCCAACATCTTTAGCACCACACAGGCTGGTTTTGAGTTTTTTAAATTAATTTTATCATACTAATATTATAAGTTAAGTTAAGTAACTGACAGTAGTAATTAAAACAATTTATAATTCCTAAACAAAAAAAATTTAAGTGCCTACTACTTTATTGTATTTTTTTATGGGAAAATGGTTATTGTGGATTATTCTTAAGTATATTATGCATGTATTATACATATAAACCTTCCTCTTGAATCCCTCTATCTATTAAAAAAAACCGCATCAAAATCCGTTGCGTAGTTTTAAAGATTTAAGCGTACAAAGGGAGGGACATAGGGACAGAGAAAGCGACTTTGTTTTATACTATGTAGTGATATGATGAAGCAAAATGGTCGTTTGAGTAAAATAAAGAAACGATTGCACAATCATCGCACACTTGGCCTGTATATATATCCTGTTCCCGCTTGTGAGGCTTCAAAACAAGAAACTGGTGTATTTTCCGTTTGTCTTAATTGTAGGTAGTGTTTGTTACTGGCACCTATACATACATAACGTAATAGAGTATTTCTTTCCTTTCGGCAACGGATTTAAGATTTACATAATATAAATTACCTAACTGCATACTTGTCACACGCACAGTTTCGCAAGAAACCTATTATTGTTAGTCGTTACAAGTGGCCTAATCTCTATAACACATAACATCACATTCTCTACATTTACATAATGAAAGCACAAACAGAGTACCTAAGTATTTTGTACGGCACATTTTTTAAATAATATTCATTTATCTGCTACTCGTCATTCATTCAAACTCAATTACGATTTATACAATTTATTTATTTATTTTATATTTTTTTATATCTTAATTTTAAATTTTAATAATGTTTTTAATTATAATTTTTAATTTTAACTTTTCAACTTTATCGTAAAAAGTGTAAATAATATGGGACTATGTTTCCTACCTCTATGAAATAAATGATTATTATTATTATTTAATGTTAAGTTTTACGTTACGAGTATACGAGGGAATAGGTAGAAAAGAAATGGCTGAACTAAATCTTTCTTAGTTTTTACAATAGTGTAAATTGGTGTGTGCTTCTTCTTCGGTCGGTCAGAATCGTATTGTAAACCTCGGTTGAGAAGGTACACATACCATCATCCGCCATCTTATTTCCATGAGGATTTTTAATACTTTGACTAACATATTATAAGGAGTTTAAGGAGTATTTAATATGTAAATTTTCTGTATCAAGCCTTGTGAAAATATACCTCAAGGAGTTTGTTGGTTCTATTTAAGTAAACGGGTTTAATTAAATAAAAAAATATTTTATTTTTTCTAGAGAAATATCTCAAAATATGCGACAGAAATTCCCCGGATGTGAATGACTGCCTGGTGGACGCCATTCAAGTGGGTCTGCGAACCATGTGCGACGGCGTCAAGGAACTTGGACTACCAGCGATCGACCCTTACAATCAAAAAGAGTTGCGTGTAGATTACAGGAACAATCAGGTTACTTCTTAGGATGCTTCTTAGCTTAAGCCCACATTAACCGGCTGTTTTACAGCTCAAACAGGTCCCCCCCCCACCGAGGGGTTCGAGCCTACCCTGAAATCAGGGTGAATAGGCCTTAGTCGACCACGTTGGCCCAGTGCGGCTTGATTAACTTTACACACAACCTTTGAATTACTTCTGAAGTGTGTGCAAGTGTACTCACGATGTTTTCTTTTACGATGTTTTCATTAACTAAACTTTCAGTCGCCTTTATGGTCGTCAATCGTTGTTTCCTTCAAAATTTCGTTTAATGTTTAGTCATACTAATATTATAAAGAGGAAAGATTTCCTTTGAAAATGCTGTGTTTTCCCTCTACAAAGCTGGTTCTGTTAATAATTAGCACAGGAAAAAAAATCCAATTCGGTGCAGAGAGAGGTTCTGAAGCGAACCACGCGCCACGTACGTAAAGATCGTATGTTGTATTTCGGGGATTAATTTCTTTTAATGTAGATAGATTATGTATTACTAGCTGTTTGTCCGCGGCTACGCCCGCGTTGTTTTCCTACTTTTCCATAGTAATTTTTATCTATCTCCCGCGAACTCTTTAATTTTCCGCAATTCAAAGTATCCAAGATGTTGACCGGGGATATAAGGTACCACCATGCAAAATTTCAGTCAAATCGGTCCAACAGTTTCGAAGATTAGCCCGTACAAACAGGCAAACAGAGAAACAAAAAAGTAAAAAAAAATCTGGATGTGTTCTAGCTATAATCACTTCTTACATCCCCGTCTTGGTTTTTAGAAAAAAAAATTATATATGTATACAGATTTTCGATATATACAGTTTTATTATATATAGAAGATGAGAAAGTTTATCAGATTCATTGATCGAGTAGGTATGTCCTCTCGGTTTGTCCTGTGGTTTTTGCTAATACGCATGTACTGTTCGACTTGGCCAATCCGATAAATACTGAATGCGTCAGGTCAATCAAGACAAAGCCTGGCAAGTCAAGCCAGGGACATCTTGCCGTTTAGAAGTCATTAAATGATAAATTAGAAAAACATTGTCATCTTTTAACAGTTTTATGTTAAGTGAGTAAATAACTCAACTAAAAATATGAAAGAAACACCATATTGCGTATATAGTTATCAGCACTGCTACGATAATTAATAAGATTTTCGTTATTTCCATCTCTCATGTTTATCACTAGTAAACATACTTAGCTCGACCTTCCTCTCCGTCCGCACGTCTGCTCTTAGGGATGACGATGACCGCAGATCGTAAATATTCAAGTCATGTTAGCGAACTTATTCAAATTTTTTTTATTTTCAGGTTTATAATTCTAAACACGTTGATGTTGCTAAATATACGAATTCAGTTGTTTATACATATAGTTAAGAACTTTTACCTTTTATGTCCGCAGATCGCAGCCAAAATGACGATGAAAAATATCCTGGTGTATGGATTGAGGGAAGCAAAAGTTCAGGATGTCAGGTTGGTGTTGTGTTCAATACTTTACTTAGCGTGTGGGTTTCGAGGTTAACCTACGCCACAAGCCCAGGTGTCAGAATCATTGAGCCGCCTATAGCTTTAATATCTGTCACACTATCCATATATTTGTCAGCCAAAGAGCACCAAAGAGCATTGGAGAGAACTATGATTGGAGCCTTCGAATTAGGAACGATGAGATCCGCAGGCAAATCAAAGTCGTCGATATAGCCCAAAGTAACTTCTCGAAAAATATAATCCTAAGTTTCAAATTAAAAAAAAATTGTATTACAAATTAATTTGCGATTATTCTGTTTGTAAAACAACCATTTTTTTGCTGGTATTGTTATTCTGATTCATTACTATGTTTGGACTACCTACTTGGGCGTGTAAACACTTAATAGATCGTATTTTGTCGGCAAATAAAGTTGATAATCGCATTAGAATTTCTTATCTTTTGAAAAGTAAGGTATAGGAGTATTTTCAAGATCATCATAGAAAACTCTCTCTGTGTGTAGACGAAACCTAATGGATCCGAACGTTTTCGGTCGCCTGTTAGTGAATTAATTCTTAGAACTTTTGCTATTTTTATTGTAGGTTAAGAGCAGACGAAGACAACTTCTTACTTGAAATGGACATGACGACGCCGAAGGTATTTGTGAACGGCACTTACCATGGCGAGGGAGGGTGGAACTCCCTTTTCATCAATACTACTGGCACCTTCAACACAACCATGAGTTAGTAACAATTTAGCATTGAAAATATAGATATAATTTTAGATCCAGTAGAACAGATATATCTATCTTTTCACGATTAGTTAAGCAGAATGAACTAGTTTGAATAGTTCCCTAGTATAATGTGGTATAATATGGTATATCGTGATTTTATCCTCACCCTGCTTCGGAATGTGCGCCGATAATCTGCCTCTACATACATAGGTACTAGGTAGTAGGTAATTTTAATATCCGTCCAGAAAGGAAATTCACCCCCCGCCTCAAAATGCGCTCCTTGCAATGTATTTTATTCTTATTAAATTGAGTTGAGGCACAGAGCGTCGTCGATGGCCAAGTGGCTAGGGGCCGTTGACTTCCATTCGGAAGTTCACGGGTTCGAACATCGGCACGTACCAATTTGTTTTTGATTTTAGAATTCATATATATGTTAACGGAAATGTATGAAATCCGTCATTGTATACAATTCCTAGGAAATGTATACAATGCCTAAAATCGCCCGGAAATGTATGAAATAAATTATATTAGACACATTTCCTAGGAAATGTATACGGGTCAAAATCAGAGAGGTGAGCATTTTAGGTTTTCAAATATCCGAGAAATTAAGTTTACTTTTGAAGAAAACTAACAAGCGGAGTCTGTTGTGTCATTAATAATTAATCTTTCCTGTGAAGCAGCACGCACAAAAACATATATTTTAGAAATTCTACCTGTTCATAAGAATAATGCCAGGGCTAAAAGTCATTTCGGGAACACTTTTTAATATTTTTTTAATCATAAAATAACAAATGCATTTAAGATTCACGTTCAAGAAATTGTATTTAACTTGTTCCTAGATCGTATAATGTTGTTATTTTGTATATTTTCACAATAAAACACTTATTTTTCAAATAACTCTCCATAAATTTTCAATAGGTGTAAATTTTGCTCCAAATTTTCAGTTTATTGAACACATTTTTCACTACATTCTATATTAATAATATAAGTACAAAAGTTTTAAGGTCATTTCATGCTGTATATGCAAGATTTAATTATAGCATTACGTATTAGTGATATAATTGCTGTTTTTGCGATGTTCCCGAAAATGACGGGAGTGTTCCCAAAATGATGAAATGCCTCTTCTGTCTATGCAACTTTATTTTATTTTTTATATTTCCTAATTTTTGTCTCTTCATCTCTTTTTATTCAGGTTTAAAAACTTGCGCTTTTTTGAATTACCCTTTTTACGATGTTTTTTTAGACGCTATACTGTCCACTTTCAGTCGTTTTTTTTTATTTCTTTTTCCCCTATTTTTATTGTTTTACATGTTACTCGTACTAAATTAATACCTAAAACCAAAAATTTTCATGGTTATTAATGCACTTAAAAGCATTACAGCATTATTTTGCCTCTAAATCGTCATTTCGGGAACGCTCATATACGAGAACGTTCTCGAAATGACCGTTCCCGAATATGACTTTTTGACAGATACGTTCATGTCACGCTTGACGCCGCAATGTTATATATTGGTTTTAGCGGTTATCAACAAGTGAGCTGTAACAATTATAAGAATTTAGCAAAAATACATGCAAATAATCAAAAACTTATAACGTAACACGCGTTCCCGAAGTGACAGGGAATTAAAGTACGCTTGACACTATGAAATTAAAAGGTACTTAGAAACAAAATCAATTATTTTTTTCCGTGTTCCGTTAGTGTTTTCCGGTCCTATAACTAGCGAACTTTACACTCTTGCTCGCTAACGCCACCTAACGTTCATTGTTTTAATTCCATCGACCGATATCCAACGCGTTCACGGAATGATTTGGTAAACGTCGGACAGCATTTGAATAGCCAAAATGTGAAGAAATTAAATTAATATTAATCTAATTTGTACGTCTATTCTTAGTTTGATGATTTTAAAAGTTAATATTAAATTTTTGTTATATTTAAGTCGTAATGGTAAACATTTTTGACATGTCTGAATTATGAAATATGGTATAAGGACGCGTTCCCGGAATGACTATTTGGACCTTGTTTTGTTCAAAATCGAATATAATACTATTCTAG
This sequence comes from Teleiodes luculella, assembly GCA_948473455.1. Taxonomy (NCBI): domain Eukaryota; kingdom Metazoa; phylum Arthropoda; class Insecta; order Lepidoptera; family Gelechiidae; genus Teleiodes; species Teleiodes luculella. Next base: position 8,396,274 of record OX419583.1, on the reverse strand, counting down.
AAAAATAAATATGCTAATTGCCTAGTAATTATGCACAGAATCTTTATTTTAAAATAATCATTTTAGTAATATCATGTTATTTTAATATAAAAAAGTTTGTCGACACCTAAATGCTCACCTCTCTGATTTTGACCCATACATTTCCTAAATAGCGATCGGAAATGTAATACATTCAAGATGACAATAAGTAAGCGGGGAAAGCGGAGCGCAGGGAGGCAATTGCAACAGAAGTATATGATAGTACTACTCGTACAGAAGGGAAATTTACCTCCCCGCAACAAAACAAGTTCCCCGCCCGATATCCCTCTACTCACCGCATCCCGTAGGTGCCGCCAAACTCCGCGGGATGGTGTAGCGTGGTATTTGTTGAAGCATAAAGACTATTTTTCTTTGATTTTAATTTTCATCTTGTAGTTGTATGCTATAAAAATTAGAACCACGTTGGTTCTTTCCCACCTGTGGTACTGCGTCACCCGATCAGGCGAACGTTTGCGATAGTGCTGCTGCTTAAACATTCAGTGCCTATATACCAGCCATAAATAAGAATAAATAGTTAAATTTTAGAGTGTAATTACTAATAAACCCTATATTTATTTTACCTGGGTGGTTTACTTATCATAGTTTTAAAAAAGGCTTTTTCTTTTATATTGTGGCGTATACGAAAAACTGTTGACTTATCAAACTAAAGTTTTGAGCTTTACAAGCTTTATTTATAGTTTTTGTGCTAGATACGGTGTAAAAAATAATAAATAGCAGATTTTTTTAAGTTTAATTATGAAAAATGCTTTATAAAGATTTTTTTATTAGCCTTGAAAAAAAAATTAATTGTCAGTTTAACAAAGTGTTTTATTTATAATACTCACAGATAACTTTGATTCTTAGTTAAACAAAGAGATTTGTTCATTTTATTCCCAGAAATTATTAGTTTTATACATTTCCTAGTACAAGTTCGGAATTTTATACAATTCCTAGGAAATTCATACATTTCCTAGGATATGTGTGTAATAAATAATGTTCGAAACATTATTTCATACATTTCCTAACGAGCTTCGGAATTGTATACATTTCCTAGGAATTGTATACATTTCCTAGGAATTGTATACAATTCCTGGATTTCATACATTTCCTGTAACATATACATTACATTTATTCGACGCTCTTACGGTGATGGAAAACATAGTGAGGAAACCCGCACACACCTGCTAAGTAATTCAAGGGTCGTGTGTGAAGTTGACCAACCCGCGCTGGGCCAGCGTGGTCGAAATGAAAATGAAAATGAAATTAAATGAGTTATTTGCACTTGGAGAACTAACGTGAAAACTCCGCTGTGATTAGGCAAACGTGAAAATCTTAATATCAAATATATCTTTTATTCGAAGCTGTATGCCCTCTAAAGCACTAGCTTGTACGGAGACCTAATGGCACATTGGTAGTGCGCCTGTACGGCCCGGATAGCCAAAGAGATGTGGGTTCGAATCCCTGCCCAAGCTTAATGAATTTAATTTTTCGCTTCGAATAAAAGATATAGTTGATATATCAGACATCTTTTTAAAAAGCAATAAATTAATATCAAATATAAAACAATTGGATAAACATTTTGCAACATATTTTTTATTTCTCGAATAAAACTTAGCATCTATCAATTCACTGACGGCCTTTTAATCTTTCAGAGAATCTAGTCTACACCTGGAAAATAAATGGGAAAACAGAAAACATTAATGACGAGATATATCTAAAAGCTACCTCCTTTTACATGAGACCTGATGTAACAGATTTAAAATCGTACGTGACCAATGACGATCCTGCAACTCGAGAAATTAGTAAGTTATTTGCTTTTTTTTTTCAAGCCTTATTTTATTTCAAAAAATACCCTTTCATTAGTATTAAGTTATCTACCCTAAGCTAGCATACATGACAGACAACAATATCGTAACAGTAACATAATACTCAAACAAGATGACTCCTGAGGATATTTCATATAAAATCACCCGTAGATTTATCGTCTCGGTACGATAGGTAGATAGTGCTTCCATATTAGTCATCGCCAGTAGTGCATATTGGGCATATTTATTACTACCTACCTACAGAACAAAGGCGTGCGAGTTGAATGCATTTGTCGCCTTCCCATCTATAAACATGGGTGGTACCCACCCAGAGTACCCAAGCAACCGTGACCGTGGGTGGGTGGGTAACTGGGTACTCTGAGTGGATAAATCCATAAGAAACTATTAGTAACTCTGTGCTATTGCTGTTTCGTTCTGAATGAATGATTTCCTCCCCAAAAAAAAATCTCGCCATATTGCGGAATTTCAATGGAACTAATTTTATAACGGAAATTGTTGCTATAAACATAAAAATATGCACGTGGCGCCCCCATAGCTGGTTTTTTATTTCTTTGGTCAGGCTTTCCGTAGTTTAACGTTTAACTCCATACAAAGGTTAACGTAACGTCCAATTCCATTCATACAATTGCCTACGTTTGTTTCCATCGCTCTTCGCTGTTCGCGGTCGCCGCCACTCCACAGCTGCCGCGCCGCCGCCGCCGCGCAAAACTGTGGCCAGGGCTCAGGGTGTTGCACTCTTTCGAACGGGCGTAAAATAACAATTTCAATTATTTTTGCGCGACTCAGAGAAACTAATAAAAGCAATGCCAAATCACAGGAGATATTGTTGTGTGTGGAATGTGGATGTTTAAATTCATCAAGAAATAAACCAGGATTAACATTTTAAATCTATTATCATCATCATCATCATTTCAGCCCGCTCTTCGATCACCAATGTCAAAACCTACCCTGAAGCCAACTGCGGTAGTGATCATCAGCTACTCATGACAGAATCCCGAATTCATCTTAATAATACCAGGAAGCGAGTTGCTCAACCCAATACCAAACTGGATGAAAGTCAAATCCAGTTTGGTACTGGGTTCAAAAACTACTGTGCCGATTTCAATAATTCTTTCACCATTAGAATGCTACATTGACCCTGAGTAACATAGGTTATATATTTTTTTTAATTAGGGATCCTTACTAAATCTTCAATAATGTAAGTAACCCAAGGTAAAAAAAAAAACCTATAATATTCCTAATAATTGAATGGGCTCCGGAACTACTGAACCGATTTTGGTAAAACTTGGCACAAAGATAGAATAGACCTTGGGAAAGAACATAGGCTACGATTTACCGCGGGAAAATTTCTCAATCCCATGGGAAAAAAAATTCAAGCGGACGGAGTTGGCCAAAGAAAGAATAGACCTTGCGGAAGTATATAGGCTAACTTTGCCACGGGAAAATACCTCATTCCCACGGAAAAAACTTAACGCGACGGGAAGCTAGTAATATATAATATTACAAAAATAACTGTCTGTCTGTTACGCTTTTACGCCAAAACCACTGAACCGATTTTGATGAAACTTAGTATAGAGATAAAATAGACCTTGTGTACGGACATAGGCAACTATTTACCGCGAGAAAGTACCTCATTCCCACGGGAAAGATGGTAAGCACGGGTGGAGTCGTGGCGTAGGGCGGAAACTTTATGAAACTTGGTATCTATACCAATCTAACCTATGGGGGTATGATAATAATTGGAGATGGATAAGGTACATTTTACCAAGGAAAATCTCTTCATTCCCAAGAGAAAAATGGAAGCGCAGGTGAAAAGTTTGTATGAAACTTGGCACAGATATAGAATAGCTCCCTGGGGATGTATATAGGCTGCTTTTTACAGCAGGAAAATACTTTAGTAGTACAGTTACATATTATTCGAATTGAATATTTTTTTAAGGGGAATTATAAAACGAGCGAATAAAAAAACAACTTTGCGACTGATGATGACATACTGTTTTAATAACTTGAGCGGCATGAATTTGAGTAGGCGAAAAATTAACTAAACTAATTAAACGACGAATATTGATTAATAATAAAATCCAGAACGAGCTTACAAAAAGTGCATTGTGAATAATCCATTTCAGATATTAAAATTACCAAGTGAGCAACTGGCAAGACGAAGGTCACTGGCTTTGATAATAGTAGTCAGGGCGTTAAACGAAGTGGGGGGACGGGGGGCGTAAAAAAACAAATCTACCCAGAATCTAATCGGTTGGTTAGGTTAGGTTAGACTGATGTCAATAACAGAGCGGAGGGAGCCGAGCGAGCGGAGCGAGCGTGCCGCAGCAGCGGCCGGGGACCGCCGGAGTTTTAATTTTTTCAAAGTTATTTTTGTATTCGAAACACTTCATTTAAGATAAAATGACGCTCAGTATAAAAAATACATTTGCCAAATATTGAAAAAAATGTAGGACGTAACGTTGACACTCAAACAAATATTAGGTCGCTCAAATATTATGAAGCTGCTCATTTTGTTTTTTAAGTAACTCAAATTAATGTTTGTAAGTTGCTGTTCTGTTGATTTCTCGTCGCTCGCAGTCAGTCGCTCACTTAGTAATTCTATAACCCAAATTAATTAATTTTGTCACTCAAAACTGTAATTTACAGTCACTCGTTTTATTACTACCCATTTTTTAATCTTCAATCAACGCATAAAAAAAACAGGTACATAGTTTTGCAGTTTCTTTCAAGTGAAATTGCAACCATCCATCAAAAATAAATAACTTTTTTTAATGGACCAGTGTTCAAAAGTTCCCGCCTTTGAATTAGAACCTTGGGCAGACAAAAGATGGCGCTGCAAGGCATTTCCGTTGAAACCGGAATTTTTTTTTTTCGCGCGCCAAATGAGACAATGTTTACGACGATGACGCGGCGGTCTCGCGGACCCGCGCGCCCGTTCATGCAAGCTTTTACTTTCTTTCCCGATCGATATAATAATATCGTATAGGTATTTTAAAATGTAACTTTGTATGTGTTACGCTCAAAGATCGAAAACGCTCAGTGAGCGGAAAAATAGCTCACAACGCGTTGTGGTCACAGTAAAACATCCACATCGCGAAATTCGTGTTATGGCTCTAATGAAAACGCGCACGAAGCGTTGTGGCAATCACAGAAAGACCAAATAGCGAAATTCGTGTTGTGGCTGACATGCTATTCGATCTCAACGCGTAGTGGCAGTGAAGAAAAGCCATGACGCGTATGGAATATTATTTGATTACGACGCATACTACTTTCTGATATGGATCCTACTCTACTAGGCCTAGGCTGGAACTGTTTTGGTAGATGTCCATAGGAAATATTTTTTATTTTATAAAATCACTGCATAACGTGTTTGTCATTATTAAATATAATTATATAAATTTAAATAAAATAAAGCTATATTTGTTATTATTGAGATTACTTTAGGTATATTTAAAAAATCAACGTATTAAGTGATAAATTATTGAACACAAAATATTAATCATTTGTAAATTACTTATAATTCACTTAAAATAATTAGGGATTTTTTTATGACAGTTTAAATTTTTTTAAAAGAGCCGACACCGACAAGTTACTTACAACCAGTTCGTCGTGATATGGTTAAAACAATGAATGCTCAGAACGCGTCATGGCTTTCTGCATTACCACAACGCGTTGAGAAAGTTGAGATCGAATAGCATGTCAGCCACGACACGTACTTCGCTATTTGGTCTTTCTGTGATTGCCACAACGCGTCGTGCGTGTTTTCATTAGAGCCATAACACGAATTTCGCGATGTGGATGTTTTACTGTGACCACAACGCGTTGCTCACTGAGCGTATTCGATCTTTGAGCGTAACATATGCATATCGTTTCTTAACATGCTCTTGTAAGTCTTGTAACAGAGAGTATAATCAATTTTATTTAAAAATACTTACGTATTTGTAGCTATTAACTCAAAATTAAGTGAAAAGCCGACTGCAATCAACTCGCGTGTGTTTTGTTATATTATTATTTTGTTGGTACCTACACGTATTATTTAGTTTTTTTTATTGACGCTCCCGTAGCCTAGTTGCTTGGTAGAGTTTGGCATATGAAAGTAGACAATCGATGAAATTGGAAAACATTGCACTGGCAACAAAGTTACGTAGAAAAAAAAAGGATCAAATTAGGTCAAGCCAGGATGATTTTATTCAAATTTGCCGCGTTTTTTCGTTGTCTACTTTCACGTATGTCTGCCTTCGAAGCACAGGGTCGGGGGATCGAATCCCGCCCAGGGCAAACATTCGTGTGATAAGCACTTGCGTTTGCGTTGTGTCTGGATGTTGTATATCTATGCTGTCTGATACCCATCATAGTGCAGGCTCTACCTAGTTTGAGGTCCAATTACCATGTATCTCACACATATTCATTAAATGAATAAATTTTATTTTTTATTTTTTTATTTATAAATGTGCGATAATATTGTATTTCTTTACAGCTAACCTAGCCAATGACTTTGCAAATACGAACTGGAAAGTGCTGTACCGCGAGTTTCTACCCTACGCGCAGAACAACTGGAATAGAATTGGAATACGAATCGCCAATAAATTGTTTCTGAAAGTTCCTTACGATCAATTATTCCCTGCCAAATTATGAGTTAGTAGAGTTGCTATTGTGTGAAAGTAAATAAAATTTAATCTTAAGTTATTAGGATCCCCCACATTGGGCGTGAATATAGGCGTGGTCACACACTGTACCTACGGGAAGGAGGCCTTAAAAATAATAGAACATCCTTTGATGAATCGAACTATTCGTGCCTACCCATGTATTTCATTATAATATTGGTGCTAACGTTGTGGTAGCTTTTTCTTGTAGAATGGAATAGTAAAGTACTTTTATTGTTTCATTTATTTTGACTTTTATTTAAAAGTTTGTCTTAAAACTAATGGCATATGTCGGTGAGATGGCAACTGCACTTACGTAGTAATCTGTGACTGCACTTGCTTTGCTCCCTGGAACTTTCTGGGTCAATTACTTTCAGATAGGTCAGAGACCTTTCAAGGTCAATTTGATATATTTGTACGTCCTCCCTACCTACTGCTGCTACTGCCCTACTCCACTTTCTGACCTTTTATTACCGCAAGGTAGCACAACAGAATAAATATAGTACTGTGGCTCTTTTACTTTTAATACTGGCCGCGTGTTGGTTCGAAAATTGAATTAATTTAGAATTGATTGATTTTGATAGTTTCAGTCAGTTTTTGGTCGGATTCTTCCTGGGGAGCTGTTAAAAACGCTCCAGGATCTTACTTTTCGGGTTTAGTTTATCATCCCGATTATTTTATTGTGATGTGCTAATAGTGTTTATGTATAATAAACAGTTTACGTGCCGTTTCTGTGTGTTTTACTCTTCAGAGTAGGTCACACACGTTATACTTAGTACCTACATGTACTAGTGTGCAAGGTACTAAAGCATTACCTATTATTGATTTATGATTTGTGATGATTTGGTGGAATGGCAGGTCTTGGTCCAGCTTTTGAACATTTTCGCCCACTGTCTTGAAGTGTCTTGTCACTCTCTGTTATGTTTGGTTGGAGGGTTTCATCATACATACCTACCTACCTAAGATCAACATTAATTGTCAACAATTACGAGTATAAGATCGACACCATGATGTGATCAAAAAACCTCGCCATATTGCGGAATTACAAAGGAACTAATTTTATAATGGAAATTGTTGCTTTATCATACGAAGCCGTGACGAAGCCACAATTTTTCAGGGCTGGAGGTGTCAAATAGCCATTTTGAAAGCTGTCAAAATGTGACAAATAGATAATTATATTTATCCACGGTTTATTAACATTTTGTGCTTTTTGTGATTAAATATGGCTTTAAATAAATTATAATGTTTAAAAATATATTTAGTTCGGTCTTTATATAGGTATCTCTTTTGCACACACCGCCTGTGTACGAGTATGTATGCACGGCACAACAGCTATAAGCACGACACGACCTCGCTAGCTGCGGCTAAGCGTGTTGTCTTACTATTACACTACGCAATATTTAGCAAGCTAGCCAGTAAGCACGGTTGAATCCACTCGATCGGTCTAATTAGACAGACTAACCTTACTCTGACGTTACGGAGGTTCCGGATTCGAATCCCGGTGGGGATCCGTCGAACAAATATCACTGTGAGAATTTCCCCAGTTTGTTTAGATTAGAACATTGCAGACTGAATCACCTGATTGTCCGAAAAGAAAGATGATTCCATGCTTCGGAAGGCATTTGGTCCGAGCTATTATCTACGAATGTAGTCGTCATAGGAGCCATGTCGGAAGCCTAAAGCGTTTCAACAATTCCGACACCAGGGTTTGTGAGGTAGGTTAACCTCGAAACCCACTCGATAAGAGGCTCTGCGGCTGCTGAGCGCTGACTGAAGGTATGAGCGTGCTAAAACTTATAATAACACTGCCATATTTAGCAAGCTAGCCAGTAAGCACGGTTGAATCTTCTCGATCGGTCTAGTTAGCCAGGCTAACCTTGTAACCTCTTATTAACCTTGCTTAGCCTTACCACGCCTTACTAAGCCTTTCTTGAAATCGCATTGTGTAATAAGCTTAGTTTCCCAAATTTTTCTGTAAATAGGTACTTGACACTGGCACAAAGGGGGGTATTACATTGTCAAAGATCTTTGACGCAAAGATTAGAAAGGGACGCAGTTATGCGTTAGAATGAGATACAAATACACCGCGCTCACTCTTGCGCATAACTGCGTCCCTTTCTAATCTTTGCGTCAAAGATCTTTGATCATATATCTTTTATAATGTAATACCCCCCAAAGACTAATAAGTTCCATAATCACGAAGTTAACAAAAAAGGGAGTTTTACGCGGGAATCGAGATTTCGTCCTTTTTAAAATTAGTTTTTCCACAGTATAAATATAATAATAATAATAATATAGTATGTACTACGTAGTTTTTCACGGTAATTGTGTAAAAAATAATATCATTCACTGAATTTATTATTGACTATCACTGAATGAAACTCAATAATATGTTTCCTAAGAACTAAACAATAATAAAGATATATGACAAATAAAATAACTTTTTAAAAACCCACAAACAATTCCAAAGAAGATCAATATGAAAGAGTATGCGATTCATCATCATCAGCCGAAAGACGTCCACTGCTGGACAAAGGCCTCCCCCAAGGATGGGGGAGGCCGTCCCTGGGATTACCATCAACAAATTGTTTTGTTAATATGGTGGAATTAGTGCGATACCTAACTAAAGAGCCTGAAAAGAAATATTGAATGAAAGTGAGAAATAATGGGTGGATAGCTGTTTCTGGTTTGATATTAAACTCCGACGTCATTGTCACAGTATAAATATAGTATGTACTACGTACTCATTGTGTGTGATGTAAGGAAAGGACCACCCTTGCATTTTAATAATCCCGTAACAAACAAGAAATGAAACTTACAAAGACTAGGCTGTATGGGCTTTGAACCTTTTGCCTTTTCCATAACATAAGGCAAATTTAACTTAAAAAAATTAAATTTACAAAAAAAAAACTGTTGTTTTGTGATGTGAAGGCTGTAATTCGTTAAAAATATTTTTTGTGCTCAAAACTAAGAAAATGGCTGCAATTTTAAAATATTTAGTAGCAGGTTTAGTGAGGTTTTGGCTTATTCATACAGATTACTGGCAATCAATAGCAAACCGCGTTGAAATTGCAACGCCGCTAAACTCTTGGAAGAGGTTAGTCGAGGGCGTTTACTTGTATGATCATAACATAGACCCTTACGAAGGAGACTCCTTCCACGAGTCTCCTATTATACTGGTGTTCTTCCACTTTCTGATGAAAAGAATGCCCTTTATTCTACCACTCTTCTTTACCATACTGGACTTACTGACAGCATATTTATTGTATAAAACTTCAAGAGCTTTTGGCCGAATGTTAAAAGATTCTCAAGAGAATATGCTAAACGAAGTTGATAAAGATTCAAAGACTCTACTTCTGGATGCCACACAATTGACAGAATCATCAGAATATGTATTATCTGTGTATTTGTTCAATCCTTACTCGGTTTTGAACTGTGCTGGAATGACAACAACTGTGATACAAAATTTCTTGGTTGCCGCTTCACTGTGGGGTGCCTCTGGTGGACACAGAATATTGGCATGTGCATTTATAGCCCTAGCAACACATCAAGCACTTTATCCGCTGTTACTTGTTGTACCGGTATCTTTACTGCTGGCAGAAGTAAATAAGGGCTGTAACAAATGCTCCTATATCAGGACGCTGTTGGTGTTTGTCTTATGTTGGGGCTTCTTGATCTTTATTTCGGCGCACATAATGAATGGATCTTATCAGTATATTTACAATACTTATGGTTTTATGTAAGTATCCTAAAAAAATAATTTGTTAGGTTGAAGGTTATGTTACTTATGAAGTTATGACTTCAAATGGCTAATGAATTTGTGTCTTTCAGATTAACAGTACCAGATCTGAAACCAAACATTGGTTTATTTTGGTATTTCTTTACTGAAATGTTTGAGCACTTCCGTTTGCTGTTTGTGTGTGCATTTCAAATAAATGCATTAGCTCTATATGTGGTGCCTCTTACGTTAAGATTCAAAAAGGAGCCTGTGCTGCTGGCTACTGTGCTCATCGCATTATCTACAGTGTTCAGATCATATCCTTGTATTGGAGATGTTGGATTTTATTTGACCTTGTTGCCAATGTGGAAACATTTATTCACTTGTGAGTATTTCCTACAAAATTACAACATGAACTTTATTTATGAGTAAAGTTGTATCTACTGTGTATTCCATTTACTTTCAGTCATGCAGCAAAAGTTGATAGTTGGCTGTACCTTCATCATGACTTCAGCTCTGGGACCTGCTGTTTGGCACCTCTGGATCTACTCTGGATCAGCGAATGCCAATTTTTTCTTTGGAGTTACACTTTCTTTTGCTACAGCTCAGATATTCCTCATTACTGACTTACTCTTTGCTTATATAAAAAGAGAATACACTTTGAGACATGGAAATTCTCGCATGCTGGACGGCAAACCAGCCAAATTAGTGCTTCGGTAATGAGCAGGAACACTTTGTTTCTTAACATAGCTGTACATTAATTGTCATATAATTTAACTATTTAAAATAATTATTTTAAAAAGGCTGAAAAGGTTGAGATTTCCATGCCAAATATTATACTAGGAACAATTTGAATTAATATTTTGATAATATTGAAAGTTAACTCAAACTACTATTTCGTAATGCTGCTATTCTGACAAAATCATTCGCAACATCATCGTCTTGTGAGGCGGCTAGTAGGCCACCTTCGTAGGGGAAACCTCAAAAACGCATGAAACACAAGTAGAAGTAAAAGTGGCATTATTAAAAATATACTTCACAATCAAACATCAAAATTGACTAAGAGCACTTTAGTCAGTCAGTCATTCATTCTTCAGTTAGTGTCCGTGTCCTTTATGGCTGAAAAATTACGATCAAGTCATGTCGGTAGTGTGCCCGCCCTTGAAGCAAAAGTTCGTCGCTCAAGGGGTTGAATCTCCGCCCAGGACTACGTGTGTTTGCTTTGGGCCTGGATGTTGTATACATACATAGTATACATAATAATGTACGCGTGTATTCCAGCTGTCACCCATAGCACAGATCAATAAACAGCATAGGCTCTGCTTAGTTTGAGAGGATTGACAGGGTCAGAGGCTGTTTGTGAGATGTCCCACATATTATTAACAAAAATTACGCGACTGCTTACCTATTTTACTTTGTTTTAATATTTTTATGTCAAATTATTTTCAAGTCTTGTAGTCTGATTGATTAGGTACCTTTCGAGGTTTTTATAGTCAGACTTGCGTGTTGTTGTCCTATGGTACCCCAGTGGTACAGAGGGCCTTCGTAAGAAGTCTCCACCCCTTCCTGTCCTGTGCCTCGCGCTTCGCATCTCCCCAGCACAACCCCGCTGCTCGCAGCTCGGCCTCAACGGTGCGTGGCCACGTGTGGGCTGGCCGGCCTGGCCGCCTGCTCCCGCGCGGCTTCCACGTGAACGCCACTCTGGCGGTGTTGTTCTCCTCTCTTCGCAGGTTGTGCCCAATCCACTTCCACTTGCGTTGAGCGATTTCTCGCTTGATAGGGACCTGGCAGCATCGCTTCCATAGATCCTCGTTGCTTATTGTGTTCGGCCAGAATATACGCAGGATGGACCTCAGGCATTTGTTGATGAACACTTGCAATTTGTGTGTCAACCCCTTCGTCTCTTTCCATGTTTCGCAGCCGAACAGCAAAACAGACTTCACTATTGAATTGAAGAGGGAGATCTTGATCCGTTGCGAGAGCACGTTTGAGTCCCACACTGGCCTGAGCTGGGCAAAGGCGCCTTTCGCTTTCTTTATCCTAGCATCAATGTCTTCATCAGATCCACCGCTAGCAGTCACGGTACTGCCGAGGTACACGAACTTAGCGAGAGACTCCAGTAGTGTACCGCTAAGCATAACAGATTGGACGTTGCTTGTCTGCACCCGCATTTCGACGGTCTTTTTAGCATTGATTCGTAGGCCATTATCTTGAGCTTCCTCTCGCAGTGCGTTCAGCTTCGTTTGGAGATCGGGTAATGTAGACGAAATCAACACTATATCGTCTGCGTAGTCCAGGTCCTCCAGGTGCGCGCCGTTATGCCATGGAATTCCTCTCGGTACCTCTGTGACCCCTCTCATGACGTCGTCAAGCAGGACGATGAAGAGCAGCGGTGATAGAAGGCAACCCTGTTTGACTCCGGTGGTCATTGGGATTGGTTCCCCCAAGACTTGGTCATGCACTACCCTGTGTACGCTGCCGTTGTACAGAGACTGGATAATACCAATGTACTTGCTGGGTATTCCTGAGACTGGACCACAGTGCGCTCCACTGTACGGAGTCGAAGGCTTTCTCAAAGTCGACGAACGCCAGGAAAAGTTCGGCTCGCCACTCCACGCACGACTCTATTAGAATTCGCAAGGTATTTGTGTGGTCAGTGCAGGACCGTCCAGGTCGAAATCCAGCCTGCTCCTCCCGTAGTGTTTTTGCTATCTCTGGGGACATACGGTTGAGGAGGATTTTTGCCAGTACCTTGGCCTTCGTAGGCAAGAGTGTTATTCCCCTCCAGTTGTCGCAGATTGACAAGTCACCTTTTTTCGGCACCTTTACGAACAGACCTTGTTTCCACTCGTTAGGAACACGCTCTGTGTCCCATATGCGCTGTACTAAGGGATGAAGTAGTTCGGCTGATCTGACTGGGTCTGCTTTTAGGAGTTCCACGTTAATATTATCCACCCCCGGCGCTTTTCCTGCCTTCAGTTGTTTAATGGCATTTAATACTTCTTTGAAAGATGGTGGAGTTGTTGGAAGATTCAGAAGCACTCCGGGGTCATCCGAGGCTGTTGCAGGTTGGGTCTGGGTCTGGCACTGAGTCAAAAGCTTGGAAAAATGCTCAGTCCATCGTTTTAATTGCTCTTATTATATATATAGTCAGATATTTTATAGTCATACTATATTAGTCATACTATATTTTATAGTCAGACTTGCGTGTGGGGTAAACTCCCACTCAAAATGTTATTTTTAAATTAGGAATGGATTAGAAATATATAAGTTTTTGTAATGATTTTTCAATGCGCCATATGCGTTAGTACAGTCAAGAGCACGCTAAGCTGAACACTATGAAATTTGCTACGTTCTTATGTCCGTTAAATAAAAAAGAGAATCGCGTTACTCGTGTGCAGCTTACCTTGCGCTTGTCTGTATGTTAGCCTTTTTGTAAAAATTTACTTAGAACTTGGAACATGACAATGAATTTATTATTATTAATTTCAAATTTATAAGAAGGTTCCGCGAAACGGCTCACTCACTAATGACTAGATTTAACACGCATTAAAATAAACGCGCCGACATTTGTTGTGAATGGTCGTTTCTGGGACCAAATAAACTAAAAAATCGTATTTATCATTACCATTTCAGCAAAAGAAGTACCTCCGGTGGATTATTAACCATAAATTTAATTTTAAAGCCTAGCATTTCAAAACATTCCGCAGGTTAATACTTTATTTTATATTTAACTAGCGACCCGCCCCGGCTCCGCACGGGAAAATGGTTATTGTGGGTTATTCTTAAGTATGTATATTATGCATGTATTATACATATAAACCTTCCTCTTGAACCCCTCTATCTATTAAAAAAAACCGCATCAAAATCCGTTGCGTAGTTTCAAAGATTTAAGCGTACAAAGGGACATAGGGACATAGGGACAGAGAAAGCGACTTTGTTTTATAATAAGTAGTGATTTAATGTTATAAAGTTGTTTGATGTGCACGAAAATTTGTACTTAGTATTTATTCTATAACTAAGGACATTGCAAAAAAAGCGTTCGCGTTTGAGTGACAATGGTGCTAATTCTCACCAGTCCGCCCATCTTTTTCGTTCATATTTTAACCGAAGATTTCCCGAGATGATGAACGGATTATGCTCTGAAAGAATGATATTAAAAAAAAGAGTAAAACTGTTAAATTATGAGTAATTAATAAGTAAGATGTTTTCGCCTGTGCCCTAATATATTTGAGTGATCGATCGATTGACTCGTCAATAAGGTTCAAAGTCGATGGTTGATAAGTATCTGTAAAACTTTATTACCATTAAAATCATGAACAGGACGGTTAGGCTCTATATACACGAACCGGTTAGTAGCAACTGCAACCGCATACTGCGGCCAGCCGCCCGCGATCTCTCACCATAACATCTCTCCGAGCGACCGCTGCGGTTAGGCGGCAGCTGCAGCGTTTGTGATCGATCACAGTGCGAATAAGAAACTGATTTTCCGTGCATATTTTTGATTGTGGCTAACCGGACAGCTGACCGCTTTGCGGCTAGTACAGAGCCTTAGACTTAAATAAAAGTGATTATTAGAGCATGACAACAAGAATTAGCCCCAATAGGAATTTGTCAACTTTTTACGCCTAAACGGATTACGATGAGGAATGTAGATAGTTGGTACCCTGGATTAACATAGGCTGCATTACCGCACTTAGTCTCATGGAAATTTTCCCCGCGGGAAAACAAACTAATAGTTAGTAATATAATAATATCAAGTATTTGGTTGTTCTGTGTTAGTTGTTAATTTATTATTATCACAAATAGGTAAAAAAATATTATTTATTTTGCGTATTGTGTACATTTTGCGTATCGTGTACATTTTGCGTCATTATGCTCCGAAGGGGCTCGCTCTTGGTAATAATATTATAATGCTTAGGTATTTAGTTTGAAAGATACTTTCGCCTTATAATTTTTATTTTTCTGAAGATGTAATATATTTTTGGTTTACCTACGCAGGGGGTAGAGTAACTACATTGGATACCATTAAAGTATAGTAACCTACAATTTGAAAGCAGGCATGGTCTTTTAACTCACATTTTAACTAATTATGTTTAAAGAATAGCTAAAACTTTCTGGTAGTTTACAATGTTACTAGTCTAGTATTATATTATCTTTGACAATGTTGAATTTATTGTATAATATGTTTAATCATAGCATAGTAAACTTTATGAACTACTGCGCTAACAGCCGGCGTAAAAGTAATTGATTATATTAAATTTATTTTATTTTAATTACATTCGTGCAAAGCATATTATTATTTGTATAATTATGTTTCTTATCCAGCCCCGTAACATGCAGTGCTGTGACAAAAGTTTTTTGCACATTTAACTGTCAAAAATCCCGCCATATTGAAATATCCTCCAATAGGATAAGAGAATATGCACCACAAAATTATATCTGTCACGCGTGAATCGGCCATGTTAGAGGGGTAGGAATATAGTTATGTCACGGTTTTATCCATTCTTACCTATGTGTTTTTCGTGTAGGGTCTCGGGGTGTTTCCCGGGCAGGTCGTTGACCACCTTCCACAGCCGCTTGCGCGCGTCGGGCGTTTACTGTTCTTCTCTACTTGTTTCTTACTATTCTTAGTCGTTCTCTGTTTATGCAATGTACATGAAGAGATAGGAACATAGGTAGGTAATTTTATTGTAAATATCATACTAATCTGTTACCTATATCTAATTATACTATTTCTTACAAAACTGCACTAACTGGATGTCAATATAAAATAAATATTTTTTATATCATAATTTACTTATTTTACTGGAAAAAGTTTTATAAAATTCGTCTCTAAATCGTGTTGCAGGAGATCATTTGAATAATGCATGAGCAAGTAATAACTTATCATTAGGATAAGGAATGAATGTTTTGACAAATTTAAATCGAGTTGAACAGCCTGTACGTTTTCATACAAAGAAGACATAAAAAGTTTTTTCTTGCCTCTAAATATTTCTTTAAGCTCAAAACTTACAAGCCTAGAGTTGCATAGTATTTACCTACCACACGTCTAAACATTAAGACCAACTTAATGGGAAGCAGCAAAAAAAAAATTGTTTTATTTTTGCATGAAAACGTTCAGATTTACGATTTACTAAGCATTCTGAAGCAAGGCCTATAAAAATCTGCCGTTAAAGAAGTTGATTACAAAAAACACTTGTAAATATTTATTTTAGCAAGGAACATAGGCATAGGAGATGGGGGTTCGAATCCTGTCGGAGATCAATGAGGGTTTTCATTTTCAAATTGCTTTAGAACCGAAAAACTAAAAACCATTGTTTATAGAATGTTTCCAAGCAAAATGCCTTTTTTTAGTTTTGTTAGAGAACCACCTACAGAGATTTTCTGATAATCGGGGTTTATCGCGTAAACTGAACCAACTCGCGTTTTTATACTTGCACATTGAGGTACCCTTATCTTATCAGAACAGAATACACACCGTGATACTTGCGTACAACTAAAGTATTACTCAGTTAATGCACAAGCTATTGTTCTAATATGTATCTGGTAGTAGTATTTATTTGTTTTTGTAAGTGTGACTGTAAGTGATTAAGATGAAGCATTTCTGGTTGCTGTTGTTAGCGTTGCGTTTTTGTAAGTAAGAATTTTCATCATATTTTATTTTGCTAACCTATTTTGTTTCCTTTTTATTCACATACGTATCATCAATAATTCAGTCCTATGATTCAGTTTCAGCAAAAGCAGTGATCTTGCCTAGTATTCCGAATCACTTGCTAGAATGCTATCGAAATGGGGGGGCAAACACGACAGCTCCCAGAAGGCTCGATGTTCTTCTTGCCTTAGTGAAAAAACTAGAGCTTAACTCTTCTCTTGACATGAGAATGTTCAGCACTTCCCTGCTTAGAAGGTAAGACAACCAAGTAGGTAACGTTTTTAGTGATTAAATGTATGAAAGTAAGTAGTTATGCTTCGTGATCCTCACATACGAGTACCTACGCACTCTTACGAATTTACTATGACGAATGATGATATCCACTTATGACTATGAAAAACTGTACTTAATTTTTATTTTTATCCTAATAGCATAATATATACTATTTTTGCAGTCTGCGTCTTGACGGTATAGAGCAATCCGGCGTCCAGGAAACCGAGTTCGTACTCCCATACAGAGCTTCATCCTTCCAGTACCACAGATACAAACTGCTGATGGATCTGTTCCTGCCTAGCGAGAATTTGCTAGAAGTGGATGCGATACTGACTGTGGAAGAGAAGTGTCTACTGCATAAGATGATCAGCTCTGCGGTGCAGCAGTGGGAGAGGGGAGACGAAAATATTGCCTGCCCCGTTTCGGCTGAGCAAAGACAGAATATGAATACAAATTCTTCTACAAGGTTTTAATTTACTTATTTATTTACCTATCATACAACACCAGTTGCGATTGGGTGGGTAGAGCCGTTGCATCTTATACGGGAGATGCTGCCTCGATACCCTTTACGTACCTACCAATGTGCTTTAATTTTAGATTTTCGAATTCATGTGTACGGTGACGCTCATGATAAGGAAATACCACAAATCTGAAAATGACCGCTGTGACCTGCGCCCACCTGTTGAGAAATTTAAAGATAGTGTGTGAAGATATTTTTATTACTTCACTCCGGCATGGTACAGATAGTTAAAAATAATGGTTTATAACTACACCATACCAAAAAAATACAATTTCAGAGTTCACAGCAGGTGTCCAGTTGAAGAGGGGGTGGTTTTAACCGACTGGGGTACCATAGCCCCCGGTACACTCATAGCGGCTATAGCATCAGCACTCGAAGCCCAGACTGTATTGGTGACCGACATCTTAAACGCCAGTGTTTTCAAGGAGGGCATCGGAGAACCTTTGATGGAGTCTGCCAAACAAGAGTGGTCTGAAAACATTGAGACACTGGGAACGGAGGATAAGGCACGTCAGACTACGACCGCCGATATTAGCAATATTTGGGTCGCCACATTAGCTGGTAAGTATTCAATAATATGGTAACAATTACTGAATGCTGCAACTAGACCAGAGTATACTGTAGTAGTTTACGCTACTCAGTTAATCTTTATTAATTCAAAATGTAAGAGCAAGGCTTTTGTTCGTGGAGTAATCGCCACCTCTTTGTCCATAGTCCGCTCTTGATTTTCTGGTGCCACGACTTAAATTTTTTCTGCTCTTGGTCAATAAATGTAATCTTGGTCTTCTACCTTCTATTAATACCCTCCATTAAAAGTTTAAACAAGTATTTGTTAAGCATCTGTCGGTTTTTGTTCACGTTTATTGTTGTGGTTTGTATTTCTTGTTAGGTATTACTGGTTTGCGATTAAGTACCTATTGTCACGAACTTGCCATAAAGTTCGAGAGATCGCTACTCAAAGTCGATATAAGTACATCTATACAACTATAAAGGATGGGAAATTCCAATTGCATCCACAGAGGGATCACAGTGCAAACGAAGATGGACTTTCTGTCAACGCCGCAAGGCACAAAATCACCTAAGCAAGCCACTTGTTTACTCGAATTTAGTGACCTCGCGCGCCCATTGTTCTGTGACAAGTATTGTCTGAGAACAAAGGAAATGATCTAGTAATTTCCCGATTACGTGATTACAATGGGATTACTCCAGAAATCAAGCATCGCGTAAACAACCCATTGTTTCGTGGGGGTATATAAACGCCCGAGACGACGGCCAACGCCAGTTCATTTCTGAGCTATCAAAGCGATCTCAATAAGCGATCTACAAGCGATCAGTGGAAGAAACCTGCGACTAAAGCGATACCTACGGACTACGAGTGACCCTGTGATTTGGCTACAACGTGATTGGAGTGATTAGTTGAAGACATCTGCGAACTCAGCGTGACCAACGGACTACGAGCGACTCTGCGATTTGGCTACAGTTGTGATTGGACCTGCGACCTGTTTATCGTCGAATAAATTCTCAAATCAAGTTATTCGGCTTTTCTTACAAATCCCGAACCCCACGTCCGTAACATTTGGTGTCAGAAGTGTGGGATTTGGAAATGCCAGTGACTCCGAGGGAGAATACTGACGGCGTCAGAACAAGGGCGCAGCTAGCTGCGGAAGCCACGACTACAGCCCGTGAAGACATGCCCACCGGACCAGGAACCCCGCCTGCTGGACCAGAAGCCTTGCCCACCGGACCAGAAGCCCAACCATCAGGACAACTAGCCCCGCCTACTGGTACCGCCCATCGAGCCACACCTCCGGTTACCAGCCGCATCCAGGAATCCCGAGCATCAACGTTTGACCTCAGCCGTCTTATGAAAATGATGGAGGAAATGAGCCTCAAACAAGACATCATGCAAAAGAGGCAAGAGGAAATGCGCGAGGACCTGAGCCTGAAACAAGACATCATGCAAAAGAGGCAAGAGGAAATGCGCGAGGACCTGAGCCTGAAACAAGACATCATGCAAGAGGAGCAAAAGGAAATGCGCAAGGACCTGAGCCGGAAACAAGAAGAAATGCGGAGGGACCTGAGCCACAAACAGGAGGAAATGCTGCTTGCCATTTCATCAGTTTCGGCCACTGTGAAAAAATTAGAAGAGAGCGTCGACCAAGTAGAAGAAAGGGTTGGGAATTTGGAAACCGACATAGATGGCGTAAAAACTGACTTAGCCGGGCTTAAGAAGAAGGTGCTGAATCTGCAAATAGCAGGATCCGCTGCATCGAGTGAACACGCCTGCACCAGCCACGCGCCAAGGATAAAAGTACCGTCATACGACGGCACCACATCCTGGACCGCCTATCGGCAGCAATTCCAAACCGTTGCTGCTGCAAATGGGTGGACAGAGGAGCAGAGCCTGACAGCTCTCACCGTTGCTCTTCGAGGTTCAGCCCTTTCTGTTCTGGAGGCGCTACCAGGCTCGGGTAGCACATTTAAAGAACTTATGGAGGCACTCGAAGCTCGCTATGGAGAGCGTCATTTGGAACACGTCTTCCGCGCCCAACTACGTGACCGGATTCAACGCCCAGGAGAAGGACTTCAGCAGTGGGCTTTGGAAATAGAAAAGCTCGTGCGCAAGGCCTACCCGTCTGCTGATGCGAAGATGGTGGACTCCAACACCCTTCAGGCATTCGTCGATGGAATTCGTGACATGGAGATTAGGGCTGCAGTGGGACTTCGCCATCATGTCTCCCTGAAAGAAGCCCTAGCGCACGCGTTGGAAATTGAAGCCCTGCGCCGTGACGTACGCCCAACACACAAAGTGCGGGAAGTAATAGAGGAAGTACAGGAGACAAAGACGTCGTTCCCGCCCAAGAAAAAAACAACCGGGCCCATGTGTTATAAGTGTGGAGAAAGGGGCCATCTGCAATTCACCTGCCCGAAGAAGGAGACTCAAACAGCGAAACTAGCCGAGGAAATAAGCAAGCTGAGAGAACGCCTGGACGAAGTGACCAAGAAGCAGGAGACCCCATCGTCTGCTGGGAGTCAGGGAAACGAGTAACAGCCAGGACTAAGGGGCGGGTACTGGCTGGAGCGGAAGGAGCCCCGACAACGATCGTCTCCCAGGCGTGCAACGGAAACAGCTTGATGGTACACG
This sequence comes from Teleiodes luculella, assembly GCA_948473455.1. Classification (NCBI taxonomy): domain Eukaryota; kingdom Metazoa; phylum Arthropoda; class Insecta; order Lepidoptera; family Gelechiidae; genus Teleiodes; species Teleiodes luculella. The sequence goes on along the minus strand of OX419583.1, from coordinate 8,375,473 downwards.
GCTCAGTGAACGGAATGAACTGCAAGATGACATTGGATACAGGAGCTTCTAGGACAATAATCAAACCGAAATTAGTAGAAGCCGCAATCAGGCGCAGAAACAACATCAACTGTCGACTTCTTTCCGCGTCCGGCCAGCAGATACCCGTCCTAGGAGAAATTTCGGTCACAATTCAAGTGGGTGAAACATCCTACACTCACAACGTTATCGTGGCCGATATAATGGATGACTGCATACTGGGCCTGGACTTCATGAAAAGATACGAATGCAGAATCGACGTCACTAATGGAATTTTGAAATGTGGCAATGAGGAGATCTTTATCCTGGGAGGACCCGTGGGAAAAGTGACATGCTTGAAGAAGATCTGCATACCAGGACGCGCGCAAGCAGAAGTACCAGTGAAGCTACCACGTGCTAAGAAGAATAGATGCGTGCTGATAGAGGATACCCAAGAAAAAACGACTCAGAAGATTCTGGCGGCCAGGACACTTGTCAGAGGAAACACCACTGCGGTAGTCAGAGTTGTTAATTTAGAAGATCACGAGATACAATTAAAGGAGGGCGACGTCATAGGTAAATGCGAAGAAGCTGTCTGGGTGAGGAAGTGCCAATCATCTCTGAGTACGACGAAAACCAAGGATAGTTCTATCATCGCAGAACTCCTCGAAGGAAGCAAACAAAACCTGAGCTATTCTCAAAGCATGAAAGCCAAACACCTGCTTCAGCGGTTTGCGGACGTGTTTCCGGCTCAAGAAGGAGATTTGGGGAGAACATCTTTAGTGCAACACAAGATAGACACCGGAAACGAAGGCCCTATTCGACAGCGAGCAAGGCGAATACCGATAGCAAAGGAGCAAGAAGTTCAAGACATGTTGGAAGACATGAAGAAAAATAAGATTATCGAACCATCTGCGAGTCCATGGTGCTCTCCGGTCGTCCTGGTTAAGAAGAAAGATGGCAGTACAAGGTTCTGCGTGGACTATCGGCGACTCAACGAAGTGACTAAGAAGGACAGTTATCCACTACCGCGCATTGACGACACCCTGGATACCCTGAGTGGCAAGACATGGTTCTCGACCTTGGATTTGAAGTCTGGGTACTGGCAAGTGGAGATACATCCGAAGGATAAAGAGAAGACGGCATTCTCTACAGGGAAAGGTTTATGGCAGTTTAACGTAATGCCATTCGGATTGTGCAACGCGCCAGCCACTTTCGAGCGACAGCCACACCACGATGGAGTGTGTACTGGCAGGATTAGTGGGAGAAGCCTGCCTCGTATATTTGGACGACGTCATCATTATGGGTCGAGACTTCGAGGATCATCTGCTTAACCTAGAGAAAGTCCTGAGGAAGATTCGTGGAGCCAACCTAAAGTTAAATCCGAAGAAATGCACTTTATTTAGAAACAAAGTGAACTACCTCGGCCACGTGATCACCAGTGAAGGGATACAGACTGATCCAGCTAAAATAGAAGCCGTACAGAATTGGCCAACTCCTAAAGACAAAACAGAAGTACGTGCATTCTTGGGTCTATGCTCATACTACAGGCGCTTCGTTAAAGGATTCTCCGAGATAGCCAAGCCGTTACACCGCCTGACTGAAGATAAGCGAGCATTCTGCTGGGACGAAGCCTGCGAGGATTCTTTCCAAAGATTGAGGAAATGCCTATGTGAGACACCAATCTTGGGATACCCACAAGCGAATAGACAGTTTATCGTCGATACGGATGCAAGCAACACAGCGATTGGTGGAGTACTATCTCAAAAGCAAGGGGACAAGGAAGTTGTGATTGCCTACTTCAGCAAGTCGCTATCGAAGCCTGAAAGGAACTACTGTGTGACGAGAAGAGAGCTCTTAGCTGTGGTTAAGACTCTTCATCACTTCAGCAAATACATCATCGGCAGGAAGTTCATGCTTCGCACCGACCACGCCGCTTTGAAATGGCTGCTTCAGTTTAAAAATCCCGAAGGTCAAGTTGCTAGATGGATCGAACAGCTTCAAGAATATGACTTCATCACTGAACATCGCAGCGGGAAGACTCATGGAAATGCTGATGCCCTCTCAAGGAGACCATGTCCAGAGGAATGCAAGCACTGCGTCAAGCAAGAGTCTAAGGAAGAAATTGTGCAACTTACTAGGACTAGCCCTCCGAGATCCTGGGAAGATGAGTCAATGAGAGAAGCCCAAGAAGACGACGAAGATATACGACTTATCGTCGCATGGAAGCAACGTGGAGAGGAAAAGCCAAAGTGGTATGAAGTTGCGCCTACGAGTACCATCACCAAAGCATATTGGGCACAGTGGGACAGTTTTGTCCTGCAGAACGGGATACTTTACCGTAAATGGGAAAAACCCAACGGTAGAGAGTTTCATCTGCAGCTGGTCGTGCCAAGAGAACGGATCAAGGATGTTCTTCGTGAAGTACACGATGGCGTATCAGGCGGTCACCTGGGTGTCAAAAGAACTTTGACGAAGTTACGGGAAAGATTTTACTGGCTAAACTGTCGAGCGGATGTGCAGGATTGGTGCCGAAAATGTACCACTTGCGCTGCAGTGAAAGGTCCATCAACCAGGAGCCGAGGACACCTTAAACTTTACAACGTTGGTGCACCATGGGAGCGAATAGCAGTAGACGTTGCCGGACCATTCCCCGTGACGGAGTCGGGAAACAAATACTTTATGGTGGTTATGGATTACTTTACCAAATGGCCAGAAGTATTTGCTATACCCAACCAAGAAGCTACGACCGTGGCCTCTAAATTAGTGGAAGAAGTCATATGCCGATATGGTGTACCACTAGAAATCCATTCGGACCAGGGCCGGAACTTCGAGTCGAACGTGTTCCAAGAAGTATGCAAAATACTGGGCATGCACAAGACGAGGACTACCCCGTATCACCCACAGTCCGACGGCATGGTGGAGAGGTTTAACCAAACACTGGAGAGACATTTGGCGAAATTAGTAGACAACCACCAGAGAGACTGGGACAAATACATCCCGCTTTTCCTTCTCGCCTATAGAACCTCGGAACATGAGAGCACGAAGGCCACCCCGGCATATGTGAACTTCGGACGTGAGCTAAGATTACCGGTTGATCTTCTAACAGGAGGAACACCAGAGGACCCCATCACCTTACAGGATTATGTGTCTGAATTTCGAGACAAAATGAGGGAGATTTATGCGATGGTACGAGAAAATGGTCTACAATCGAGCGAAAACATGAAGACTAGATATGACCGACGAGCAAAAACCAGTGGATTTGAGGAAGGAACACTAGTCTGGCTCCATAACCCAACACGCCGAAAAGGAAAGTCACCCAAACTACAGACGAGATGGGAAGGACCATTCAAGGTAGTTACGCGAATCAATGACGTAACGTATCGGATACAACGGCATCCGAGAGGAGCACTAAAAGTGGTCCACGTCGACCGCTTGGCGCGTTACCATGGCAGTAATGAAGAAGCTCGGGACGAGCATCTCTAAGAGGAGGGCAGTGTCACGAACTTGCCATAAAGTTCGAGAGATCGCTACTCAAAGTCGATATAAGTACATCTATACAACTATAAAGGATGGGAAATTCCAATTGCATCCACAGAGGGATCACAGTGCAAACGAAGATGGACTTTCTGTCAACGCCGCAAGGCACAAAATCACCTAAGCAAGCCACTTGTTTACTCGAATTTAGTGACCTCGCGCGCCCATTGTTCTGTGACAAGTATTGTCTGAGAACAAAGGAAATGATCTAGTAATTTCCCGATTACGTGATTACAATGGGATTACTCCAGAAATCAAGCATCGCGTAAACAACCCATTGTTTCGTGGGGGTATATAAACGCCCGAGACGACGGCCAACGCCAGTTCATTTCTGAGCTATCAAAGCGATCTCAATAAGCGATCTACAAGCGATCAGTGGAAGAAACCTGCGACTAAAGCGATACCTACGGACTACGAGTGACCCTGTGATTTGGCTACAACGTGATTGGAGTGATTAGTTGAAGACATCTGCGAACTCAGCGTGACCAACGGACTACGAGCGACTCTGCGATTTGGCTACAGTTGTGATTGGACCTGCGACCTGTTTATCGTCGAATAAATTCTCAAATCAAGTTATTCGGCTTTTCTTACAAATCCCGAACCCCACGTCCGTAACACTATATATTCTACTCTATACTACTGGACTTGTAACTCTGTGATTATACTGTATTCTATCATTCTCAGGCGATCTATCAGAAGTGGTAATAAACCGGGGCCCGTTTGTAGGGGCAGCGCCTCAAAGACTGCCCGTGGGCGGTAACAGTATATGGAACGATACACTGCTGCCCAGGCGCCACTACCTCCTCACGCAGAATAGCACCGATGTGGATTGGTACTTCACTGATGCTGAAATACTGGCCGGCATCGATGGTAAGATACCTACATCGAAATAGCCTGTAAAGTAATAACGGAATAAATAACCAAGTCCCGTGGAGCTTGATTCGCCGTGCTTTTTTGACACAAGCATAGGTCAATTAAATAAAAGAAGTATAAATAACAAACGATAGAACAAGTATCATTATTAACTATGTAACTCTTAGGATGCTCCCAACCTTTCTTACCTATTTTAGTTAAGGCACTAGATGAAAAGCCATTTAGGAATTCAAGCTTTCTCCTGATATAAATTACGAGTATGCTCAAAGATTTTAATATTTTAAACCTATTTTATCCTGTTTCATGTTTCAGGGTAGGTTTGACCCCTCGGTCGGGACATATATGGGCTGTTAACCATTCTTCCATTAGAACTCTTACAGTCCTCTGCTACTAAAGGGCTTTCTCTTTCATTTCTCTTTTATTACTGACTGGACAGCTAGTCAGTGCCCTATTGATTTTTTACTTTTACATGCAGTTTCCAATAAGATGTTGACCTAGGATATAAGGTCCAACAGTTTTGGAGATTAACCCATACAAACATAGACAGAGAAACAAAAAATAATATGTTCTATATCACTTCTTTTCTTCATCCCCCTAACTCGGTCTTTAGCTTTTTTTTTTTCAATGTACAGAGTTTCGATTTCTACAGTTTTCCTTTTGTTACTGATTTTCAGGTCTTATATTAGCTGAATACATGCCTAGGTGGCTGGCACAACGCGGTTCATTAAAACTAGCTCAGATCATAGACATGTACTACTCTGAAGGTGGAGTATCCTTCGATACATCGGTTAAAGCGTGCAACAGAAGAACGCTATTTAGCGATGTATTTAAAAGCGATGAAATGTCAACACAAGCTTTAAGATTCGCCCACATATTGTCTCTCAAGCAAATCACTGTCTACATTCCGGTCGAAGAAATGGAAAGAATTACAAATGCTGCTATGATAGCTTTTAATAATTATATTCGTAAGTACATATATTTGCTTTTTCCTAGTGCAACGAAAAATACAGTTTTTGTCCGATGCAGGTATTCTATTGAAATCGCTAAAACGAATTTATATAAGTTAGCTTCATGAGATTTTAAAGAATAGTTTAAAAATAATATTGTTAATGTTGTCTTATAATACCTAGAATCAATTTATCGGGGTTTGTTAGGTAGGTTAACCTCGAAACCCAGCCACACGGTGAGCAAGCGATAAAATTACAAGCAAAAACCATTTGAAAGATTGTAAATATAGTAAACTACTCGATGACGTCCGTTTTGAATCACTTAAGTATATTTCCAATGTAATTAAAAAATTTCGTAATTTAACTTCTAGCAACCGTGTTAAATCAGAACCATCGCGCATGCAAGCCCAGTCACAGCGTACCGGTAATAGACCTGGTGGTAGCCACCGATGCCTCCTGGAAGGGATATAGTGTCGAACAGTTTATGTCGTAAGTAGTAATACACAGTAAGGAAATCTATTACATCGTGGAATGGAAATGGAAACAAAACACCTACCTACTTGTTATCAAAAAGTACTAATTAGTATAACATTATTTGCTAGAAGTTATTTGTAGTGCGCCTATGAGCCAAGAAGATGCGGGTTCGAGCCTCCACCCGAGTACAAGGTTTTAAATTTTTCGCTTCACTTTATTTATTTAAAAATAGTAAAATAAGCTTACAGACGCAATTAGTTCAAAAAGAAATACTACAATCATTATTTGATTAGAATTAGTAAATGCATTAGTTATCCAAACATGCAATCCTAACAGTTATTTTGGAAGAAAGAAATATTGTCGTTACTTGCTTTGTAAGATTATCTTTGCTCCAGGTCCATAGGGAATGCGTTGGAACTAAATTTCCAAAGAAGCACCCTATCACTGCTACATGGCAACACTGCTAATTGGATCGTGCCGCCATCGGACAACTTAACCACCGTGTTTTCTCATCTTAGCAATTACACAGACGAATGTAAGTAATTTTCTAGTTATTCACAGTTGTTTAAAATAATCATAGAGGCAATCAATAATTATTCATCCATTAATATTACGTTATAGTAATAAGGCAAAACAGTGCAATTGATAGATTAGTCATCATCTGATTATAGTATTATTATTTAACGCACGAGTTGTTATTACGATGATGAAGTTACCGAACTTTAACAAATTTTTAAACAACTGTATTCTTACGGTGTAAATCAAATCTTATTGTGGCTTTTATTAGGTATACGATGTCAGGTAAGTAGACCTACGTTTTTAATTGCATGCAAAGGTAATTATCACTTATTTTATTTTTTCTAGGGCCTACACGACTGAATGTCCCCAACATTATCTCTGCTACAATACAACATTCCTTGAACAAATCATTAGACGAAGAGAACAGGAGTGCAAGCGCAGGGCCCAGCACAGTCGTGCTCATGAGCAGTCCGAGTGACCGCCCGTCTGCTAATGAGTTAGAACGGGCCAAGGAGCTTATGAACACGCTAAGGACAACTTACTTCGACGTTTATTTCGCATACGCTGCCCAGGACCTCACAGACTTTCAAAATATTAATAATGAATATTACGATTATTCAGAAAAATTTCTAACGGTAAGTTAACTAACACCCTTTAACCATTAGGGTGAGGCCAGACTGCCAGACTAGCGTAATTTTTGAATTGTTCGTTGCGCATTTTAGGTCGCTCAATTTCGGTTTCATACAAAATACGAAACTCATTTTGAGTCGAACGACACAGGAGTTTTGTTTGTTGTGTGAAACCGATCGTAGCAGAAATTGCCCCTTCGGCCCATGTCGTAGCCAGATTTTGTAGCTGGCTTCGAAAAACACGACTCACATCACAACTCAAAAAATTACGCTCGTCTCTGATTAGGTACTTATAAGAATAAAATTATTGTTCAATTTTACATTTTCAGACTGCCTCACCTCGCGTTCAGGACCTCATCGAAGCGGTAGAAACGCTCTTGGTGAAAGAGGAAGTTCCTGCAAGAATCTTTGGTCCACACTGTCCTTTCAATGGTACTGTTTACAATCAGACAGAGTACGAAGACTTTGTCATACCTGGTAGAGAAAATATTTATAGAATTCATCCATTCTACTTGAGACAGCAGCCGCTGGTTAATGTGCAGGTAAAGCGAATGTTGTAATGAAATTAATTTGTTTAATATAGCGCCATCTAGAGAAAACATGAAGTAACAATTGGATGCTAATGGTGACAGCAATGAAACACTGACGAACTTTAGGGCACCTACACAGAGAGGGCTCTTTTATTTTTAATTTAGTTGCGTGAAAGTTATTACCCCGCTTCGCTTTTTTAAATGTTCTTTTTTTCCTTTTTTAGTTTCGTAACGGCGGACAAGGCCGCATACTTATTTGCACATGGCAAAGAGAAGAGTCAGGTTCACGTAGCTGCCAAAGCATTGCTGAACGAGAAATGCACATGTTTAACCTTACCACGCCGTGCCCATCTGTAGATTTCTGTCCACCTGTGTATTTTTCAGTTACAGTGCAAAACACAAGCAATTTATGTGCAAGTAAGTAAAAAAAAGCCGACCCATTACAGCTTTTAGCGAGGCCCCGGGGGGATTCGAACCCCCGATCTCCTGTTTACTAGACAGGCGCTTTAACCAACTAAGCCACGGCGCCATCAACGTTGTGGTTGAAAATAAGGGATATATTTTACGTACTATGGAACGCCTAAATCTGTCCAACTTTTCGGAGATATGTGTGTGTGTGTGTATATGTTTTTTTTTTCTTCTTTATGGCACTAAATATTTTGTAAAATGAATAAACTCAAAAACTACGGTGCCCATTATAAAAATTCTTATTTGAAAGCTACATTCACCCCGAGTAAAGTCCGACCAAAGAAATAAGAAACCTCGCCATATTGCGGAATTTCAATGGAACTAATTTTATAAGGGAAATTGTTGCCATATTCGTAAAAATATACCTACACGTGGCGCCCCCAGAGAAGGTTTCTTATTTCTTTGGTCAAGCTTTAGCATAGGCTATATAGGGTTCCTTACTAAAACTTCAATAATGTAAACCCAAGGTGTAAAAAAATACCTAAAATATTCCTAATAATAATAATTGAATGGGCTCTGTCAAGATAAATTTTGAAGTTACAAAATTAATTTATAGCGAATACATTACTTTATTGGGTTATTTGTGGCTGTGATATTTTTAATACTTAACAGAGATCGGAACGTAGGGGGCTGGCTGACGACGACGACGTTATATCAAAACCACAGAGTCAAAACTATGCTTATGCCCTCGAATTTCCGATGTTTCGTATTTCGGTGATACCTTCCTTACCGGAAATAGTTTATTTTTTTGAATATTTTTAACTTCGGAGAAAGAAAAAGAAAAGATCAGTGTTTTATTAATTAATAGCTGCCCGCCCGCGGCTTCGCTCGCATTGGTTTTCGTCTTTTCCCATAGGAATAAGATGTTTCCCAGCCTGAAAAAGTAGCCTATATCACTCTCTGCTTCTGACTTCCAATAAGTGTAACAAACACAAAAACATTACTTTCGCATTTAACCACTCACCGTTTTTTTCCGTGGGAATGAGGTATTTTCCCGTGGTAAAAGGTAGCCTATGTCCTTCTGCAAGGTTTATTCTATCTCTGTACCTATCTATTTTTTAATTACACTTTTCGCCCTGCGGCTCTACCCGCGCCAACAGTAGGTATAACATATTTTTTCGGTTAAAGTAGCCTATATCCATCCCCAAAATCTATTCTATCTCTGTAATCAAGTTTTACCAAAACACCCCTTTAGAACTACCATTTTCCCGTGGGAATGAACTATTGTCCTGCGGTTACAGGTAGTCTGTTACCTTCCCCAATGTCTATTCTATCTCTGTATCAAGTTTCATCAAAACTTCTGGCCCACCTTACCAATTTTCCCGTGGGAATAAAGTATTTTCCCGCGGTAAAAGGAAGCCTTTATCCATCCCCAGAATCTTTTATATCCCTGTACCAAGTTTCATCTTAATTTTCCGGCCACGCTACTATTTTTCCCGTGGGAATGAGGTATATTACCGCGGGGTAGCCTTTATCCATCTTCAAGATCTATTCTATATCTGTTCTGTCTGTATCAAGTTTCATCAAAAAGTTCCGCCCGACCTACCATTTTCCCGTGGAAATAAGGTATTTTCCCGCGGGAATGAAGTATTTTCCCGTAGTATAAGGTATCCTATACACATCCCCAGGGTCTATTCTATCTCTGTACAAAGTTTCATCAAAACTTTCCACCCGCGCTGCCATTTTTCCCGTGGGAATGAGGAGTTTTCCCGCGGTAAAAGGTAGCCTATGTTAATTTCCAAGGTCTATTCTATCATACCCCAAGCTCAGATTGGTATAGATAGATATTATAGCACGGGTGTGCCCGTGCTATGAAATTATAACACAAAAAATATGATTTAAACACTATTTATTAGAGAATTGCGAACACAACACATTAAAACTAGTAAAATATCTGGAATAACTTATTATACGGGAAAATCGGTTCCTGGAACGTTTTTCCACCGCACCCAGGAACAAACACGATAGCACAGACTCAATCTATCAAAATCAGTTTATTTTAAAATGATTTGAATTTAGAACAATGCGGCCAGTACCAAAGGCAAAAGAGATGACATGACCAATGCCACAATATCAAGTTTCCACCCCGCGGTTCCGCCCGCGCTTGCAGCCTTTCCCGTGGGAATGAGATATTTTCCCTCAGTAAAAAGCAGTCTATGTCCGTCCCCAAGGTAAATTCTATCTTTGTACCAAGTTTCATTAACATAGGTTCAGTAGTTTCGGAGCCTATGCAATTATAAGGAATATTTTAGGTATTTTTTTACACCTTGGGTTACATTATTGAAGTTTTAGTAAGGATCCCTAATTTTTTTGAAAATAAAATATAGCCTATGTTACTCAGGGTGAATGTAGCTTTCTAATGGTGAAAGAATTTTTGAAATCGGTTCAGTAGTTTCGGAGTCTATTCGATGCAAACAAAAAAACAAACAATCAAACCTTTCCTCTTTATAAATTATTATTATTATTATTATTATGTTGGTACACTTTAAGATCACGGGTCTATAGAGACCCGGTCCTTTGGGAGGTGTGCATGGGGCCAAAGCCAACATGTAGAGGCCCGTTTAGTACCATTTATTCTAAAATGTGAGATGGCACGCACCTACCGGGGCCTATCCTCCAACACACTACACAAATGTGCTGGGGGACAGTCCCCGCTAGCTGCATAACTATTGCCAGGGAGGGACAAACGTTGGTCTGGGCTATGAGGGTGGGAGTTAGTGGACTGGATAACTGGGCTATTGAGGTGACATAGCGGACATCTGCTTGTTAAAGATCTCACAACAACACATCTAGCAGACGGTGACTTGCCACTTAATAAATGGGCTACCCTAAACGGCCGCACGCATGGTGCGACAAGGGAGCAACATTGTCGTAAATGGCTCAGGGTGCGGAGAGGTGAGACTGCGGGGCGTTAGACGTCGGTGGAACACCTAGTAGAACCCCCGGCGTTATGACATTTTACACTTCCACCCTGGAGCATAGGTTCCGCTCTTGCGCTGTTCACTCGAGGCCGGCCAGTTAAGGCAAGCCAAGAGGCGAGGGCTAAAGTTGGTAAAGTGCCCTCTGAACTCGGGTCCGTGGTGACGCCAATCACCAACAGCTTCGCCACAAAGCTGCCCTGCGGGTTTATTATTATTATTAGTATTAGTATTAGTATAGATACAATAATTTTTAATAATAAAAAATAAGTATCTTCAAGTATGCATTTTTTAAATGTCAAATAATCGTATTACTCAAGTACAAAAACACACACATAATAATTATTATGTATCAAAGAATAATACAATTAGATACTTCATCAGCCGAAAGACGTCCACTGCTGCTATATATGCTTTCTCCTCAATGCGCAATGAATGACAATGATCGGTCCTGCGCTACCCACATCCATACAATTAGATACTTATTGCAAAATATTTTTGTAAACAGGTAATGATTGTCGCCTTCCTCATCAAGTTGGATATTATTTAACGCACTCAGGTCTGCGTTGTCTGCCACTTCGAGGCGCTTCTGCTGCAAATGAGACATATTTTTTTGTAATTATGTTCTGTGCCCTGATTTCTCTATTAAATTATTAAAATAAATAATTGTATGTTGTGTGTTTTATTTCACTTATTTTTTTGCACTGCACTGGATATTTAGAAAGTTAAAAAAAGTTACCCCTGGTGGGACTCGAACCCACAATCCCCGGCTTAGGAGGCCGATGCCTTATCCATTAGGCCACAGGGGCTGACACGTTGTCGTCTGAATTTGTCTATCACGTATATGAGATGTAATGATATACAATTTTACAAGTTTTCTGTATTAATAGGCATAAATTATTGTTCTTGGTGGTGTTCAATAGACTCGAAATACTCGAAAACTACCTAATCTTTATTTCATATTTAAAGAATATTTTTTTATTGAATTATATACCGCCATCTATGCTCAACTTTAAAAAGTTCTCAATGAAGCTGTGACCAGTCAGTCGGTAACACTGTGCGTGCCAGTAGACTAGTACCCTCATAGCACACTAGATGTCGTTTTTGTACATCAAAAACTGAATTTAATTTATATTTTCTACTTTAATGGTCTTTTAATTGTATTATAGCCAAATGTTATTTGTTATTCTTTTATAAAATTTAATTTTCAGTAATTCGTTCTATCTGAAATAAGTTGTTTTTTAAAATTATGTACTTGCTTTAGTATCAATACTAGTATTTCATCTGTCCATGCACCGACTCCGTGGCGCAACGGTAGCGCGTCTGACTCCAGATCAGAAGGTTGCGTGTTCAAATCACGTCGGGGTCATATCAGTGCTTTTTTGCATACCCAAACTGTAGGTAAGTACCTATACTTAATTTTTGAGATTTTTTTGCTGTATAAAATCGTAAAAATTATACTTACCTACAGTTTGGGTATATTGGAATTTATGTGCTAACGCTTATTATTAGGCCTCTACTAACACTGCTCTCTCTTTTTAGTACCTACGTTATGTATGATGATTAATGATGAATAATGATCATTGATATGAACGTACGGAACCCGAGAAAATATCATTGACTCAAAAAAGGAGTTGAGTAGATACCATTTTGGCATTGCTGTTCTCAAGCTTACTGGTTTTGAAAATACGTATCATTGGTCGAGTAATTGTCGTGGAAGGTTGTTGAATAATAAATAATAGGTACTAAACTCTATCTGGAATTTATGTGCAAATTGTCTGTGACGCTAACTGCTCCTAGCCGGTCTGCATTTACACACCAAACAGAAGACCGTACTTATTAGCAAACATGTGCTAAAACTTTACATTATCAACATGATTCTGAGTAATTTTATGAGCTTTTATGTATTTAACACGTTTTTTTTTAATATAGGTACATACCAATTTTCTTCTTTTTAATCGTAGGAGCTGCTTTTTGCTGATTTTTGTAGCGTTCTTAACAATATTCGATTAGTCGATTTAAGTAATCGATTTTAAAATAAACAACATGTACTTATGTACAGAATATTTTTGTCCTTGTCGTATAGAAGGTGATAGAAGCGTAGTGGAAAAACAGAGGAAAAAACAAGAAAATACAAAATAAAAATAATTAAATTATACAAAAAATGTGGGTTGATTTAACTCTGAATTATTTTGACGCATTTTTCTTTTTTTTTCAGACACTTCCGTTTCTCCGAAAGTCCGGTGAAGCTTGATTGGTCGTAACTTTTCGACACAAGCAAGCATATAGGTCAATTCAAAAAAAAAAAAAAAAAAAACTTCATGATGTTGACCAGGGATTTAAAGAATCACCATGCAAAATTTCATTCAAATCGGTCCAATAGTTTCGGAGACTAGCTCGTACAAACAGACAAACAGGCAGAGAAACAAAAAAAAAGAAAATTGTCGGGATAATTATGTTCTATTTGTTTTGTGTTATTTGTTTTGTTTTTTCTGGTGTGCAATAAAATATTCTATTCTATTTCACTTCTTACATCCTCCTGACTCGGATTTCATCTTTTTTTTTCTATGTATACCTACACAAAGTATGTACAGATATCTGACCTCTACAGTTTTATTATATAGATATCATAAATACTAAAATACATAGTTGATTTTCTTACATACATAGTTACTTACAAGTGAAGCTAATATAAAGCGTGTAAAAAAAGGACATCACTTTAAAATTTCGTTTTCAAAAATATGATTTCCGTGAAAAGAGCGCAAGCTTAATCATCACAGAAGTATTTTCCCGGTATTAGTACCTATGTATGTACCGTATATTATACCTATGTACCTCTACAAGTAGGTGGGTAAATGTTCGATTTAGGTTTTTCACCTTATTCCCTATTTCACGATGATGAACGCTTTGTTTTAGAAAACTTTAACCTAGCTTACTTAATCACTAAACTGATTTAAAAAATATGATGAATTCATTCATTACATAAAAAAAGCTTGACATCCAGACCAGACCGCGCCTCCAGGAAATAAACAGACTGAATCACTTTAAGTAACTTACATACATTCACACTGCGGCATTTATTTCGTCATGTACCTACCTATCAATTATTGATTTGTCAAAAACGCAGATGGAAAATATTATTTTGAAATGTAGTAGCACAGACTTTTAAAAACTGGCTGATCCTCATAGGTATGAGGAACTAGGTAGGTACCTAGTTTTGCTTACCTACTGATTATGAGATAAATGCCAGCTGTTAAATTGTTTCGAATCAAAATGCTTTAGTACCAGAGTGGATTTTTTTTAATTTAAAGTTTATGTTTTGGTCGAGATGTTTACTAAATAATCTGGCGCCTTTTCAAATAAATCGCATTCTTGGTAGCTGGATGTTGTTGAGCACACGCAAACATCCTTGTGTAACACTTACACAGAGTTGGTCATTGCCCGTCATGTTTACGTGTGTATGGACATTGGACACACCTACCTGCAGCTCGTGTGTCTGTATGTGAGTCTGGAGGCTTGCTAGTGTTTCATTATTGGAGGTCGTTAAGTGATTGGAATGAAACACGAAACGAAGATACATTATTTGCATGTTCGTTGGTATTCTGCACGCGTTTAGCACTATTAGCAACTCAGCACGCAGGTAGTATACCTACGTAATTATTTTCAGAAATGAGATCATAATTTCATGACATTGCAGTGGTATAAAATTTTCCATTCCTATGTAATTTTTGGCACCATAATTTGACTGTTTTTTGTGTCCATAGCGTGACCAGTTAGCATCATTGGACTGTTTTTCTGGCCTTGGCTCTTCAATGCACCAACTGGCAGAAACCGTTTGACATCAGTAGCAAAACAAACCATTGACGCAAATCGTCTTTATGCCTAATGTTTCTTCATGATTCTCAATTAAGCAAGTGCTTTTGTGAATGTTTCGGTTCAATTGACCCCCATTTTGTTGGCGCGGAGCACGTGAACAGAACACTGTCACATTCGTAGGTGATTAATTCTCATGAAATTATTTATACTGTTACCAGGCACACAGACATTCCTCTACCAGTATTAGTAAGTATGTATGTATACCTACCTAAAATATCAATTTGTAGATTTTTGAATTTTTCCGGTTCAAATATTTTTGGCTTGTAATACCTGCTAGTCAGTTCCAACTTAATGCTCTATGTAGGTATATGTATTAGAACGTGGAATTATAATTATACGTACCTATGTATTGTCAAATTTATATTTATTTTACCTTCATCATTATTTCAGACAGGCCACTACCTATATGATCATCTCTACAACTCTATTCGCTACAAAAGTTTCAGTCGGATTTCGTACCAAATTATGAAATTATTGCAAAAGTTGTGGAAAAGTTCCGTTATCATGGAAAGGATTTGTTTAAGTAACTTATCTACACTCTGTACATAGTCAATATATACCTAGCTACGTATAGCTACACGATTGTTTGATTAAATTGCTTGTATGAATTTAATTTCTAATTTAGTTAATCGATTGTCGTTACATGAGTTATCTGAAGACACACACACCCGCGCCCACGAGCTGATTAGCCTTGCCTACGTCGTCGTCCGACTGCGATTGGCACGTGAGGATTGTGAGGTGTGCCAATGTTAATCCATTAAAATAAATAAGAATAAAATATATTTATTTCGCTTGAGTACCTACATGTATATTAATGGACTTTGAAACTATGACAAAACACACTACATTACCCAAAACGTTTTTATACTAAAAAAGGAATATTCCTATGTGGAAACAGTGATCTGTGATGTGACATAAAATATTCGAGCCCTTTAACTTCTTCTTCTTCTCACTAAACTTGTCACTAAAATCAATGACCGTGTTCCTTAGATTATCTCTGCCTTTAGTTTCAGAGTTTTCTACAGGTACTACCCCATTGTATAATGTCTGTATCTAGGTAATAAGCTAAACTTTCATCGTGGATTACTGACATAATTTTCAGCTTACATTTTTTTAATGAACTCTCCTTTATATTGTCTTTACTTACGTACTTACTTACTTTGTTATAATCAAGGAATTCAAATAATATGAGTGCTCAAAAAAATACATAGTTACAAACATATGACAAGACATATGTACTTACAAATGAAGCTAATAAAAGCGTGTGACCCCTGAAACTATGTTGTTAAAACATTTTTAAGTTAAAAAAAATTTTAGAGCGACATAC
Organism: Teleiodes luculella; assembly: GCA_948473455.1. NCBI lineage: Eukaryota > Metazoa > Arthropoda > Insecta > Lepidoptera > Gelechiidae > Teleiodes > Teleiodes luculella. Next base: position 8,359,378 of record OX419583.1, on the reverse strand, counting down.
TCGTATATATAAATAAAAATGGGACTCGGAGTCAACCAAAATGTCAACTTCACAAATACCTAGCCTCTCCTGAGCAGGCTAGGCATTTTGCACGTTCACGGGCTCACAGGAAGTCTCTCTCTTATCATCATACATTTCTCAGTATGCCCATCTTTGCACAAGGTCTTATTATAAAAAAATAATTCCTCACTAAATAGATGCTTTTAGCAGTGTTTTTCAACCTGTGGGTCAAGCTTCTGTAGGGGGGTCGCCAGAGGTCGAGAGAACTACTTCAGTTAAAAAAAATTAAGATTAAAAATATTGATTTATTGAGTAGGATAATTTTAACAAAAGGATATTGTACTCTTATACATTTGTATGTTAATACAAACGCACTGTGGCTTATTATTAATCATAAATAAATAAATTAATAAATAAAAATAAATAAATAAATTAAATTATTAATTAAATTTCAAATAATTGTCGTCATATTGACGTCTTTTCTTTGTTTTACTTCTACTATCACTAGAAGTTGGCGGTTCTATCTTTTCAGGAATTTATCCATTTTAAATTATTACAAACTAGTTTTCCACCGCGGGTTTACCCGCGTTAATAGTTTTCCCCGTCGTAATGATGCATTTTCCCGCGGTAAAAGGTAGCCTATGTTGCTCAGGGTGAATGTAGCTTTCTAATGGTAAAATAATTTTAGAAATCGGAACAGTAGTTTTTGAGTTTATCGGCGATTGAAGTCAGATTGATCGTTTAAATCGATTGTAAACATCGATTGACAGTTTTTATATTACGTTCTCGAGTATCAGACGGTAGAATCGATATAGTTGATCGGTGTGAAGTTGGCGCGGTGATGTTTGACAGGAGGCCCTACTACCGGGAGTGGGACCGGGTGGTTCACTCACATAAATACCGCTGCTCAGGGCGGGCGAGCCCTCTTGGTAGATCCGCAGCCGCGTTGATAACTTTGTGTGTCTGAGAATTAGTGTGATTCTGGTGGACGTACTGGTCCGGTGTGTTTTGTGATGTGTGATTCGATGCGAGATCTGGATGTATGTTGAAATAATGGTTGTTGGAATATTGTTTGTACCACAGTCCAGTGGTGTCTGTAAACCGTGAGTAAAGTGATCTAATTATCGTGTCGCTAGCAAGGTTGGCTAGGCTATGTGATATTCGTATGGTGTTAGCTATGGCATTGTTATCATGACCGCGGGTAGAGTAACTGTAATATGGTCGAGTTACATAAGGTCCGGGCGGGGAGGCCCCTTGGTTGGCCAGTTTATAATTGTTCAGTGTTTTTCCATGCCAGTTTCCCCTTATGGCATTTTGATGGTGCTCGGATCTACCTAAACCCCTTTTAGGGATTGATTAGGTCCCGATCGTTCATGATAACAAATAACTGAGTCTATGTTGGTATAGTGTGTTCCAATTGTGACGGCATTCGATATAGTTGGTAAAGTCTGTTTCAATAGTGATGACAAATTGGGGTAGTCCTGACAAAGATAGTAAACGATGGTTCTGAAAAGTTGTTGTAGCATACGCCCACGCTTAGTGTGTTTCCGCGTGTAGCCCTTTGCGGGTTTCCTTTATTTATTTGCTTTCCTCACCACCGTTTTGTCTCCATTTCCGACAAGTTTATTCATTACAAACATACACACAACACTCAAAAGTACAAAATTTTCCTCTTTGTAATATTAGTATGATTACTTCAAATGCGTAGGTAAAAACTCAAACATTTGAACCGTCGTCGCGTCAACGTGAACTGAGTAAGTATCGCTTCGTTCACTCTCAACAACTCGCAAGCCAGCCACCACCACACTTGCCGGACGGACGGCCAGCATATAAGCCTTGGTCGTACGATCGTATACCTATGAGCCTAAATTGCGTTAGTTAGTTATAAATCGGCGACGTATTCGATATTTGTAATTGTGAAATAATGTGTTTTACGTACTACTTATATCGGAATCCTGAATATGGAGACGCATAAAAACGTCATATGGAATAAATATTTGTAATATACATACATGCATGATAAAAAAGCAAAGGATTGGGGGTCGCAAAATATTTTTTCATACCAGGGGGGTCGCATCACGAAAAAGGTTGAAAAACACTGCTTTTAGCAACACTATTTGATAATGGGGGACATATTGATGGACTATTAAAGAAGAAGAAGAATAAGTATTTATCACAGCTTCTATATCTGTCCACTGATGTCTCCCTATCACCATGCTTTCACCATATTATTCTCTATAGAATATGTATAATCGCCTCTTAAAAGGGCTAGATATTTTGATGATTAGATGACTGATGAATGGCATCCGAAAATCAGTATTGCTCAGTCACCATCGTCATTATGGCGAATTTGTACTGCTTTTGCACAATATGGATGGTGTGCGTGGAGTCACGAGGCACGGCGCTCGTGGTAGCAAGCCGCGTGACGACGACGCGCGACGCCGCGCCGCCGCATGCCGGGGGCTTGGTGCTGCCCAGCCAATCACAGTCTGCCAAGCTAAAATGCGATCTTGCGTCATAGTTACAGGGAAAAAAACAGGAAGTTTTTTTTTACCCAGACAAGGAAAGTCAACTCAATTAACACCATATAACTAACTTTAATTTTAAATTTAAATTATTGTTGTTGTGTTCATGACACAATTCATGCCCATTTTGTCCAACAATACCCAACTGTTAAACCACTGCAGTACTAACAGTCTACTTATACTTATCTGCAGATAGAATACATCTGTTTTTAGTTTAAAACGAAAAAGGCACAAGGTATATTTTCTCAGGTGTCTGATATTTTCATTGGATAAGTGTGTAAATACGTGACTAATTACCGATTAATAGTAATAGGAACAGTTTTAAAATGATATGATTATTTAGGGTCGCGCCCACGTTTTATAGTAATTAGTCTTATTATTGCTGATGCAATAGTGTACAATGATTTCCGCCACTATTCGAAGAAATGTGACGCACGGCACGGACGATATGCGTGCTCTGAGCCACACCTCCAACAGCCAAATGCAAGGGAAAAATAACCTCTTACAAATGTGTTATGAAACATTTTACAGTTGTGCATGTAATTCATATGGCGATGGGGGAATCGCGCGGAATGAGAGGGGCGTAAAAATACTCTGCAGTTTCTTTGACGTATGAAGTGTCCCTCGCAGATTGGATTTGGCTGCTGCCGCCGAGCCGCGCCGCCAGTCGTCGTCGTCGTAAACATGCTGTTGCTCATTAAACGAGTATGACTTTCTAATACCTGACGTCACTGACCTCCGCTAACCACCTTGACAACATCCTTTTGAAAATCCTACACTAAAACTAATACAGGTACTAATACGTCAGTTTATATATTGTATTTCAATGCTCTAAAATGACCTCTAGCAAGTAAATAAGTAGGTACGTACATACTTTTAAAAATATATAAAAGAAAAAAGAAAAACTAGATTATTCCAGGTAGTGAAGACTCAAGTCTTCACAGATATCAATATTATCATTACAATTATTATTTTTGATTGTAACGAATTTACCTTTTCAAACTTAGTCGACTGACTTACGAATTGATAAACGCAATTCTACGTAAAATACTTAGATAATAATGCTTTATAAATATAATCTGAAACAGCTTAGGTAGGGTTTATTTCCCAATATTTTGATGTTATTTTTAGTACTATGATGATGATGAGTTTTCTAATAAATCTGACAAATCATGATGAGACATTTTTTTTAGCACACTAGTTTTATGTCGGATAAGCTTGATAATGCAGGTGGTAGCAACGTTTATAAGACAAGCATTTATGTAATTTAAATAAACCTTGACTCAAGATGTTGATTCACAAAATCAAGGATTTTATTAATTATTATTAATCTTATCTACATACATAGTATTCAAAAGAAAAACAACTACACGTATCTATATGTCTTGAAGTACGAAGGTATGCTGTGCGTGAATGATTTCAAAGTATTGCAATTTTTAGATATCACTTTGTTATGTGAATAATATGTAATGCATATAGGTACTTATATAGAAGGTGTAAATGACAACTGAGCAAATAATGAAAGGACGAATTCAGTCAACGGTTTGAGAGAAAAGTTCGACACTCCCAGTATAGGCCGGGAGATGATGACATAAATTTTTAGGTCATTTGTTACAGTATGGCGGTTTTACAGGGGTCTTAGTACGCAATGACAAAAAGAAAAATGATGGTCATAGCGCTGGTACTGGCGGCTGGTATTACTGAGTCATTAATGTTTGATACATGTATGTAAATCCGTGCCCGAAAGACGGACGTGTAACACATCGGCCCAGATGCTGCAGCCGATGATGATGGATGAACCTCGTACATACGGAATTCGTGTCTGTCTGTTTTATTTACGTGATCTGAGCTTGTATAACAAATTAGTTGCAATCTAGCTTCACCGGATTTGTAATCGAATTTTTGTGGCCTGAACCAATTTTAAACTCGCATTTTACTGGCTATAATGTTATCGTAAAGGATCTACCCAGTGTGGAAGAGCGTAAGCGCAGGCGCCACTACTGCCTCGATTGAAGTAATTGCCGCCGCCGATCGAGAATGGAATTTCCCGATTGCGTCAATTACTGTTAATTAACGTCTAACGTTGCCAATTTTAAACTTATGAATTACATTTCAATTACTGTTTAAGAGGAGCGGTACACAGAAGACTGGATCTTAGAACGGCTAGAGATTAGCAATTTTCATTGGCCGCTATTTATATTATAGGGTTTGTAGAAAAGGAGAGAACTTTAGATTTTGACATTACAAAAATTTTCAACCAAATCAAAATTTAGTGAGAAAGGATTTGGCATTCCGATTTATCCTCTGATGGGAACCATACTGTCTGGTACCGATGGGAACTACCCTCGAAAACAAGTAATCCTTGATGTCATCAAATCTACTTACATTTATTTAATTAATGCCCTTTGACTTGAGGCTTGTACGCGAAACTAACAAACACTAATACGTTGGAATTCATAATAATTATGAAAAAAGGCTTTTTTAAAGTTTATTATAATGCTTTTTTCAGTGGTTGGTGTTTTTGAATCTAAGACTACCACTTTACTGTAAAAATATTAATCCCTATAGATATATTTTATTCATTATTTATAAGTATTTAGCTACATATTTTATTTGTGCTCATAGTTTCAATAAATTCAGGCCCACCCACGAACATTCCTTCCTTCCTATAACCATAACTACTTATAACGAAATGCTTCCTGATTCCGTATTGACAAATAGTACTGACGACGTAGGTAGGAATTTAATATTACATCTGTTGAATCATTAATTTATTAAAACAAAGAGTAGCATTTGTTAGAAAATTTAATTAATAGATAGAGCCCATTGAATTTTATGATTTGTAATTAATTACTACTGTTTTCCGCAATTTATCTTATCTTGTAACTAGTTATGAAACTTATTGATAAACCTTTCTGTGACATCAGAACCAATAGCAACAAGTCAGATGTAACTTTACAGGAGAGCAAAAGTTCTTTCGTTATTACACTATATAATTTAAATATTTATTAAAAATACATATTCACCAAATTAAACTACTAGCTATTCTGTATGTATATTAGGTCCTTACCTATGAAATTGCCGTTCAGTATCAAAAAAGTGAAACAAGTTTTTTTTTTATGAAATTATTATTTAATCAATCGAAGTATGCGCCGTTGTTATCGATACACTTCCGCCATTTTATAGGCAGATCATTGATACCTTTGGAAAAAAAAATCTGGGAGCGAGAGTCTATGAACTGTTTGAAGGCGGTTTTGACTGCCTCAACAGATTTGAAATTTTTTCCTTGTAAAAAGTTATCCAAATTTTGAAAAAAGTGGTAATCGGTTGGGGCAAGATCTGCGTCACCCACCATACTCTCCAGATTTTGCCCCAACCGATTACCACTTTTTTCAAAATTTGGATAACTTTTTACAAGGAAAAAATTTCAAATCTGATGAGGCAGTCAAAACCGCCTTCAAACAGTTCATAGACTCTCGCTCCCAGGATTTTTTTTCCAAAGGTATCAATGATCTGCCTATAAAATGGCGGAAGTGTATCGATAACAACGGCGCATACTTCGATTGATTAAATAATAATTTCATAAAAAAAAAACTTGTTTCACTTTTTTGATACTGAACGGCAATTTCATAGGTAAGGACCTAATATTTATTACTATACTTTAAACTGATCAACTGTTCCAAAGAAACAAAAATGGTGACACATATACATACCAATCTTTTTTTGTCCACATGCAGCAAACCAAAAGCAAAAAATTTTACTCAGAAAATATTTATTTAATTATTTATTTGAAAGAAAATTTACAGATTGACAGTAACATTATATGGGTGAATTTCCCGGGACCGAAAATTGCGTGACATTGATGAAATCGGTATTAAAAAATATAGTTATATATAATGTTCTACAATTTTTTTCTGGTTAGGTGAAATAGTAATCTATGTGTAGCATTAAATATTTTACAAATAGAATTGATAGATACTCCAAAAGAAATAATTAAACCTCGAAATCTTTCATTACCGTGTTTGTACACACCTCACCTTGTTGTGTATTATACCTCATTGATAAAAAACTATTGGTTGTTTACATTAAATGTTATTAAAATATTTAAATAATACAACAAATGGTTAATCTTTCATTTGTCCCAGAACTACCTTTCATTCCCGTGTCCTAATCATGTTCAAGGATATTGTTTTATCTAACACCTTGCGTCCTTCCATTGGTGTGCTAAACGTTGCGTATGAGTGCCGCCTGTGCTCGACGTGGAATGACGGCCACAAACAAGTGCCTGCGTTTTCGCGTTATAAATTTAAGTAAGTATTCAATATTTTTGTCACTGGACATTTTTTCTTTCATCGTCGTGGATAGGTATAACTTATATTTGAATAAGTTTATCTACCTATATATATATAAGTAGTTTACACAGACGTCAAGTTTATAAATTCCTTGAATGCAGGAATCCTAAGCCAGCACACAAACAGGAAATTTTTACAGACAGGAGAACAAAAAATAAGTAAGCATCTTATTTGGATAAAAAGGATACAAAATCTGACCTTCTGTGCCGGTTTTGTTATCCGGTTTGGATGGGTTTTAAAAATATTGTACTTGCTTCACGTTTAAATGCCGTCTTTATTAGGTTGCAAGTAAGTAGTTTTACTAATGGAAAGCTACAAAAATTTCACGGCCATAATTATTATCGCCTAAAAAGCACATAAATGACATGGGACAAAAGGAACTGTGGTGCCTACGAGTATGAGCGAAAATATAACCTGTTTATTTATATAAATAGGTTAACTACGGTAGGTATATAAAGATATAGTTATAAGTTTTATACTTAGGTATATGAATTGGGCGTGAAATGTTCGGGTGAAAAGATGATGATTATCATATTATTATATCATTATAAATACTTCGTTAAGATATTTATTTAGGTATAATAAATAAAAAAGACAATGAACATCTGGACAGTTGTTGGTACATTTTCTATTTCAGTTATTTTTGTGTCGATTTACCAGGATCGACCTACTACTACAGCTCAACTTTTCAACAATTCAGAATCTATTTAGATAAAAATATCTAATATCCATCACAAATATTTCTCAAAGCTATTTTTACTACAGACTGAATTTATCTTTCATCATGCAGATGAAGAGTATTTTTGCTCCGTTATGAAAGCCCCTTAGGACTATTTGAGCAATTTTGCGTTCATTAGCATTACTTAGACGCCCGCGCCCGTTACCAAGAAACAATTAAGCTAGAGATTATAGTCGTCAGTAGCCATTTTACGCTAATTGAGGTCTATTGCCATTGCTAAACCCAAGCAGCAAGGATTCTTTGGATTATAAATCTCAGTTATGGCTTTGAGAAAATAAAAAGATTACATGAAGATTACTACTACAACAACTACTACTGGCTTTATACCTATAGAATTACTGTGCGCTTTTGCTTGCTTCAACTACGCGCGTATTTCTTAATGCCGTCTCCATCATGCAAATTTTCATCGCAATTCATTCAGCCTTAGGAGAGCGTGACAAATTGACAGGACATGCTGAGTTACATTCGCATTCATATTTTTGTAAAGTAAGTATATGTTTAGGATTAACGTATCGTTTTGATATGAATCAGTGCATTACAATTGGCATTGTTTTCTGCAACGGACGCCATCGAATTTTCTGGAGCAAGTTTCGGATTGCTGTCCGCCGCATTGTGTATACTTCTGGCTTTCTGTTTCATAAACATAGCTACCTCGCTGCACCGCTACCCAACGGAAAATTACTGACGACTGCCCACGACTGCCACTAGAGTGACCACGCTGTTATGTCGTATAACGACACACAAGGGAAAGTTGATCGCCGAAGTCCTTATTTTCACCGCCGGCGCCACTGCATCTGTTAGTTCATGCTGTGGTTTAGCACCAATGCAAGCACTTTTTAATAAATTTATTTACAACAATACAATTTATTTTAATAAATAAACTCAGGTAGTTGCTACTACTTAATGAATTATAGAAACAGATAAGAAAAAACATTAGAGAATGGTTCAGGTAAATAGTGTAATTAGGGGATATGAAGATATTTTTTGTACCTACATACCTACAATGTTCTAGAAGTAAGTAGTTCCCAAATCACTTCTTAGTAGAAATTCATATTGCTGTATGAAGTTATTTCGCATGCTTTACCGACAATTTAATGATATTTTCTGTTAGTTTTAGATGTCTGTTGACAAGTTTTAAGATTTCTAGTTCTTTTTTTTAATTTTGTCCGCAGCATGGTTACCAACTTCATAAGTAAGCATGTAGCATAAGAGAAATGCGTTGAATTGGGATCTGGAAGATTCTATGAGTTATTGGAGTTAATGCTTATTGGAACATGAAGTCATTATGATGGACAATGATCTTGATTGTTCATTCCAGCCAGTTACATTGCAAGCACTGCAGTAGGTTATGTAACAGCTACTGCTCAGCCTTCCACTCCCGTTGGCTTCATTAAGCATATTTTCTTGAACACGTAGGTAGGTATATAATCTGCTCGACTATCTGTATTGATGCTTAAATTACGCAATAATAAATAATAGATTGATATTTTTTTGACAATTTTTTTGCATTTTATTTTGTATTTCATTTCACATTTAATGTATTTGGGACTTTATAAATAAAAGAAAAAGCTAGTAATTAAAACTTTACCATTGCACAACAAATAAATTATACTTATATTACTATAATTAAGATAATATTTAGTAGAATTAAATACAAAAATAATTTCAAACAATTATTTTTAGCAAAAAATATGACGATAAATATATAAATCTTGCCTGTCTTGATCGAACATTTTTTAAATACTTAATATGATTGACTACAATGAAATACATATAATTACAACTAAAAAAAATATACGTTCTTTATTTGAAATTTTCACTTCGAACGGAATGAATAGCTTTTCGTGTATAATGTTTTTTTTTTACTGAAAATATATATCTACACCAACGAAAGGAATCGAAAAACCAAATCAGGTTAATCAGGTAGGTACCGCGTTAAAGTTTATTATTAAATTTAGTACCGAACGGACTTATCTCACTTTGATCGCATTAAAAAGGTTTGATGTAAAACATGATAAACATTTAATTTGAATGCGCAGTGTTAGTTATAATGTCCGACTTACATGCCGCAGTACCTAAGCATTATTGCAATGTGCTACGGTGATAGTTGGCTGTCGATAGATTACATCAGCACCATTGTAATCAGGTGGATCAAATCATAATCAGCAGTCGTCTATCGCGTTGTTTGTTTCAACCCAAGGCTAAGTCCAATACATCGAAAGTAATGATTACAGTGTCCGTTGGAAGCCTGTGATTGGCCGGCTGCGGAGGCCTGGCTCGGGTGTGTCGGAACGTGTTGTACTTTACTCCGGTTGAAAGGCCACTTGATTTCAAAGGCATTATAATAAAGCAAAAAATAGGCAACCAGGAAGTCAGCAGTTTGGTATTTAAATGGCATAGATTTCATTGTCTAAATTGCTAGGTATACAAAAAGCTTGGCGTTGACAACGCCGCGACGTGATGTTTGCATATTTTTTGCGTCCGTCTGCACTGCATGCAACAAAAAATACGAGGCCATTATAATTATGAAATACTCGTGTTACATACATTAGGTAGATATCTGGTGCCTTGTCATTTTGTTTTGTTATTGAGATTTCTGTTGAACTCGATTTCATGAAATTTACATATGTTGTTGTGGTTTGTAGTCGGTTGCTTACACACCAGCAGCGCAGGACAACTTTCCTGAACTAAATTCTCAAAGAATAACAATTCTGCAAACACTTTTTTCTGCTTTTAAAACAAACTAACTTTTATCCCGACCCTGTGGTATTAAAATAGGTTAAATAAGAAGAAGGAAGGATAAAAATAAAAAGGAAATTTGTTATATGTGCTATCTCACGAGTATTTTTTAACCCAACTGAGCTGTAATTATCGAATGTGCGTGGCAGTGTTGGGCGTAATTAATTACTTTTGTAATTGAAATTACAAGTAATTGAATTACAAGTAATTGAATTACTGTAGTTGTTCCCACGCTCTCAAATTACTGTAGTTGAATTACTGTAATTGGTAATTCAATTACTCAATTACTTTTCAATTACTTTTCCGTGCAATAGAGCAGATGAACTAAAATGAAATAAAATGAAACAAATGAAATAAAATAAAATAAAATAAAATAAAATAAAATAAAATAAAATAAAATAAAATAAAATAAAATAAAATAAAATAAAATAAAATAAAATAAAATAAAATAAAATAAAATAAAATAAAATAAAATAAAATAAAATAAAATAAAATAAAATAAAATAAAATAAAATAAAATAAAATAAAATAAAATAAAATAAAATAAAATAAAATAAAATAAAATAAAATAAAATAAAATAAAATAAAATAAAATAAAATAAAATAAAATAAAATAAAATAAAATAAAATAAAATAAAATAAAATAAAATAAAATATATATTAAAAATAAATATATATTAAATATATATTAAAATGTATATTAGAGCAATAGAGCAGATGAACTAAAATGAAATAAAATGAAACAAATGAAATAAAATAAAATAAAATAAAATAAAATAAAATAAAATAAAATAAAATAAAATAAAATAAAATAAAATAAAATAAAATAAAATAAAATAAAATAAAATAAAATAAAATAAAATAAAATAAAATAAAATAAAATAAAATAAAATAAAATAAAATAAAATAAAATATACAATATACATTTTAATATATATTTAATATATATTTATTTTTATTTATTTTTAATATATATTTTATTTTATTTTATTTTATTTTATTTTATTTTATTTTATTTTATTTTATTTTATTTTATTTTATTTTATTTTATTTTATTTTATTTTATTTTATTTTATTTTATTTTATTTTATTTTATTTCATTTGTTTCATTTTATTTCATTTTAGTTCATCTGCTCTATTGCACGGAAAAGTAATTGAAAAGTAATTGAGTAATTGAATTACCAATTACAGTAATTCAACTACAGTAATTTGAGAGCGTGGGAACAACTACAGTAATTCAATTACTTGTAATTCAATTACTTGTAATTTCAATTACAAAAGTAATTAATTACGCCCAACACTGGTGCGTGGTACCATTTGATATGGAATTTGCTACTTTTCTCTTTGCAAGAGTACTCGTAAAAAGAATTATCTGATATTCTAAATATATATTTTATAAAAAGTTTAGTAGGGTCTATATAAATTAACGTTCAATTAAGAATTAGAGCAATGAGTCTGGCGCCACAGGCTGTTCTGTTGCGACCTAGTTTTCAATAGGTTTTTATTAAGATGTCAGATTGTGTTAATATAGGATTTGGTATAATATCACCTACCTATACCTACTTACATGAACTTCCATTTTAGGTGCAGTTACTTTTTCAACTCGCTTAAAAAATTCTCAAAGGCCGCTACTGCCAATTTCGGGTCGTTCCGGGTTGTGTGTTGGTCTAATTCTAAATAAAAAAATACACAGCCTTCTCAATATGTAAGCTCTACGCTGTGCTGTGGCTAATACTCCTAACTAAGCCATACCCCTACTATATTATATACCCTATTATATTTTATTTCTTTATCTTCTGATTATGACTTATGACTTAGGATTCTTATAGTATAGAAGGCAGAGCGAAATCGTATGTGCATATTGTGCTAGTAAGCCAAGTCACATTAATAAATCAGCTGGAAAACTTCCTTTATCTAACAGCGGAAAGACGTATATGGTAAGTAGAATACATGAGTATTCAGTTGTTTAGCAGTTAGGAAATATGTTGTTTATAACTTTACTTACTTGACTTTAGCAGTTAGTAAATATTATTCATTTTTACTGTAACAGCTGTAAAATATTCCTTTATTTGCGAATACATTTATTATGTGTCATGAGACACAGCACACAGATGAGACTCACTAAGAACCGCTTTACAACCCGGGAAAAAAGCTGATGATCCTCACTGAACGTACATAAAACGAACAACAAAATAACTCATTTGAGCTAGAAATATAGAAAATCAATTAATGTGAATTATTTCCCTTATTTATTTGTTGAAGCTAAAAAAGCACCCGTCTCGCGTCGTCGATGCATTATGTGACATCACTACTAGGGTATGTTCAACAAATGTTGAGTCTACAAAACAGTTATTTTGATAAGGATATAATAATATGGCCAGCCGGATAATAATGTGAGTAGGTTTTTACGAGGAAAATATTATTATGAAATAAGGCAAATTTACATAAATTACAAAAGGAAGGTTCGTTTAGTCACAAAACTATCATGAATCAGTCAGCCATTTTAATTGTATTTTACGAATTTCTATTTTTCCATAGTTTTATTTGTGTGATTCTTTCTTACCCTCTCTCCATGACCCATGACCTCTACTTGGCATGTCTTGCTGAAGGCGTCAAACTAGTCTCACCATAGTCGTCTGGTTATTGACTTATTTCGTCTAGCTAGATTATACTTCAACAATCCCAATATTAGTGTGGGTTATGCGGTCATTGACCGACCTCATTAACCCCGGTATCAATCACATTTATTGAGCCACCTGTAATTTAAAACGTTGCGTTGTTGCTTATCTTGAACCATTTTTTATCCAACTCGGTAAAAATAAATAAATTATGTACAATTTCATTCATATCTATTAGGTGCGTACGTTTGTCAACTTTTCGCCAAAGCACAGAATACCGAATAGTTTAAAGAGTTAGCGAAGCGCGCAAATCCTAGTTCTTGTGTAACGTTTCCAACTGTCATTTTATTTACATTACAAGTAGGTACAGCTATCATCAATATCAAGGACCAGACCAACCTAAACCAGAAAACCTTTGGCATTTGACGTCGAGAATTTGTGTTTGTAAATTAGGTAGGCTAGGTATGTACACTTCTAGCTTTTTTATTGTAGTATTTTGAATTTCAGAAATATACTATATAGAAAAGTTTATTTTGAATGTGGATCATGTATTGTCTGCTGAGATACGTTCCTCTTACAAATTTTGTTAGGTTTCGTTCTAAACCGATGAATCTAACTAAAGTGCACGAAACTTCACGGGCAGTAAAACAGATCTCGTAAACAAACCTTGAAGGAAGACCTTAATTTTTTATTTACCACGCTTGTTTACTTATCTACTTTGCATAGTTAGTTTGTGAAATCACGTATATTTTTGTCACATTTTTGTAGATTGTTCCCGCCTGCCTCCCGGTTCGTACAGTAGGAGTAGTGTAAGTCGTACTTACGTGGCCGAGCTTTAAGCCCAATACACACGTAGCTATAATCTATATTAATATGCCCAGCTCTAACTTATATTACATCTCGCCACCACACACGGTAGCTATATTGAAATATATATTTTCACCCTTACTGCGTCCACTTACGGAATACCTATAATATGTCAAGATTTATATTAATATGCCGTGCTATATCGGTCGCTTGCTGTGACGTCACCAAAATATGTCGACCGATATAGCAAGGCATATTAATATAAATCTCGGTAAGTATATTAATATAAATCTCGACATATTATAGGTATTCCGTAAGTGGACGCAGTAAGGGTGAAAATATATATTTCAATACAGCTACCGTGTGTGGTGGCGAGATGTAATATATTAGAGCTGGGCATATTAATATAGATTATAGCTACGTGTGTATTGGGCTTTATAATGTAGAGACTTTACAGCACTTGCTAAATTTGAACTAAATTGTTGTATTCGGGTCGCACTTGTAACTGTAAAATATTACTGCAAGAACAAATTCTAATGTAATTAAAATTCTTGTTTGAATTTAGATTTAGCAGGGTTTAAAATAAACGCCTAAATGCGATTCCTAAGTTCCCATCCCAACCCAACTGCAAAGCGTGTGGTTGTATGTTTATATCAGCAGCACCTTTTTAAGGCCTATCTTTTTTTCTTTGGTCCAGCCGTTGATTGTATTACAGGCTGTGGTTGTTTATTATTGGATTGTTTGCGTATTTCTGACTGTTTGCCTACTTGTCTATTTAAACTTTGAACTTCGGTTGGACAGTACCAGCGACACATGAGACGAAAGTTCAGGTCACTCGTAGATGGATGTGCGTCGTCTCTTCAATAATTCAGTGCTATAAAGTGATTATAATTGATTTGACATTGGCGTTGTCGATCACTTTGATGAATTGCGTACGCAGTACTTGAATTTGTTAGAGAACTAGTTTACCTCCAAATGATGTCTGGCTTTGGTTGGTTTCTGATCGTTGAATGTGTCATCAAGAAATGAAGAAATGCACCATAATTGTATCCTACCAATAACTGCAACTTTTACTTTCAATTTGATGTCATTTTTGGATATGCTTAAATTCATATCTGCCTCAGTAATACAATTTAAGTACCCATCTTAAAATATTAAATATTTTTTGATCTGCGATTTCCTGGTGGAGATCGTATTACTCATATATATAGGTATATTTATGGCAATAAAAAAATTCTTGCATTTATAAACATACGTTAGTGAATATAGGTACTTATATGAATACCTTCCACTTTATAAACAGTGTACGCCGAAAAAACCAGTTGTTAATAAATTTATGGAGGTTTAGTAAGGCAACATCTTTCCTGCTCACGCCAAGGTGAAAATAATACATGACGCCAAGCCAACTAAGGATCCGCGTTACTGACCCGAATTTTATAAAACAACTCACATTAATATTGTAGGTAAGGTAGCGTTTCTGGTTATTTGAAAAAGAAAAAAAACTTAAGTATTGTTAGTCTTCATGACGATAATTAGGTCCAGGATAAACAACATGAAACAAGTTTCTCATTTTCATTATAGAGTAGTAGTAGTAGTGGTTGAAGTACCTATAGTGTAGTATTATTTACATAAAAAATATATTTCTTATCTACGAAGGTCCCTTCGAGGAAAAAACATTTGTGTGACATACACTGATCAAGGTATTTGCCTATTTAATTTTGATGGTCGGTAAGCTATACTTATAAGCATTTATTTATTTTTTCCTAACAGGATCAGGTGGCCCTGCTTGCCGAAATTGTCCAATACTACAATTCAAAGATTTTTTAACTTAAATTCTTGAAATAAATCTGCAGATAGGCAAGCACACATAATATTTACTGCTTGTCACCTTTTAAAAACAATCATTCCATCTGCGTCAATGTTCTGTCCACATAAATTTGCAAATTACACCCAATAAGAACCAGATGACGACAATGAAACAAACAAGCTCTAAATAAACTGAGTGTTTGATGTTGATCAGGTTGATCTACTTTATGCAACCAGCGACAAAGAAGTAACTAGGTATATGACTGCTATAAGCGGAAAAAATATTTGCATGTTATGTCGTGGAACATGTACGTGATTTTTCATTATGCATCACATAAGTTTTGCTGAAACTGTAGTTGTTACTCGTAGCTTATACCTTCTTAACAAGAGTTTAGTTAGAGCATAACCTAACCTAAATGGCCAACTTATAGGCTGCTTTTCCACTAGAGATAAGGTATACACTAAACTGAATATTGAGTACTCACTCTATGAAAAACATGCTGACAAACATTTTTTAAAAGCGATAAATTACCTAATATCATTACAGCCTAAACCCCAGACTATGAGACGGTTTCGCCATCGTTTTTCTAACTTGTGCGTAAACATGAGGTCTAGAAACATAATATTTTGTACAACAAATGCGAAAAAAACAGAATTATTACATTACTTGTATGGTTAGTGCCCTGAAAAGGCGGTACTGATTTGGTAGGTATAGAAATTAGATTGATTTAAACCACGGAAATCATCTTGGAAGTGCAAAAATCTAAGAGCGAGCGCACTGCTAGTTTACTGATAAGGACTTTAAATTAATTTTCTTTAGGATAAGTATTCCATTAGGCACACGGACGACTAGTGAATATTTTTATTGTTGAGAATGTAAATTTACAACTACTTATTGGTTATTTCTGCTGACAACGATCATAGATAAAGCGTCTTCGAACTCAAAATATGTTCTGTTCACAAATGTATCAGGTTGTAATTTATATAGGTACTTTATTTTAAAGAGTTTTGAAAATGGTAATTAATTCAATGCTCGTGACCGAATCTACTTTACCCTATTTAGCAGAAACAATCTGCATGCGTTTACTTACTCAGAATAAAACAATTACAAAATTCTGGCCACAGCTTTGACGTGTGTCGATTATGCATGTAAATGTCTTTGTTTGTATGTAAGCCACGTGCTACTAAAACACGAGCTATTTTGAATCGCTTGAACTTCACAGTTACGGCAATCGTGATTTAGATGCATTTCTATCCATTGTAAAATATTTAACTGACATAATGCGCCGAAAGATGTCCGTTGCTGAACAAATTGTAGGTATCCTAAAAGTTCTTTCATGTACCTACCAGCTAGCGCTAGGCTAGGATTTTTCTGTGACCATCGCACATTATTTACTCGAAGGAAAATACAAATAGAGTATTAAAAAAATAAGCATTTATTAAAATGAATTTCATAAATTGGAATTGGAATAATTGAACAAATCACTACTATTAGAAACCAATACCCTATTAAAATCACATAAAGTACCTACCTACTTATGTCAAAGACATTAAATAAAATACACGAGACATGAAAGCTATTCTAATAGTACCTTACATTTTACACATATAAAAACCGATTATTTAGGTATAACGTACGTGTAAGTTATTTGCCCATGCGTTGTATAGACCACTCTTGCTGGCAGAGCGGACACCGGTTGTTCTGCTTCACCCATAGGGACATGCAGCAGAAGTGGAAACTGTGATTGCATTCACCCCACACCACCACGCAATCTTGCTTCCCATACGAATCCTTCTTGCTCTCTCCTTGACATCGCAGACAGGCGTCTGTGGAAGGAAAAAATATGTATAAACTACAGAGGCAGTAGGTACTGAAATTAACGTATAACCCAACTGCACCGAGCAGAAAAAGAAGTGATTTTGGGACAGGATGAAAAGATTTCAGCAATTCGACGAATTGAAAGGGTGGGAGATTTCCAAACTCAGTTTCAGTGAAATGTTTCTACAAGTGTAGTTTTATTTCACAAAATATTATAACTGCTAGATTTTTTTTTAATGTAGTCATTTGAAATTCCATAAGTGAGACCAGTATGTGTGACTCGATAATAAATACTATAGTCTCCTCTTCCACTTCCGCTATACTTCCGCAACACTTTAGTTATGTTCAAAATGTCTTAAGGAAATTGATGTGTTTGTTTTTTGACTAGCGTGATTTTATGATCTCTACAACTTCTTAACAAAGGGTCGAGCACCCTTTGTTAAGAAGTTGGAAGATTAGCATTTTTAAATATTAATCCAGACGGTATACAATATATTTTGTACACATTATTATTATTAAAGACTGTACCTGTCTGTAATAGATATTTGTCTTTCTTTCTATAGGTATGAACAAACTGGCAGTTACAGCGATACGATTTATTTATCATTATCATCACGCAACAATATTTTTCCGGAAGTTCCTCATAACCAAAATTACCAAAAAAGTCAAATATGAATCATATCATATCAAAGAATTTTACAGTTTAGTTATCATAATATATCGTAAATATTTTTATCATATTTTTCCACTGAACAGATTACAGGTACCTGATGCATTGTGACTGATCTACGCATCATAGTGATAAAATAACCAGAGGATATCGATCAAAATAATATAAACAACAGTCACGTTCTGAATACCTAACGTTATATCACGCTACCAAAATAGATGTAAGGTATATGGCCGCAAATGGCATTTTCCATTACTGAAGGTTTAGATACAATTTAATGATCGTAAGGTTCTCAATTTAGATCTGTCAATACGTAGTAAAACTTACTATTAATTGGATTTGATGCATCCGTATCATACGATTGAGGAAATAAGTAGGTATTTTATGTCTTAAATAAATCACATAAAAATGTTCATAGTACTAATACCATTGATTGTCCTACATACATAGGTGAACATAGTAAAAAACTGATTTAATGATGTTTTTTTTTTCATAGTTTCTTATCGATTATATTCTATCAACAATACAAAAGTTTGAAACTTATACCACAAAAATGTTTGTTTTGTAGGCAGAACTTTAAAGCTAAAACAAAGGGAAAGCGACATAATTTTAGAAGTTTCATTGCATTTTACTCGTAACTTAAAATTCCAATTACCTACTATGACTATTATACTTAATACTGGATTACCCCGAAAATTGCATAATAAAGATTTTTCTACAGCTCTACATAGAACTGCCCTACTTGGCTTACGAAAGAGGAAGGTATTAATTTGTTTGTTGAGATTTGCAGTAATTTTCACAGTTCATAATCTCTATTGGCGTACCTAAGCATTTGCGCTCGGACGGCAATGATAGCGCCAAGGTTTCACCACATTTTACGGTTTTATCACAAAGGTAGACATTATTACAGTTTACATACATACCGCATTAATTAACTACTGGGAAGTAAGTAGATTGGTAAGATACCTAGATAATGGCGTTGTCTTTTTATGTGGTACAGTCGGTATTCGATTTTAATCACATACTCATACAGAAAGCATACATATAATAATTATAATTATCCTTTTTTTAGTTTTCATATTACGAATAAAAAAATATATGTTTGATTACCCATACTTTCTGCATAAAGCAGGTCGTAAAGAATAAATAAATTTAATTAAAAGCCATTTATTAGTTTTCCAAATACATCCGCATAATAATAAAATGTTATCAAAAGCCTGCGACAATGTGCGAATGTAAATTTTTGATTTACATACTTTTTGACTATAAATTCAATTTGTAATTTAAAAGAAATAGGTTTAGGTGTGTATCATAGGTTTAGCATTCAGCAAGTGCACACATAAAACATCGTCCTATGTATAGAATCGGAAGGTAGGTAGGTAAAGTAAGTACGCAACCATGGCCTAGAGGGCGGTCACATTCTTAGCTATAGGTAGGTACTGTATATTATTATACCTACCTATCGACAACTTTTAATTACGATTTGAAATGTAGACTCAATGGAAACGTTTACAATTAACGTCACCGTTACACAATGAGCACAAATTCAAATTTTTCTGCGAGTATGCTGCTTTTGTCGAGAACTCAAATTTTGTTTATTTGCATCAATATGTACACAACAAAAAAGGTCTTAATTTAAAATACAATAGGTTTCAACATATGAAGTCAGCAAGCTGGCATGCAAATTTTAAATCATTTCATGTCCTATTTTAGTTTCGATTAGAAAGCTACATTCACCCTGAGTAACATAGGCTACCTTTTACCGCGGGAAAATGCCTCATTCCCACAGGAAAAACTGTTAACGCGGGCGAAGCCGCGGCAAAAAGCTAGTTATGTTATATTGTTTAAGGGACTAGGTTTAAAAGTACATATTATATGAATGCAACATAATAAATATGAAAAACGGTATGTTTCCAAATAAATAGAAGAAAAGAGATGTAACAAATAACAAACTATTCTGATTTTATTAATTAATAACACCAAAACCAAGGAACATGTAATAGCACAGAATAAAATAATAGTACTATGGTAATAGTATTTTTTTTTCTTCACACAGCATATAGTTTTTATTTAGGACTATCTCAATTCGGAGGTATTAAGTTGGTGTTAGATATTTTTCATAGTTGTTTTACAAAAATATTAACATAGCCATAAGCGAACCATGTAGAGAATAATTTAAAGCATAACTAATTAATATTTCTTGTATTGCAGGAAGGAAAATGTCAGTTCAAAATTTTATAAGCGTACATAACGAGTTTCGCATTAACGTAATTAATATATTAATACTAGCACTTCGCCTTTGACGTTGTTTGTTTCAAATATTTCTCCGTGGGAATACAATTTTAATTTATGTCTATGTGCTACTAGTGGCTAATCTATCTAACTTTCATCCAAATCCTTTCAGTCGTTTCAACAAAATAGTTTCATTGAATTCACAAACGAATGTTCATTAAATTAATTTAATGCTAATGAGAGCAAAATAAAATATATTTTGGTTTATAATAAACAGTAATACTGTCCGCCTTCGTTTTCTTTTGCAGTTAGTTCAGTTGTTAAAATTATAAAAACGAGTACCTGTCTGTGACAATCATTTAATTGTAACATCTAGAGCACAAAACTTTCAACACTTTCTAAGTTATAATTAATTAATTAGTGTCGCAGTCGACAAGTAACCTAGTGTTAATAACATGCTAATTTTATTTATCTTTCAATACATATGTGTGTATGTAAAATTTTACAATAGGGAATATGCATGAAAAAAATTTCAATATCTGATTTAATTTTCCAAAAATATCCCAAATTATAATAAAAACAGTGAAAACAGTAACAAAATTGACTGAATAACTACTGAGACAATACAATTACAATTTATAAGCTAATCTCTCTGTCTCTCTCTGCAAAACAACTTTTTGTATGAAAATAATATGGTGGACATGTGCAGTGACGTCATTGTATATGTCTGATCTCTCTTTCTATCTTACAAATCAATATAACTTATATATGTTACGCTCAAAGATCGAAAACGCTCATTGAGCGGAAAAATAGCTCACAACGCGTTGTGGTATAGTAAAACATCCAAATCGCGAAATTTGTGTTATGGCTCTAATGAAAACGCGCACGACGCGTTGTGGCAATCACAGAAAGACCAAACAGCGAAATTCGTGTCGTGGCTGACATGTTATTCGATCTCAACGCGTTGTGGCAATGAAGAAAAGCCATGACGCGTATGGAATATTATTTTATTACAACGCACACTACTTTCCGATATGAATCCTACTAGGCCTAGGCTGGAAACGTTTTGGTAGATGTCCTTAGAAATATTTTTTATTTTATAAAATCACTGCATTACGTGTTTGTCATTATTAAATATAATTATATAAATTAAAATAAAATAAAGCTATATTTGTTATTATTGAGATTACTTTAGGTATATTTAAAAAATCAACGTATTAAATAATAAATTACTGAACAAAAAATATTAATCAATTGTAAATTACTTATAATTCACTTAAAATAATTAGGGATTTAATTTTTTTTATGACAATTTAAAATTCTTTAAAAAGCCGACACCGACTAGTTACTTACAACCTGTCCGTCGTGATATGGTTAAAACAATGAATGCTCAGAACGCGTCGTGGCTTTTCTTCATTGCCACAACGCGTTGAGATCAATAAGCATGTCAGCCACGACACAAATTTCGCTATTTGGTCTTTCTGTGAGTGCCACAACGCGTCGTGCGCGTTTTCATTAGAGTCATAACACGAATTTCGCGATGTGGATGTTTTACTGTGACCACAACGCATTGTGAGCTATTTTTCCGCTCACTGAGCGTTTTCGATCTTTGAGCGTAACATATACATATATATATTTTTTTGATGATTACTTCCTACTCAGTTATGAATGTTGATCTAAAATCATAATATTATTATATTTTTTTAACGCGCTGATTTTAGTCGCTATTCTCTATCCTCTTTAATGTGGTCATATGAAAGGGTTGCCAGCTTGATCATTTTACCATAACCTCTGTTAATTATTCTGTGCCATAACTGAATATCGCCCACAGATGTTGCCCATATAGAGGTATAGGCATATTATTGTACTACATGTTAAGTTAGTACATAATATACTGTAAACTTTGTGGCAAATAAATCATACTATAAAGTAGTAAGGAAACAATAATGATAATGATAAGTATGCGCCTTCTCTGGAATAGCCAAATATGTTCATCTTAATAATTTAGTAGCAATGGAGAAAGTTATGTACAGTAGGCAGCACATGCGGTTAGACATTTTGACTTCGAGAGCGCCGTTATTTTGTAGCAGTAGAAGCTAGTTTCGTAGTGCGAGTGTCCAACCGAATTATGCTGGCTACTGTACAATTTTAGAAGGGTTTTCAAAACCAAACCTATTATTGTATTGTGTAATGCAATTTATAATTTTGTTATCTGGTATTGTACTTGTACAGTGAAAAGCAAGCCAAGTTGAACACTATACAGCGATACGCGTTTTCATCTTCCCTTGCACTAGACCGTACCTCGTCAAATAAAATAATATAAACAAAAATACTATAACATAGAGATATGATAAACATTGTTCGCAATGTTTGAACTGTTTCTAGAAGCTCGCTTACTGACTGAATGTTGCTAGGAATAGATTTGGAACCCCAACAAGATGGCGAAATCCACCGCAGCTGCGCAGGACGGTACAAACTACTCAATCATTGCAACCGAATAAAAATACTAAACTGTAATTTAAAAAATATATTAAAACATTAAAACTCATCGAAGCAAGAATGCAGTTTTGAAGTTTATCACGTGACCATTTTAGTATGAGCACGTAGGTATGAGGCCGGAAATGTCTTAAATCCACCTATAAGAAATTATTCAAAAACCGAACCCAATTTCTTGCAGTTTCTAAGGTCACGTGATAAACTTTAAAACTGTATTCTTATTTTTTGTTGTTTATTTATGTACAAGTATATTTTTTCTGTAAGTCATAAAAGGCCTTTTTAGAAAATGAAATGTTTTAAAATTGACATAGATATAGGATTTTATTCTTAGAATGATGATGAAGTCATGCCTGTGATTTTTTTATGTGTAAGTTCCAAAAGTCGCACGCATACATATAATGTACAAATATTTGACATTACATTACTGAAGAATAATTTTATTTCATACTCTGCGGTCAGTTCTTGGTAAAGCTTGGTAGGTATGGTGGACGTTAAATTTGCAACGCATAAATTAACTTAACGCCCGAGTGTTTATAAAGCGACATCACTGGCAAATATTAGGAAGTGGTCGTGTTTGTACTATTTTGCAAATATTATGCTCAGAGGAAGTGTAAGAATATTTTGAATAAGAAAACCGACATGAATTCTAAAAGCTACTTCACTGTAGAAAGTTGGATTATTTACATTAGAAATATCTTGGATTTTTCGTCAGCATTTAGTACCTATAAACAAGAAAAGTCAGGTGTTTGGTTTTTAGAAAGCTGCCTGAATTAAAACTTATGGGATAAAATAATACTTTTTTTTAATTGACCTTATCTATTGTCGAAAAGGTACGACCAATCAAGCTTGGAGGAGCGGAAGCTCTACTCCAGAGCAGTCATATACCAACGCAACGCGTCTTGGGGCGGCTCCTGGGAGCCGCAAACCTAGCCCTAGCGCGTTGATACGAAAAAACATCATGAAGGAGAACGCCGGGGGCTCGCTCCGTCTCTAATTACTAGTTTAATTTTGGCCCCGCCCCTGCCGGCGGGTACGGGCATTGTTACCTGAAGGGAATTCTGTAAGGTGTAACCTGTATTCTTTGGCAGCCTTAACTGCATCCGTGATTTTGTCGTCTGGTTCGGAAAGGGATAAAATAAGACATTACCTCCTTTTCTCTTTGTTCAGTCTTTTAACATCGAAAGGATTTTATGTGATTTCTAATTTATGCCACAATAAATAGTAAAATGTAATAAAAGAGCAACAAACTACATTATTATTTTCTTATTTAATTGCAGCTCCGTAGTCATATTATTTCAAATAGAGACATATCAAAGGACTTCTTTTAGAGCACTACCTGTGGCACTACTGGATGAACAATTCATGTCTTTAGTGTGGCAAACATCAGAACCAGCAAATAAATCAATCAATTTATATCCTGCATAAATATACTAACTAATATTTCGAAAGTTACGAACTTGAAAACTAAACTGCACTAATTCTGATTTGGAGCAATTAAATTGACCTATATTTGATATTTCACAGATTCTTTATAAAGTATTTCACCGAATTATTAATAGTATTCCCGCATTTTGGTATTCATCTCTCAATGTACCTAATCTTGGATTTAAAGTTAGTGTGAGTGAATAGATTAATATAAAAATAGGCAAAACCATAAAAAAATTGTTGTACTGTAACCTACTGGAACGAGTTGATGTGGCAACCTCACAAAAATTCTCGTTACTTTAAAACGCACAAACACACAACTTTGAGAGTAATAAATATCAATATCACAATAAAATAACTATGAAGTTAAAAGAGGGTAGAAGACTTTCCCTCAGTTCCTCACTAAGTACAATAAACTATCCCGTCCCTCCAAATGAGGGCTGGAGCAGGAAGACGTCAAAAACAAACTGAGTAAATCCACGAAAAAAATGTCTCGAAAAATATTTAAATTTAGAATGTACTTGCAGCCAGGCCGACAAGCAAAAGAGATGGCATGACCAATGCCACACTACATACATTACGAAGCTGGTACTGGTTGCTATTTTTAACGCAAATATAGGTCTAATTATAGGTTTTTAGTACACAATGATATCATCTTCCTTTTCTGACGAAAGAAAAATTCCTACTTAAGTTTATGTAACGATGTTCGTTCATACTAGATCAGAATATGGAAGTGTGCAGATCAGATTTTCATCCTGAAACAAAGGCTGCCGCGTTTATTTGCCAGTATACTAAAGGCTATTTATAATAAACAAGCTGTCCGCCCGCGGCTACGCCCTCGTTGTTTATGTTATGACCTTTCCCGTAGGAATAAGACATGCTCCTGCGGTAAAAACTATCTAAGATGTTGACCAGTCATAAAACGTACTACTATGCCAAATTTCATTCAAATAGGTCCAACGGTTTGGGAGATTAGTTTTTCTTTTGTTTCTCTGTTTGTACGGGTACAAACAGAGAAACAAAAAAATCTGGATCTTTTCCATATAACTTCTTACATCCACCACCTGACTTGGTTTTTGGCATTTTTTTATGTACAGATTTTCGACCTTTACAGTTTTATATATAGATATAATTTTAAGCAAATATATTCTGCTTCAATATAGGCCAATAACCTTAAGTTATTTGAAAGTATGCATTAAGTTAACATAATATAAGGGGCCACCGTAAGTAAATTACGTCACACGTTTTCGTTTTGATTTATCTTAACTCACAACATTTTGGATATACTTTCTTCTTTTGAAAGATTGCTGTGAAACCGATTCAGAGTGTTTAGATAAATCTGGGTCATTCGAGAGCTTTCGTTGACCAATGCGTGCGTGGCGCGTGCCAAACGCGACCGCCACGTGTCCTGAAGGTCAACGATCTCATCACTAATTACATAATATTGAAGCGTAAGAGGTAACTATTACGTTAGATATTGATTTAGCCAGCCGTTTGTATACATATCATGAAATAAATCTCTATTTTCATCATAATTTCAGCAGAAAGAAGTCCATTGCTGGACAAAGGCCACCCCCAAAGATATCTACAACGGTTGGGTTTGCGCCTTGCGCGTCCCGCATCCAGCAACTTTCCGCGACCCTCGCCAGATCGTCGGTCCACTTTGTGGGAGACCTGCTCACGCTACGTGTTACTGCGCGAGGCTTGTTAAATTAAGAAAGAAACAATAATAATTTTAAAAACTGAATTATTGCAGCTAAAAATTAGAAAGAAAGTTTGGAAATGAATGTTCACCCAAAAGTATCTATAAATTTTACTGGACAAAAATATTACAGACGGTCGTACGTTTGAAATACTACGGAAACAATTTACTCTCTGAATAACGAATATAAAACTATCAAACAACAAAAAAAGGCAAAAATGATGGCATGAAAACTCACTTTCGAAAAATACTAGATTAATAAGAGAAGATGAAGGGCGGTTTAATAGTCCGGTCTCTTATGGGCATGCTTGTATGGAAAGGTATACATTTTGGGGTGAAGCAATGCCCTTTGGTCCGAATGTTATACACATCCATCTGAGCTGAAATCGCCCGGTAGCCAGTCATGACCACGCGACAGGTGGGGGGGAGGGGGGGTCAAAGAATAGAGTTCCCAGCGCTCAGAAAAAAAATTCTGTCCGATTTGTTTGGAGCTTTGAGTCAAATTTGGTGTCGTTATCAGGTAACTAGATGATGCCCAATTCATTCCCCATACCAGTTTTTTAGGGTTCCGTAGCAAAATATGTCGTAATACTTAAAATTGTAAACTTTTAGTAGCAACAAAATCCAAACAAACCTTCATATTTTTTTTTTTTGTAGTATACATGGTTTATATAAAACACTGTCCGAAAGCACATTTAATTCCCATTCTAAAAACATTAACAGTATATATAAATTTGACTATTTTTATCGTAGAATTAATTATTTAAAGTTCAGTAACGTTCGTCAGCGCAGCGTAGGGGATGGCAAAAAAACTCGAAAAACAAACACTACAAAAAAAAACCAGTAGGGATATAAGTAAAAGTTATGGTTGTTTTTAAACCTCAACGGAGCCCCGAAATATTGAGTGTTTTCTATAATGCGAATGCTCAAAGAAGCAGTCATGTGCATTCCATCTCCAACAGGCAACAGGTACCAGTTTATTAAAGGCTATTTTATTTCTTAATGTAATCATCTTTTAGAAGTATACACTTGGTATATCATTTAATCCAAACTTAAAATTTCTTAAAAAAAAGTCTTTATCCTGATCCCTTAAAAAATCTTGTACAGCTTGTAAATTTGACTATTTATAATGTGCAATTAATTATTTAGAGTACAGCAACGTTCGTAATCGCAGCGTAGGGGACTACAAAAGATTCGCAAAACAAGCTCTAATAACAAAAAAACAACCGGCCAAGTGCGAGTCGGACTAGCCGATCGAGGGTTTTGTACAAACCTGTAGAAATATAAGTACACGTAAAACTGCTCGCAATAAAATCAAAATCCTTCTTCTTCTGTCGTGTCGATGGCTAGTTTCAATTTTTGTTGCCTAATACCTACCCTGCCACGCTGATTGCTCTTTCTGTGTCCTCTATGAGCTCCTCCGGTGTGTAAGACTCAGGGCATGCAGAACACGGCAAACCATGGCCCACCTATCCATGGTTTCGTACTGGAGCTCCGTCCCGTCAGAAAGACCCCACCTTAACTGATTTTGTTTGATTCAACCAACCTGGGTTCGAAGCCTGTTTAATGATATCCAAAGGGACCTTGGAAGTATTTAGGTAGTAGGGGGGAGACTTTCTGAGAGTGGGACAAACGAGGAAGGCGGCGGGCTCCGCGCCCACCAGGTGTCACGTATAAATTGGGATTTCTCTCGATCGATCGGAGCTATGAGCTTGTAGAAGCTCCTAAAGCTTTTCAGCCTTTTTGGACGGGGAATAATCGTACATTAGGTGACTTAGGGCCATTTCAAACTTAGCTCTCTCCATAGCACCCGCTGCGCTTCTACGACATCTGTCGAAGCTTTGCCAGCAAGCTAATACAGCATTTGAACCGGAAACGGCTTAAGGCAGCCAGTGATAATCCGGCACGTCTCGTGTAAGGCTACATCCACCTGCTTAGCATGTGCGGAGTGGCACCACATGTTCTCGAAAATGGAGAAATTTTAAGTACGCGCGATTATTAAATACCTGCGGGTGTATGAAAATAGATCGGGAGAACGATAGATCATGATTTGCAGGCTTGCAGGATACATTAGGTGTTAATGCTTCTCCATATTCTACAGTGGCACGTTGGTGTGCTTAGTTTAAGCAAGGAAGAACTTCCATCAACGACGACCCACGCTCGGGACATTCTGCGACAGCAGTAACAGAACAAATGGTTAAAAAAGTTGAAAAAATATTATATCCGATCGTCGTGTAACGTTCGTTTTATTGCTGATAAAGTAAGTATTTTGACAGGAAGTGCCCATAATATTATACACGACTATTTAAGCATGAAAAGTGTCAGCGCACTGGGTGCCTACGCCTAGAATGCTTACGGACGCGCAGAAACAAACCCACTCTAACATGCCCGGTCCACGCGTGACAGACATAATTTTGTCGTGCGTATTCTCTTATCCTATTGGAGGATATTTCAATATGGCGGGTTTTTCGCGCGACAAACTTTTATCATAGCACTGCATGTTACGGGTGCAGACTAAGAATTTCACAAAGCTGTTTAGATTTGTTACAACAAGATCCTGACAACTTTTTGGCTCGATAAAAAACTATGGATGAAACGTGGCTTCACCATTACGATCCTGAAACGAAACAACAGTCTATGACCTGGAAGAGACCGTCTTCTCCAAATCCTAAGAAATTTAAGGTAATTCAATCCGCCGGCAAAATTATGGGCTCTCGTTTCTGGGATAGCCAAAGGGTAGTACTGATCGAATACGTCAGTCATGAAGCCACTATTACGGGGTCTTATATAAATTCGTGATGAAATAAGCAACGAACGGCGGCGTGGAAAACTCGCAGAAGATGTTTTTCTTTTCATCAAGATAAAGCCTCCGCGCACAAGTCCCAAGTTGCGATGGTTGCCATTGAAGATGGCTTTGAAAGGATGGAGCACCCACCCTATTCACCGGACCTCGCTCCTAGTGGGTTTCATCTCTTTCTACGGCTATAGGAGCACCTGGGAGGTCAGAAATTTGATGATAATGACATACCAAGTGTATACTTCTAAAAGGTTTGAAAAATAAAATAGCCTAACGAAAAATAAATTAATAAAAATACAACTGTTGCGGAGATGGAATGCACATGACTGCTTTTTTGAGGGATTTTGTTTAAGAGCATTCAATATTTCGAATGCTCCGTTGAGGTTTTAAAAAAAAAACATAACTTTTACTAATATTCCTACCGGTTTTTTTTGTAGTGCATATTTTTCGAGTTTTTTTGCCGTCCATTACGTTGCGCTGACGAACATTGCTGAACTTTAAATAATTAATTGTACATTAAAAGAAGTCAAATTTATATTTAATGTTAATGTTTTTAGAATGGGAATTAAATGTGCTTTCGGACAGTATTTTTTATAAACCATGTTTACTACAAAAAAAATTAAAATATGAAGGTTTGTTTGGATTTCGTTACTACTAAAAGTTTACAATTTTAAGTATTACGACATATTTTGCTACGGAACCCTAAAAAACTGGTATGGGGAATGAATTGGGCATCATCTAGTTACCTGATAACGACACCAAACTTGACTCAAAGCTCCAAACAAATCGGACAGAATTTTTTTTCTGAGCGCTGGGAGCTCTGTTCTTTGACCCCCCCTCCCCCCCACCTGTCGCGTGGTCATGACTGGCTACCGGGCGATTTCAGCTCAGATGGATGTGTTTAACATTCGGACCAAAGGGCATTGCTTCACCCCAAAATGTATACCTTTTCCCATAAGAGACCGGACTATAAGGGCATTTGGCAGAAATGCGTTGAACTTTGGGCGGGATACTTCTAAGTGAAAACATCCAATGCTTCTGGGTGGCTGCTGGTGTCACTTTTGACAGCGAAGCACGATTTTCCTTTCTCTAAGCTTTTGACTGTCACACTTTGTTTCATTGTGATGTGATGTTATGTCGTTAAAGGACAATATTATCCCGTCGCCATTTTTCGATTATTTACAGACAGTCCATAAATAACTATAAATATTTGTCCCATTAGATACTTACATCCAAGACGCAGTAGTAACTGTACTTGAAAGACCAATGTGGACCATGTGAAGGAAAGTTTTGATATCGAATCATAGCAAGGCCGTAGCTAAAGTCAACATTACAACAACAAAAGTCATAGAGAGAGTAGAGATGGCAAATACTCAATATTCAAGAGTGTTCTTACATTTCTGACTGTACCTAATAAAATGCATAAAGTCCAAAATGGTTACAACATCGTAGGTTCAAAAGGGACACAAAATTTCGTAGCAACCAAAAACTTAAATTGAGAAGAGTATGAAATAAACTAATGGGACTTCAGTCATCAGTCATCACATCACCATTAACAGAAAGACGTCGTCGTCTGCTGGATAAAGGCCTGCAATAGGAGACCTTACGATAAATTAAATTAAGAATGTTAGTACTCAAAGAGTATGACATTATTTTCTCGAGATACAAGGTACAGGTACAGTTAAGAATAATAAATTGCTGGTTTTTGCGAGTCGTGGCGCCGCCGTGGCGTCGCCGCCACGACCCGAGACGGTGTCGGCGGCGCAGGCGCCTAATAAACCTGCGACACGTAGGATTTCTCCATGCCCTGAAGAATCCTTAAGGAATTTACTGTGTTAATGTTATTGCGTTTTCCAGGTATTACCGCTTGGTAAAATATTTGACGTCTCATAATATGATTTATTTTGAATTGATTTACGAGTAGCAGCATAATAATGTTCTCGTGCATGTCATTAGCAAAGAAAATATTGCTTGTCTCAACTCAACTTATTTCTGTCGCTAAATATTGCCTTCTTTTTAATTAACCAGTACTTACAATAATATGGCAACATCAAGATCATAGAGTAAAGAAATAAGTAGAGTTGAAAAGTAGAAAAAATCTTTTCGTTTTTCGTTTCGTTTCTATATCACCTTGATAGCAACTGAAATGGAAAATGGAACAATTCTACTGCCACTTATTAAATCACGTATTTTAAAAAGCTCAGAGATTAGCAAAATAAAAAAATCTTATCTAGTCAAAAAAATCCTTGGTGAACGCAAAAATAAAATGTCTCAGCTAGGAAATGTAAGTTTTATAATTCGTTATGAAAGTGGTTCTATTGCTGTAAATTGAGTTACAATAAATGCAGCAGCACTACTGGTGCACTGATCACGTATTACCAACACATGCGTTAACGCAAGCTTGTCCGAGTATCTACGTAATGTGTCGAAGGCGACGTTTACACTTTCACACAACCTCAAATTTATGTACGTGTACGCGGCTAAATGTGTGAGTCCTCTGTTAATATTACTAAAAACTGAGAGAGTGTGAAACACTCTAGGTTAGTGTTTCCAGCAAATTTTAGTCGTCAGAGGCACAAAACCTTTCTGAAAATACGCTCAAGGTCGTTGATGTCAATACATAAATTCCTATTAGCTTAAGAGTAGTCAATGTCACTCATAAAATAATTATGATAGCAATTTTACGTCTTGAATCAATACGACACGCTAGCGTGACTTGAATGTATAATGAAGTGGCCCAGCTATCTACAATTCTGCCTCGTTAAATTAACATTGAATAGTTAAGTTCATTGGAAAATTTTATTAGCACCACAAGGTATTCATTCACGCAAATATTATTATGATGAGTTTGTAATGTTTTATCGTGACCTGCATTCTTCGAATCGTTTCAGAACAAATTTTTTTATTCTTCTTTTTTTCTATTTCTTTTTTCCTTCACAAAATGTTTGCGATTTCTGCCCACACCAAGTGGACCATTGGTCTCTGTACTTTTCGTCCAGTACTTTTCCACTTGGGCTTCGGCGCATATTTGAATTGGAGTTGACAAAAACACACTTACTCTTTCCCACGCGCATGAAACGTGATAAGATAATATTGTGTGTAAATGAAACGCACGATGTTGGAGCAGAGCGTGCTGCATTTTAGTGCATGCTTTTGGAGAAAATATAACTTCTAGCCTATCGTAGATTCACTGAAAGTTCGACTGCACCATAGTTCTTTTTTTATATGAATAAATGTGATTTTGATCAAATGCGACTAAACCTTCATTTTTAGTTGATCCGGGCCATGGTTGATTTCCGCATCATTAGTAGGTATTAATATGCTATTTATGCAGATTTAATGTCAGCTGTTATAGATGAGGACCAGAAATTCATGTTATGCACGTAAAAGTTGGAATTCTTAATAAGTAAGTAATCTGGTTGGTGGTGCCGCTGGCGCCACGATCAGGCGACGCTACCGGCGCGGCGGCGTCATTGCGGCGTCGCGTGATCAGCGCTGCTTTTACATTGATTAAGTACGATCGCTTTAATTTCAAAGACAATAGCTATATTAACAATAAATTATAAATAATATTATGATAATTATCATCATGAATCATGGTATTCCTGCCTATATTTTTTGTAGCTGCGATATCCATCACAAACTTTTAATCAATATTTTTTGTGCTAAATAGGCTTTATGGCAAAATGATGAACTGTCGCGACCCATTTGTTCTATATCAAACATTTTGTTGTTGGCAAAAAATATGATTTTATGTTTTAAATTCACCGTATCTTATCTCACGTGTCGACGATATGGGATGTTCAGCGCCGAGTGCGTTTCGGATTGCATTCTGCCAGATAGGTATCACGGTCATTCATAATATTTACATTCGCACAAACAACCACCAAACATCTGATCTGCTGAGCTGACTTAATTCAAATTACAATTTAGTAGCTCAGTACTTTGTTAAAAGAAAAGATTCATTTTTTTCTGTCATATTACCTATTATTGCAGAAATAAATAACATACCTGCCTAGTTCACGTTTCATCCTAGAAAGATATTGAATTTTATTTGTCTAAATGCAAACAACAAAAAATAAAATATTTTATCAACATTTATATAGCGACAAATTTGGTATAATATTTTATAAAGCTGTAGTTTTCCAATAAACCTTGCATAAAAGTTTTGTTGATATCATAGCACGTTGATGTTGGTTGAAGTACCTAATAGTTTTTAAATACGTTAATTTAATGTATTTTGATATGAAACAAACCAAAAAAGATAATATT
Organism: Teleiodes luculella; assembly: GCA_948473455.1. Taxonomy (NCBI): domain Eukaryota; kingdom Metazoa; phylum Arthropoda; class Insecta; order Lepidoptera; family Gelechiidae; genus Teleiodes; species Teleiodes luculella. Next base: position 8,326,379 of record OX419583.1, on the reverse strand, counting down.
TTAGTACATAAAAGCAGCGAACTCAAATGAACTGGGTCCTAGTCGAGATCCGCTAATAACTTGTGGTTAAGTTGGACGTCCTTGTTTGGCGCCGGTAGTCGTATCCAAGTATACGAACTAGTCTAGTCTAGACGAGCTTTCAGTTTTTCTTAGCGTTCCTCACACGGCCGCGCGCTAAAAATAACGCCAGCTAGGAATCCTGCCCCTGTACAACTAAAGGAGAACAGCTAAAGTGGAATCAGCAGGAAACACATACCCACCCATATAGGAAATTATATTTAGTTTTGAAAGTACTAACAAATTCCTAATTTGTAAGTGCTTTGATACTTAGTAAGATAAAATAAATATCCATACTAAAATGAATAAATATCCAGAATTTCAGAGTCTATAGATAAATAAAATGTTTAACAATAAAATAAGGTTATCTCACAACATAGCCTCCGTTGAAGCCTTCTGCTACATTTTCTTTGATAATTTCATTTCTCGTCATATATTGTAAAATTATATACCCATTATTACCCATCACTACTAAGTTGAGTAAATTATTCGTCCTAAACCTGTTTATTGTATGTTTTTGTATTATTTGTTAGTATAAATTGATATGTGGTTTCTAGATGATAATCTGACTAATAAGAATTTTCCAAAGGATATAGGAAGAGGCGATCAAAGGTAAGAATAAAAAAACAACGAAAAACAACTACGTTAAACCTGCCCTCCAAGCGTGGGGATTACGATAGAAAAGGATGAAAAAATAGTGCCCTCTAAACAAAAAGAAGAAAACAGCGTTCCATATTTGAGTATACTGTGGCATCGGTCATGCCATCTCTTTGGCCTTTGGTACTGGCCGCGTTGTTCTAAATTTGAATTATTTAAAATTAAACTGATTTTGATAGATTCAGTCAGTTCTATCACGATTCTGGCCTGGAGCTGGTAAAAATAGGCTCCAAGAAGCCCTATCCTCGATGTTTTGTATGGTTTAAGAGTTTGTAAAGTGTGGTGAAGTTACGTTGTTGTTTTAATATAGTAATTGAGTTCAAATCAACTTTCTGGTGTTATTATTTAGTATTTTTCATAGCATCGGCGTAGGTCGATGCTATATTTGGTGGAAAGGTGCCAAACGGGATCCTATTAGTGGTACTTTCGCCGTAAAGCGAGTGGCAATTATAAAGTGAAGTAGTTTTTAACAAATTTAAAAAAATTCGATTGTAAAAATGTCAGATTCTGACATAAAATTTAATGGCGTAAGCCAGGACATAAATACATTTTTGAAAAAATTCAAGAAAATATGTATCTTGAAGAAAATATCAGACGATGAAAAATTCGTACTGTTAGAAAATTATCTTGCAGGACCAGCATTAATATTCTACAACACAATCGAAAGTACAGTATCCAAATATGAAGATTTGGAAAAGCTATTGAAAGAAGAATTTCCCAATACAATCGATTACCAACAGTTTTTCTACATGGCGAAACAAGGCAAATCCGAGGATATTTTGACTTATTATTATCGCCTGAATGAATTAGCGGCAAAAGCTAAAATAGATGATGAGACTATCTTCATCAGGCAGTTCTTAATGTCATGCTATGGCTTCATTAAGCATAAGCTATCAGCATCAATATTCGATAGTAAACTGAATCTCAAAAAAGCTATCATTCAGTTAATGGATATTTACAATGTAAACGAAGAACGCAACATCGTGCCTGCAAGGATGCCATGCAGCCTCGAAACGTTTGCTCATCCTTCAACATATGCTGGCTGTGATGTACATCAGCAGCCCCTTATGGATACTAGGCGTCAGTCGCCTTGGATGACTCCTAGAGCAGTCTTTGCTTCGCCTGTTCCTGGGAATTCAGGAGGGGTACGCCCAGCGGGTACCCCTCAGGTTAGTCCATCGTTCTTGGGTACCGGTGACCGCCCAACACCACAATCTAACCGCTATGATCTGAGATCAAGACCAGATCAGTCTGTGCAGATGATAGCCGAGGAAAATATGACAGTGAGAAGTTCGTTTACGCAAACAGAAAACTTTATTCCTATTTTCCCTAATTATAATGATAGTGTTCTTGATAAGAAACAAAAACCTTTTATTAATGTTGAATGTAAGGGATTTATTTTTCCGACCCTTATTGATACAGGCGCGAGTGTTTCCTGTATAGATTTCAATGTATTGGAAAAAATTAAATTGTCCCTAGATGTGGACAAAAATTTTTTTTTAAAGGGCGTGAATGGCCAAAAGTTATCAACTGTAGGCGCGACAACGTGTAATTTAAATATAGGTAGTGTTATTTTTGCTTGCGAGTTGGTTGTTATTCAGAATTTAGCTTGTCCTATAATTCTTGGTCAAGATTTTCTTAGTCGGTACAACGGAATTATCGATTTTGGCTCAGCAAAATTGATGTTGGGTAGCAACCGTATTGATTTTTTATCTGACGTATCCACTTTTGTTTTATCTTCGAACAATCGTCAAGTTGACTTTTGCACCTCCTTTTTCAAAGATGACGTTTGCTCGGAACAAATAAAGGTCGATGCACACTCTCCGATTTTACGACATGAAGATAATGTTTATTTTTTAGGTTCAGATAATGTTTGTGAATTTGCGATTAAACAGGATCAGGAATTTGTTTTGGGTTCTGATCTGTCGGTCACGCATAGGGAAACTTCTCAATTAGGTCGGTGCGATATTGTGGATGTAGATATCGAGACTTTGGATGAAAAGCCGATTTCTTCTCGACCTTGTAGGGTCTCTCCGGTACAAAAAGAGGTCGTAGATAAGCAGGTGGAGGAGATGCTCCGCTTGAGGGTGTTTGAGGAATCTAATAATTCCTATGCTTCCCCAGTTGTTTTGGTGAAGGAACCTGACTTCAAGGATGACGGATTAGAGATATTTAGGATCGAAGCTGTGTCGTTTCGCGAGGCGCAGTCAAGTGATGATTTTTGTTTGCAAACAATTAACCGTTTGCATTTACATGGTTCATTTAGAGGTTTTTTCGTAAGAAACGATTTGTTATATAAACGTGTTTTAAGACATGGTGTTCTTAAGGACGTACTTGTTTTACCTAGAAGTATGTTTTGTGATGTTTTAAAGGAGTTGCACGATGATGCGTGGACAGGTGGTCATTTGGGTTTTTCTAAAACTCTTTGTCGTTTTCGTTCGAGGTATTTTATGTGTAATGCTGACAGGGAAATCGAAAACTACGTTCGTTCTTGTCTTCCATGCCAGGAAAGGAAGGGTGGTAATAAAATTGCTCCTCTTTTACCTATTTCGGTTTCTAATTTGATGGAGAAGGTGGGAGTAGACGTTGTTGGTCCTTTCCGTTCTTCGTCGAAAGGTAATAAATTTGTTATTGTTGCAGTGGAGTATGTTTCACGCTATGCTGTTTGTAAAGCGGTTCCTCGTGTGACGTCTGAGGTCATTGTTGATTTCTTGTCTGAGGAAATTTTTTGTCGTTTTGGTGGTGTTAGGGAGATTATTACGGATCGTGGCACAGTTTTTACTGCGCAGGTGGTGAAGGAGTTGGTTGAATTTTTTGGTGCTAGATTGTTGCATACTACGGCCTTTCATCCGCAAACCAATGGATTGGTTGAGCGATTTAATAGAACTCTTTTATCAATGCTTTCTAAGTTCGTTGCTTCAGATCAACGTGATTGGTGTCGTTTTCTTCCTTTGGTGGTGTTTTCTTATAATTCGAGTTCGCAGGCTTCGACTGGAGTCGTGCCGCACTTGTTGTTTTATGGTAGGGAGCCTCAAACTGTCTTAGATATGGATTTGAATATTAATGTTGCAGTGGGTGCAGATACATTGGATCAGAAGATTGCTTTGGTTAGGAATCTGACTTCACGGGCTTTAATTAATATTTCTAAGGCTCAAAGGAGGCAGAAAGGTTATTTTGATAGGAAAGCTAAGGTTACTGTCTTTCAACCTGATAGTCTTGTTTTGTTGTATTCACCTAGGAGAGTAACTGGTAGAACTTTTAAACTTTGTAGACTTTTTAAAGGGCCTTATGTGGTTGTAAGAAGGTCTGGTGTAAATAACTACGTTATTCGGAAAGTTGGTCGAAGTACTCGTACATATGTGGTACACGTAAACAGATTAAAAAAGTTTTATGTACGATGATGATGATTTATTTTTTTTCCCTTTTTTTTGGTTTGGTTTGGTAGTCGGAGAAGTAAATTTCTTTTTTCTTTTTTTATGCTTGTTTTATTATGTTGGAATCTTTTTAGGTAATATTGTTCCATATTTTATCTTTATGTGTGTTGTAATATTGTTTTTCTTTTCATGTAATATGAGGATAATTTTAAAATATATTAATTAGTCATATTCTTATTTTAAAAAAAAACAACTTAATGAGATGGCTGCTGCAGCCTGATATTCAAGACCGAGATGGCAGCTGAAATATTTAAAAACATTGTTAAAAAATATTATCATTTTCCACTCTAAAATTTAAATAATTCTAAAACATAGTTCATACTCTGTCACTTAAAAAAAACTTAGCTAGTATTTTAAAAAAAAGGTTTCCTGTGAAAGGTAGGCAGTGAGGTGATTTATTTTAGTTAGTGGGCATTATGTATGCAGAAGAAGAAATAGGTATTTGTGTGATATAGAATATGTTCTTCTTTTTTGGAAACATGCATGGCACATAGGTGGCTATATGTATGGAAGTACCTTATGGGCTTCATTTTCAACGTTGAATTCATATTTTGTTTTTCATAAATATTAGTTCTTTGCTGGGTTACGTTCCATTAACTAACTTTAATATTTTTGAGTTTGTCCAACTTTGTGTAAATTCTTTTATATTTTCTGTAAATTTCAGATCTTCATTTTTCATGGTTACTGCTTCTAATTTTGAACACCTATTTCAATTTAGGTTTTCTTTTGAATAATTATTCAATTGCTGTTACATACAGGTTGATTACTTTTTCTCAAAAATATTTTTCTTATACAGGGTGTTAAAAATTATATTTGAATTTTTAATTAACAATTTAACTTTAAAATAATTTATTGAAGCTATTGATGAAGTTACTGAATTTAATTTCGTTATGAGGGATTAGGTTTGTATTTAGGTAGTTTTAGCTATTCGCGTGTTAGGTTTAATGGATGTGGGCTTTGTTGTAAGCGGTTTTTTCAACGGGGGTTTTTCCCTTGCAAAAGCAAATAGGATATTATTCCTAATTGCTAGACTTTAGAAGTTCTGAGTCCCTATCTATTCTTTTTTATTTAATTCTCTGTTTTGATACTTGTCCCCCTTAGGTAGGTTGTTAGTTTGAATCTTGTATTTTTTGATGGGGATGTTTAAAAAAATATTTTGGTCGTTACTGACCAAAATAATTTTTTTTGAAGAGGGAGAGGGATGATGTGGCATCGGTCATGCCATCTCTTTGGCCTTTGGTACTGGCCGCGTTGTTCTAAATTTGAATTATTTAAAATTAAACTGATTTTGATAGATTCAGTCAGTGCTATCACGTTTGTTCCTGGGTGCGGTGGAAAAACGCACCAGGAATCGGTTTTTCTCGTATAATAAGTTATTTCCAGTTATTTTACTGTTCGTATGTGAAGTGTTTACGTTTATGCAATAAATAGTGTTCAAATCGCATTTCCTTAGTTATTATTTTGTAACACGGGATCGCCCGTGTTATAATACCTATGTACGCGGCCAGGTTTTATCGAGCCATTAATTTGCATATTTTATGTTATTGCGCGCAAGGCATCTTGCGAGGGTCTGCAGACGCAGTAATGTGGCGGCGTAGCTGCGCACCAGTGCTGACCTTGGGCAGTTGCGCAACGTCCGAGGACGGCCGTTGACTGCAGCCTGCCTGCGCCTCCTCGCCACACCACCACCACCCACCAGACAACTCGTAACATTATGCAACTCCGCAACCCACTATTTAATTTGAATAGCTAGCTGCTGCATCTATCGATTCATAAGTCTCGAATTTGCAACGCTGAGTATTATAATCATTATAGGTACTATAATAAGTAATAACATACATTGTAGTCGCCCGCTTAATGTTTTTGCATTAAACATTAGACTGAATAATTAGCCGTATAGTTTTGAATGCTATTCACACTGCATTTAAACCAACTATGGCAAAATGTTTAAGAAAATTCCAGTTAATTCTTTGCCAAACGACTATGACTAGAAGTAGCGCGGCGGCGACGACGGTAAGTACCATGAAGTTGTTCAAGTCCGGAAATCTTGAAGCAGAGAGTTTTCTTCTAAGATGCGTATTAAAGTCACAGCAAAGCGTATAACTTTACCAATACTTTTGGGACAGAAGGATCCACAGATTCACACGACCACATCAAATAACCTGCCATTATTATAGAAAAGCGTGACAATCAGCAGAAAATACAAATAGAAACAAAATACACTGGAAAATTAAAAATACAAGCGATAAATTGCTTAAGAACGAACCACGCCTGATGTTTCATTTCATTGCAAGTGTCATGTCGTAACTACTTAGATAGAGTTCTGACTTGGTACAATTTGTACACTCTATGGAAAGTTTTAATCTGAAATTTATCTAGATTCGCCTGTTGATAAGATAAGACACTGCTGTGTGTTCCGACGCGTGACACATTTGTGTCTACAAGAGATAATAATAATTTTTGATTGTTAAAGCCGTCTGGTATAATTCCATACTTTAATCGTCATTGGATCCAAAACTGTAGGTACATAATGCATAAATATTATTCAATCATTCGTCATGTAATGATTTTATTTGGTAAACATTATATAGGAAAAGGCAACATAGGTAATTCAAAAAAGAATATCATAATAATAAATTCCCAAGTAACATTTTTGGAAAATGGTAATTGATTTATGATAAATGATTAATGAATGACAGAAACTGAATCATTTCACATGACCGTATTAAAGGGCTAGTGAATGAGTATTCTGAGCACAGTGCCGTAAATACAAATCAAGCGTCTGTATTCTGCAACTCTACACAACATGTTTTAAGGATATTATTTGCACTCGGCCCAAAATTCTAGGTCACTTTGTATGCTCTATCTAAGTGTGAGTCTTGTGACATAACAATATTCAAGTTCATATTAGTTAAATTCAAAGACATGACCCAAACACCCGCGTCTTGGTTTAAACACTAAACAATTCGTTGAAAGCTCAAGTCATTAAGGTTCAAGATACAGTCGATTTGGTTTCCTGTAGCGCAAACGAACATTCCAAGAACGTTCGAGAATCGAATCCGGACCAGCTCGCTGCACTGGCTGGCTGGTAATATTCCATTGTCATTTTTGAACCAATGACGAATGTGGTGTGAACAACTGAGCGCTATTATAAGTAACATTATACATGTGTGCCTGTGTGACGTAGATGTTTTGTCGACAGCAGACAATAATGTGACGTGGATAACGGAACAAATACCATTTTAGAAATATAAAAAATATCTTTGTGTATTAGCTGTTTTAACAGTTTTAAATTTTAATTTCAGGGTCATTAATTACTTAACAAACTGTTGAAAAGAGCATATGCATTTTGCACACTTAGATTACAACGCAAAAAATAATATAATTCTAAGATGTTTTTAGTACCTAATATTACGCCATTTCATTAATCTATTACAACTTTTGGAGCTTCTGATTAAAGTTTGACTCATCATTGACGTGACGTGACGGAGGTGTGTGACGCGAAAGCTGCACGTCGGGTCGTAGTGTGGGTGTGTGTGTATGTGTGAGTTAGAGTGTGTGTATGAGGGCGGGGCAGAGCTTTCGGGAAGGTCGACCAGACTTCAATCAACGGTATGTTATAGAGCGAGCGTGATGCGGCGCACGCGCATCCATTCACGCTACTATGACTATGGCTGGCAACCACCATAACAATGCGTCACGTCCAGAACATTCATCATAATTTCCATTTCTATAGGATTTTTTGTGCATCAGCGACAATAAGGCACTTGCTTCCTTAGAATAGATAGCTGTGAGAAAGGGCTTCTAAAATTTTAATAAAATCTTTAATTGTGCCATTTATATAAGATTTTATTTGGTGAAATGGTACTTATAATAAGTATAATATATTATTAATGTCGATAAAAATTCGGTAACTGAAGACTACATAAATTACCCATCAGAATAATGCTTTTAGCTTACATGTTGATGAATGCCAGTTTTTTTGTAGAATTCATGTTTTAGGATTTAGACTACAAAAACGACAGAATAAGTCACAGATTCATCATCATCGTTAATTGCAAATTTTAATAGTCATCTATGATCGTTGAATGAATTGTGATCTAAATGATCCAATCTGAGAGACATCCATCATAATAGTTAAATGAAAAGGCGTCTGCCAGTCCATTGAGTTAATCAGCTCGCAGTTCGGAGGCGCCGCCACCGGGCAACAAGCAGCGGCCGCGGGCGGTGCAGTGACGCATGCGACCCGCCTACATATCATCATACACTTACTTACATACACTACCACAGTACCAGATCAAGTAACACCTCAACACATTTTTTGGTCTCTCTCAACCTTCTGGCCTTATCAGATTTGTTGATGTAACGTTGCTAGGTGATGATTTCCTCACCATGCCCATTTTCGGCCCCAAAAATCACTACAAAAATTGTGTTAAGGGCGAAGAAATATCACACGTTGCTACCTATAGTCAAACATGAACTTGAAATCAAGAGTGCAGACCGTTCGGATGCCATACATACAGATTTACTCACATACAGTACAAGACGATAGATATGACTATGATTGCCTATCTATGACGCACAATATTTTTGCAATCTCTAATTAAATATAAGTAGTATCAACAATCTAGATTGAAGTTTATTAAACATCACGTAGTACATGTAGTAACGACATTTCATGAGTTCCATTATCATCGTGCACATTAAATTATGTTTATTGAAAAATGTGATTGTGCAGAGTTGCAGATTACTTCCAAACTGAAATGCTTAATACAAAAACGTACTTGATGATATCAAAAACATAGGCCAAAAACCATGGGAATTTCTTTAATTGCAATTTGAGGCTCGTTATTTGTATGGGTGGGTATAGTTTCTTAGTATCCGATTTTCCAAAGAAGGGCAAGTAAGGATAGTGCTAAAAGGGGTGACAGTCGCATGACCGATCGTCTGGCCCAAAAAAAAGCACTGGATCAATATGATTCTAAAGCAAAGATTATGAGTGCCATGCTTGAATCAGGTTTATATTCCTATTTCATTTGAATTGCTTTTCACGTAAGTAAGATTACGATGATATCTTCCTGGAAAGGAAATCTTATAAAACAATCGAAATTACATAATGTAAATTATAAAATACATAATAAATATATTGTAAGATTTAAATATTTTTATAACATTTTAAGTAAACAAATGAGTAGAAAGAAATAAAGAAACCATTTATTTAGTAGTGAACCCATTCACTACTGCATTTTCAAATTTTAATAAACAAAATAAATATATATTTTGTTTGATGATATTTTAAAATATGCCAAACTGTATTAACATTAGACATTTACATTATTTTCAAAATTTGTTAATAAGTATACCAAAAGAAAAATATTTGTTTTGCAGTGAGTATCTTTAATCATTGCATCAAAGAAACGAAATCATTCACGTTTCATACAATGTTGGACCAAAAAAGTGAAAATGTCGGCCAAGAAAAAAAATATTTCGGATAGAACACGTCGTAGTTTCTATATTTCTTTAATTTCTTTTTTATTTTCTTTATTTTTTTTATTTTTTTTTGTAATTTTTTTCTAAATAATAAACAAAAAAATGTTGATGAATGATCATATTATGCATCATAATGATACTTTCATAATATATTTTTTAATTATATTAAACAAATACATACTTAATCCAAGTGGGCCCCTATTATAATAAAAAAAAAAAAAGTTAAACTGCATAAAATAAATAAATATAATATATTCAATACAATAGGAATACATGCGCTGTAACATGCATCAAAATAATACATTTATAATAACATTTTTATTATTTAATTATTAGCTTCTAACAATACAACCATGCGGTGCACAGGATTGGTGTTAGTAAAAGAATACAGGAATCGTGTGTTCTACCCGATAGTTATACTTTTTTTTGCTGGCCGGCACTTTTACTTTTTTGGTCCAAAATGAATGATATCCTTTAAATCTATGTAGAGTGACACTTTAAATACGGTGATACAGTCATAAATTAAAATACATAAATTGTTATCGATCGAATTAAGATATCTGCAGATAACCTGAAGAAACGAGATGGGAGTCATCATAATTTATTTAGGAGCTAAACAGGTAGAGTCCGCTGACAAAATAATACTTATCAATCTTAATCAGTCTTGTCGGTTGCAGAAAAAACAAATCAGGAAACAGCGATATTTTCAGCAAAAAATAATATTTGATTTACGTTATGTTAATGGGTAACACAAGGTAACACGACACGAAAAATGCTATATTTACACTTTTCCTTAACATTGTTCCTCCTGAGTCCTGAAAATGGTTTTTGAGAACTGCAGTGCATTTTTCCATAATTATTTAAATAAGGAGAGAACCTCAGCATGTTTATATTTAATAAATATCGAAACTTTTTTTTTTTAAAAGGCTTAATATATCTTAATGTAGAGCAAAAATGCGTAGCTACAATGTTGACTCGAAGTGTTTCAGGTGCAAAGTGTGGATGTGACGACGTGTGTTTACATGTGTGCAAGAAAACACACACACAACGAAATAAACGCACACATGGGTAAATGCGTGCGCCAATACGCGGGGTGAGGGGGGTGTGCGGGGCGAGAGAGGCGTCAAGCGCGAGCACACTGCCTTCTATAAAACACTGCGCTGCCATCTGCAAGTTTCAATAGATAACTTGAACTGAAGAACTCAGCACACGCGCTGCCAGCATTTTCGTTGTTGAGCAACTGGAAAAAGTTGTATGTTGTGAACCTTAGCAGAAAACCGGCGCAGCGCGAAATATAAACTTATTGAATGAGAACTAGTTTATGTTGTGTACTATTGTATACGTTACTTTAACGCATTACTTTATAAAAACAGTGATAAATCGCGGATTGTGCCATATTCGTTACGATTGAAAATACCGTTCCTTTTTTTAAAAACCGGTATAATGTGTGTCCTTGACCGGTGATATTAGCGAACCTGGATAAAGAAGTTTTGAACTTTCTGAAAAATAGTGTTATTGTGTTATTATTTTATAGACATTACCCATTCCACGTTCCTTGACACAGTTTCTGTGTACAGTTTAGAGGCTTTATAATTGAATCCTCACAAGTACGCAAGTGACGGCATCAAGATGAGCTTTAATAAGAACAACCCCAACCCAATGGGGAAGATCATGGGATACCTCAAACAGCTTTCCACAGAAATGGTAAGTCTACGCTCAACCTTCATCGTAACGTACTTAGTAGATATATTAAATTATAATTATAAGTGTACTTATTATGTTATTTATGATAAATATTTTCATATTAAAAAAAATTTGTGCGTAATTAGGCAGCACATAATCAATAGATTCCTAAAACACAGAATAATTACGAATTTAAATAGAGTAAGCGTCGAAAGCTTCGCGAATTTTCTATGGGTCGGACAGCCTGGGAAAGGCATCAGATTGAGCGCTACGCGGCGGCGCGGCTGAACAGCTAGGCGGTCGATGCCGGCCGTTGCTCGGCAACCACTGCCTTATCTATCAGTATAGCTTTACCTTCAAATCAAACACGTTACACCCGCTACCAATAAAACTACCGATTGTAAAAATAAAAATATTTATGCTAATAGCGCTAACACTAGTAACACTAGTTAACACTACAAAGAAAGAAGCGGGCGAGTGGTATTGCTGTTGCACCCATCCGGCCTTGCAAGGTCACCATCGGATCAAGGCACCTCACACCACCATTGGTGCAGTTCGATTGCACGGAATTTACATTCCTTTATTATTAAAATATTTTTTAACTGGTAGCGAATTAAATACTACTGATATAGAAGGCCCCCGTGTTCTATTTTATTTTGATTTATAAAATAGCACAAATTGAATAAACCAAACACGTCTTAAAATTTAACCCATACCAGTAGCGCCACCTTAACTAGCAAGCATACAGAAATTTTGATTAGTGAAGAAGCGATAGATGGCGCTAGATCAGGTTTAGCACAGTGGTTTCGTTTGGTGAAATGTTGTGATGCACGTGAATACTGAATGGTTACTACGACTCAGATAAAAGATGGCGTTGTAAAAATTCAACGACTTCTCGCAATAAGTTTCAAGTGATTTTTGTGGGTGGCTGAAATATAACGCTCAAAATCGTATTATGAAGAGAGAAGGGTACATCTGGATGGAAACGGTGTCAAAATTTCAGGTCCGGCCGTTACTCCTCCATTCGGGTTTGCCACCACAATTAACAATAGTAACTCTAAAGGGTCTTGGTTGTGCCAATTTTATGATTTGCTGCTACATATAATATAACGTACGGCTTGGCATAGATTGTATTTTCCTAAAAATGTTGACTTTAGATTTTTCGGAAATTAGAACCCTTCATTATTTTAATTGTGGTGGCAAACCGGAATGGGGAAGTAACGGTCGGACTTAAAAACATGAACTTATTTCGTCAAAAACAAAGTACTCAATCCACCTATTAAAATTTAAAACAAAAAAAAAGAACCCTACTTATTATTTAGTTTAATTGGGTCTCATTTTTGGAAACATAATTATTATTTACAACCATTGGATTTGACTTTTAGCTTTAATAAGAGGACTTTATAAATAGTAAATAATAAATATTGGTTTTCCCAATATCAATATAGAGAGAGTTCACAAAGGCTTGGGGTATTTAATCCTTCTGCTATTTGAAAATGTAAAGAAAGAATGCTAACAAGACTAGGTACTCATAGCGGTGGTCATTCAGGTAATGGTCCATTCATTGCGACCTTCTATTCCAACCCCTTGTCAATACAAGTTCAAGGTTGGTAAACACTTCTATATCAAAATCTTATTATGTATTTAACATGTTGTATTTTATTCAAACACCGTTAAAGGAATAAGTTTTCGTAAAAAAACATTAATAAACGGTACTTTATCGAGGTACAATAACACAAACGAAAAATATCTACTCCCTTTTTTGGTATTTTTCAAAATTTTGACTGCTCGCGACAAAGATAATAAATATAAAATATATGTATTACAAATATAGGAAATTAGCAGTATAGCGAGCAATAACAAAAAGCTGCAGGCGGCAGTAGCGTGATAAGATAAGCTTCTCTTGACCCTTGAGGGTCGGTAAATAATACGCTACGACGTTATACTTGTTTGTTTATTTCGTATTATCTCATGGATATTAGGTATAATACCTAAATATTTTTGGCATGTCTGTTCTGTATGTCGGTATTATTACCTTATTTCTGTAAATGCAATAATGGAATTTTTCTTCAACAATGTTTACAAACTACTATTAGTTAACGATTTAGTAAATAAAGAAAGTAGATTATATATCATTTTGTATAATTTCCTTTAGTTTGAGGTTGTGACACAAAAATATCAGTTGTCAAAAAATATCGGTTCACGATGGTCAACTTCAACTTTGATTTTGTATCAATCACATCACAAAATATTGTAGAATGTGATAGCAAAAATTTTAAGTGGAGTAATTATAACACATTTTGTAATGATTTTGAGGTAAAATTTGTTTAGATTATGAATATTTACGATATTAAGTGTATTACAATAACTTATGAAAGTTTTGATAGTGAACTTGCACAATAATTTTTATTACATTATACAAGAATATCGAATTGTACTAAATACCTGACTACCTAGCAATGCCTACAGCAAAACATCATTGTAGTGCAATTGAGGATTCATTGATGAAAGGTACAGTAACCAAGAAAGTGTTTATACAAAATGTTTTATAAACATTGTTATACGATTGACCGATAACATCAGAATATCAATATGGACATCAGTATAGTGAAGTCTCATTATTCGGTGCTCACGTGTGTCTGTTATTGTCTTACGACGATTCCCAAACGGTATCTCATGTCTATCATATGTATATATTTATATAAAGACAATCTCCAGTTGTTTCTGGACAAAGTGGTACTGGAAGCACGAGTATACCGCTAGACGGGTCAGGGTGCTGGCCATATACCTAACACTCACTTATCAGGAGCATGCTGTAGCCAAATGATAGAAGTGGTGTCAATAAGCAATTATATTTATAACTAGCTGTCCGCCCGCGGCTGCGCCTGCTTTAATTTTTTACTTTCCCGTGCACAGTTTCCCGATGAGATATTTTCCCGCGGTAAAAAGTATCTAAGATGTTGATCAGAGACATAAGGTACCGCCTTGTAAAATTTCATTCAAATCGGTCTAACAGTGTCGGAGATTAGCCCGTACAAACAGACAAAAAGAGAAACGATAATTTTAAAAGATCTGAGTTTGTTCTTTATCACTTCTTACATCCCCCTGAATCGGCTTGTAGCATTTTTTTCTATGTACAGATTTTCGACCTCTACAGTTTTATTATATAGATCATATGGATCTGACCTATCAACACATTAAGTTCACAAACTTATCATCTGGCTGACTTACATACATAAGATAGCGGATATAATAAATGGGGTGTGTTTGCGGATAGCAAGTTCAGTATTGTGTGTCCGGTGAGCCTGAGTGACCAATTAGTTTTCGTAGCAATTAGTGAGCCGCGTGCCAATATTTTACGGTTAATATTATGTACGTTGTAGTTATTAGATCGATCAGAACTTAATGACTAAAATATTACCTAACCGATTTTTCGTTAATTTCAGAGTGGAAGCGAGGAAACCAGGCGGGGACAAGGCGACGAGGAGCGGCTATATCACAATCGGGGGCCAAAGTATGCTCGGGTCCCGTCACGGCCAACTCTATCTGCGTCGACCACTTGCACCAGCTTAGCGACCTCGTGCGGGTCCCAGGGTACCCTCGCGCCCAACTACGCGACCATCCACGAGATCGTTTCCACTGAGAGCAGCTGCAGTGAAGACGAGGAAGACTCCTTCGACAAGACCCGCCGCCATTTCCAACAATTACGACAAATAAGTCTCGGCAACGAGTTCAAATACAAAATGGAAATGGAAATTAAAAGCGCCAAGGAGGAAAACTTGCGAAATTCTGTACCTTTTGTGAAACAGTTGAGCTTGGATAGTAATAAAGCAAAGCCAGAATTCAGCATTAATGGAGATACCAAACCATACAAAGCGACTACGCAGCGGATATACCTTTGGACACAGGTAAGGCAACAATAATTATATCACTCCATCTATAACTTACTATCTTGGGCGTCGTCGGTCAAAAGAAATTCATTTATTTCTCTATATTTCTTTGTATAATAACTTCATCTACATATATTTTACATGAAATATTCATTAGGGTTGAGCCGCCGCGCGGCAATAAACTAGTAACAAATATGCAATAAAGCTTTTAATTACGTCTAATAGAAATCAACTGAAAAATTAAATAGGCAGTATTTTTAATGAACATACATATCAACCGATAAGACTACATAATTTGCGCAAAAAGAAAGAGCATTTGCATATTGTGATTTTTGGAAATTAACTATCACTTTTATTTTTGTTTTTTATATCAGAATAATGTACTTTACACTTAAATTAGAGGAATATAAAAGTTGTGTGAGTGAAATATAATTCTCATTGTTCTCATCAAATATATAAAAAATACATAAAAGAACAGAAGGTTCCGAATGCATAGCGCGCAAGCTCGATTGACGTACTATGCATACCACATAAACAAACAACTCGGCTTTATAAGTCGCCCAGATCGCCCCGAGCCCCCAATAGCTTTCATGACAAGTTCTTTGCAACCACACTGACTAGAAATGTAAAACAATGTAAATTTAGAATCCCTTATATTAAATTCACTAGGTCGAAACGATGATTTTCGATTTATTATTTCAGGTAAAACAAATATTTCTATTCCCTTTAAGAGTTCCTAATGTAATATTACTTTTTTGTTTGTTACAGCTTTTGGCTGCATTTGCTGTCTCCATGGGCTCCTTGATCGTCGGATTCGCATCTGGATACACTTCGCCAGCTCTACCTAGCATGAATGTCACTCTGAGTCTTACTGAGGAAGAGGTGAGTTTCCTAATCATATTTTAAGGAACAAAATTTTGCAGTAATGAATTATTTTAAAGAACTAAATTTAGCAGTAATGAATCACTACATAGTATAAAATAAAGTCGCTTTCTCTGTCCCTATGTCCCTCCCTATGTCCCTTTGTATGCTTAAATCTTTAAAACTACGCAACGGATTTTGATGCGGTTTTTTTAATAGATAGAGTGATTCAAGAGGAAGGTTTATATGTATAATACATGCATAATATACTTAAGGATAACCCACAATAACCATTTTCCCGTGCGGAGCCGGGGCGGGTCGCTAGTTATTTATAAGATCAAGAGTTAAATCGAGTAATAAAATAATTATTACTGTGCGACTCTGAATAAACATAAACATAGATTTCCTTTGGATGAATTTAAAAAGTAAGAACAAGTACGTAAAAATGCCACTTTATTCAAAAATTCGACCGGCCTGTAACATTTCTCCTATTGTATAGAAAAAAAAGGGCATTTTTTTGCATATTATGCTATCAGTTATCCAGTATATAATAAATATTATAAACAAATATGAAAATCATGTTAGTAATTTTGTTTATTATTGTTTACAGCATAGCTGGGTTGGTGGACTTATGCCATTAGCAGCGTTAGTGGGAGGGATTGCAGGAGGCCCCCTCATCGACTACTTCGGCCGGCGTCTGACTGTTATGGGAATAGCTGTGCCCTTCTTCCTTGGCTGGATGCTCATCGCTGTGGCTACTAACGTCATCATGGTATTTGTCGGCCGAGCAATATGCGGTGTATGTGTTGGCGTTGGATCTCTAGCATTCCCCGTTTATCTTGGAGAAACTGCACAACCAGAATATAGAGGCGCTCTTGGATTGTTACCCACGGCATTTGGAAACACTGGCATTTTACTAGCATTTTTCATAGGCTCTTACCTGGACTGGTCACAATTAGCTTGGGTTGGTGCAGCTTTACCAGTGCCCTTCTTTTTACTTATGATTTTGGCACCTGAAACACCGCGCTGGTATGTCACTAAGCAAAGATTAGATGAAGCAAGGAGGTCGCTTCAATGGCTTCGAGGAAAAAATTTTAATATAGACAGAGAGATGCGAGACTTGACACGATCTCAGGCTGAAGCAGACCGCAGCATCGAAAACGTATTCAAACAAATACTGAGCAGGAAATATTTGCCAGCAGTGCTTATATCTCTTGGACTTATGTTGTTCCAACAACTATCAGGGATTAACGCCATAATATTCTATGCCAAAACAATTTTCAAAAATGCAGGTACCAGCATAGATGAGAACTTATCCAGTATCATTATTGGTTTGGTCAACTTTGTATCTACATTCATTGCCACAGTTATCATCGACCGATTAGGCAGAAAAATTCTGCTTATAATTTCTTCAGTGTCAATGATTTGTACCTTAATGTCACTTGGAGCATATTTCTACCTCAAAGATGCCACCTCTATCGACATCAAAGCTTTTGACTGGATACCACTAGCAAGTTTGGTAATATACGTATTGGGATTCTCAGTTGGATTTGGACCAATCCCATGGCTTATGTTGGGTGAAATTCTACCCTCTAGGATCCGTGGTACAGCGGCCTCAATAGCAACAGCTTTTAACTGGTCCTGCACTTTCATTGTAACGAAAACATTCCACAACATCATTTCCGCCATTGATATGTACGGCACAGTTTGGTTGTTTGCTGTTTTATGCATAGTTGGATTAGTATTCGTCATATGCTTTGTACCCGAGACACGAGGAAGAAGTTTAGAAGACATCGAAAAACAACTAACCGGAGGATCTCGAAAAACACGGAGTATGGAAAACAAACCCGTGCAGAATGGATGTTAACATAATAATGTAAATGTGATATTAGTTACATTCCAGGTATCCAAAAAGCACGAACTGAGTCGTGCAATCCAGTAGGAATCTAGCTCTAGAAGTGCAATAGGTGACAAACTGATAACTCAGTATGAATGCTGAAGACTGATTGGATTGTAGATATAGATTAGGGAACAATATGAGCACTGTGTAAATATTAATGAATTAGTCAGACTAATATTTATTTCATAAATATAGTTCCTTTAAAATTAGGTAACTATCACAGCGGGCCCTCGGCCGCAGAATAATTAGTTCCTGATGCCATTGAAAATATATCTTTGACTTTGTCCAAGTAAACAAAATTAAGCTGAAATGTAGCCTAAATAGTGTAAAGCTATAATTTAAAAAAATACCTGAATATGTTTTCTGTGAATCACGAGCAACTCGAATTATAATCATGACAAATGGTATTTAGGTATTTATGACCAAATGAATATTTATAAGGATTTGTTAAATTAATTATTTTCTCTATTTAACAAACTTTATTATTTCTAAATCCGTATATTACGGAGGCAATATTTATAGATCTGTTATTTTTTTAAATAATATTAAATAATAATATTTAAATTTATTAAGCCTCTTTCATTTTTACTACTACATTAAAAATTCATCAAAATTCAAATAAAGAAACTAAACAACAGTTACAGAACCTTTATAATACCAAATAATACTCATAGACGTAGAATAAAAAAAATACAAGAAGATTAGGTCTGAAGGTAAAAATACATCATCAGCAAAGCACATTCCATACAAGAAAAAAAACTGATCACGTTTTTTAGTTCGTCTGTTTGACAGTCCTAAGTCATGTGCTAAGCACTGAGCCGCTCGTGCCTACCCTGAATGACCCAGTGTGGATCTGGTATGGATATATTGTATTAATTAAGTACTAACTTTCCGCCTACGTTAACAATTCTTTCTCTTATTCTTATTTTTTAATATTCGAACTAAATCAACGAAGTATTTGAAAAAAAATAATTAAATCGGTAAATCCGTTCTAAGTTATTGTATGACCACGAGAAATAGGGGTTCATCTTTATAATACTACCTGTCCGCCCACGCGGCTACGTCTGCGTTTTTTTTTATTCCCGTGGTAAAAAGTATCTAATCTAAGGGGATATAAGGTACCACCATGCAAAATTTCATTTAAATCGGTCCAACGGTTCCAGCAGATAGAACAAACGGTCATTTTTTTCAAAACTTGTATTTTTGTGTTCAGCTACACTCCCTTTATCACCTACAGCCT
Organism: Teleiodes luculella; assembly: GCA_948473455.1. Taxonomy (NCBI): domain Eukaryota; kingdom Metazoa; phylum Arthropoda; class Insecta; order Lepidoptera; family Gelechiidae; genus Teleiodes; species Teleiodes luculella. The sequence goes on along the minus strand of OX419583.1, from coordinate 8,307,167 downwards.
ACAACCAGTTTTTTTTGGAAAACAAAACAATGTAGAAACACGTCGATTTTTCAGTTTTATTATAATATACTACACCGCGGCTCCGCGGCCGTTTTTCCCATATGGAAATGAGGCATTTTCCCCAAGTCCGATGCATGGGTCAATTAAAAAAAAAAACTGCCTCTTATGTTACTTAGGGTGAATGTAGCTTTGTAATGGTGAAATAATTTTTAAAATCGTTTCAGTTGTTTTTGAGTTTATTCATTACAAACATACCCACACACACACACACACACACACACACACACACACACACACACACACACACACACACACACACACTAATACAAATTTTTCCTCTTTATTATAAACTAGCTTTCCGCCGCGGCTCCGCCCGCGTTAACAGGTTTTCCTCTGGGAATGATGCATTTTCCCGCGGTGAAAGGTAGCCTATGTTACTCAGGGTGAATAATGAATACTCGTATAGCTTTCCAATGTGAAAGAATTTTTGGAATCGGCATAGTATTTTTTGAATTTATTCATCACAAGCATTCACACACACAAAAATACAAATCTTTCCTCTTTATAATAATAGTATTAAGTATGATAGTATAGTATGATATATATTTATTATATTTTAAAAATAGAAAAATGCAGTGTATGTTGTTCCCAGCGCGTAACCAACAACCGCTGTGAACCCCATCCCAATTGCCAAGTAGTGATCGAAACAAACAGCCTGTAACAGTCCCGCTTCTGGACTAAGGCCTCTCCCTTTATAAGAGGCTTTATATTAAAATCATAAAAATCGGCACGTCGTCGCGTCGGATCTCGATTATAAATGGTGTAACTTACAAAACTTTGTTTTATATATATAGATAGATTATTTTCTCTGATTCTTTGATTAGTTATTGCCATGGAAAGGTTTGTATTAACGTTTTTCAAGAGGAAAACTCCTCATTACCGCGGAAAAACCGGGCTAAGCCGCGGGGTGGACAGCTAGTTTAAAGGTGGAAGACAAAGAGTTCAAAGAACTTATTTTTTTATCTTTTGGACATTTCCATCACATAATTATGTCTTTACGTTATCTTTTCTGGCGAGTACAAAGACAAATACAGTACCCACACTCACACTGCAACTTACTAAAATAAATGAACTATGTATGTAGGAACGCGTATTAAACTGCCAATACATCGCGGATTTTAAGAATAACCAAAATTTTATATTGTCTTTTTTATGGATCAGGCAACAGCATTAGCCGTTAGGTGTACATACGAGTATATAGCCCTAACATACACCATGGACATTTTATCGACTGTAATCATTTACGAATGCACCTCGTTTAATAGGCGGTTATTAACAAACGACATGTGCATTGGTGATTAAAAGTTTGTATCTTTTGTCCACATGTCTCTACGGTATTATTTTCCTACGTTGTTAAAGGATAGTAATAATTACAAAACAATAATAATTGGTCGTCAAATGAAAAAAATACTAATTTAAGAAACAGTTTTTAATAGTTAGATTATTAGGGTTAACTTTGGCCGAACAACTTAAATGAACATTATTGACCGTATTAGTTATCAAAAACGTAACGTAAATGAAATTAGGTTAACAAAATTGTTTGCTTAGGAGTACTTAGGCTATGTTATTTTATTACAGAGTAAAATTGCAAAGTTCTTTAAATATTTTGTGTCAAATCCATATACCCGCACTGATCAAATATTATATAATTATGGCTTATTTTTTTATTTAACAGAGATCACGTATATCGTAAATAGTAGGTATTATTTTTAAATCGAAGCGAAAATGACAAATCAAATCGTTTCTTTTTAACGTTTAGACATTTTACATCACCCAGTTGAAGTCATTTACGTTTAGTGATGAGTTCAGCAAAACAACACGTGCGATCATCTACAAAGAAGAACTCGCTGAAGAAACTCCGAAATGAAAGTAAGACTCCTTAGTTGAAGGAAATATTAGGAGCAGATTACAATGCATATAGATAACTGAATACGAAAATAAATGATAATATTGTGTCATATGAATAACAGAATATACGTCAGTAATAAATAAGTATATGAATTAAACAAATTTACTTCTATCATTGAACAATAGAACAGAAACAGAGCTCTAATTGTATTTTTAAATATAGTATTCCAGTTTTCTTTGTTCTTGCTCATTTGCTATAGTCTTACTGTAACGTTCACGTCAATATTGTGAGGTGTTTGTTTTACTTCCTATTATGATGTAAGAATAGTTTGATAAATCAATCTACTTGGATAACGAAATTTGTGACATTACATATATTTTTTGCAATTGGCATAATGATTTTCATTTGACCACTCTCCTTTACGCGAGATTTCCCAAAATTTTCGTTGCGTATCGTATGCAATACATATTGAGTTATAGGTAATGTATTTAATATTTATTTCTAGCTGAGCCGAATATTATTGTTTATATGAGACAGTAAGTTATTTTTACAGATATCTCAAATCCTAAAATTAACATATAGGTACTTATAACCCGTTAATTTTAGAGAATACAATGAGTCGTAATAAAAATGTTTGTGTATGGCGGCCCCGAAACGTACGTTGGCAATAGCACGCAATAGGAACATTTACCTACTAAGAGCAGTTCAAACCCCGCTCAGGGCAAACATTTGTGGGATGAGCACTTGTGTTTGCATTGTACATACCTAAATATATTATGTGTATCGGTTGTCTGATATTATTACGGGTAATTTGTAGGTTGATGATGAAATCAATAGAAAAGATTGATAGACAACAAAAAATTGTGAACTGGGTACGAACTACGAACAATGTGTATGAATGTAACAATAATTTTATTACACTAGACAAGCACATAGTTCACTAGTCTAAGTGTTTATTTTATATGAGGGAATGTAATATATACGATAAGCAAACAAGCAATTTAAAAGAGAAATTGATATACGATATCTATATTAAAACCGAAAAGAGTGCATTTTCCCGATGCACTTGGCTGCCTTCTGATGAAAGCTATACTCCTATTTATTATTATTTTGTCAGTTTAAAAAAGTAGGTTAGGAACATGATATTTAATTGAAAATCATTTTGTACACAAAGAATTAACGAATGATCTACTACGGCTAGATTTTTGACATCTGCCTGCAACTTTAACTCAATTTCAAAATGAAGCGCAATGTTGAAGTTAAATAGATTTTTTTGTCAGTACAATCTTCAGAATAGGTGTCCTGCAATAGTTGTGTGTGTGTGTGTGGTGTGAGGGCCACTTTGCTTAAACTCAATAAAATTTATGTCCTTGATTTAGTGTGTATTGCAAAACAATTGTGCAGTTAATATCAGATTTTGTGCAGCGAGCGAGATTTTGAGCGAGTTATTGGGTGAAATGTTGCGCCCTGAATCTCACATGGAGAATTGAGGGCCCACCTGAAACAGTTAACTATGCGCTCTACAGAAATCGTCTTTACGGCAAACTCTAAGTCCAGTCGTAACAAAATTTGTGTCGTAGAGATATTGTCGCAAAACGCTATGGTATTTTATATATATATCTTAGTTCGAAATTGGCTCTCAGAAGTCTTTTTCATACTCTTTTATTGTCAAATATTAAGAAAGTCCATTGCTTTCTGGTTAAACAAATTATGGCAGTAATTGTGAAAATAATTGTGCTATTTTGTGCAAGCAAGAAAACGTCGCTACCTTTCGTAGTTTTTAGGTTATGACATGACGTCGCAAAGATTTGGGCCCTCAATCCTCCACTTTTTCTTGGTTTTTGTTAATTACGCTTCAAGTATCAAACATTTGACAAATATAAACTATCTGTTTTTTGTGAAAATAGTTGTGCAACAAATGTGCATAATTTGTTTTTAATAAAAAATATTAATTAAGTAGAAATCTTAAAAAATATACTATTTCAGATACATGAGGTAGGGGACAAGAATTTCGTCCTATTCTACCGTCATAATAAAACTATTATTACAATATTTACTAAATTGTGATAATCAGGAAAGACTATCAAAAAAATAATAAAATGGACTTAGAGTTAGCCGTAAAGACGATTTCTGTAGAGCGCATAGTTTCTCTGTTACAGGCCCAACATTTCGCCCACTAGCTCGCTCAATTGAGTAGCATAAAATCTGATATTAACTGCACAATTGTTTTGCTATACACATTAAATCAAGGATATATTTTCATTGAGTTTAAGCAAAGTGGCCCTCACACCACACACACTCCAAATAGTTTCTTTCGTTCATAGATAGAGTATATCACTAACAGCTGTTTAATTAATCCAACGATCCGTACCGATTGTTTAGTTAAAAAGTTGTATGGAGATTAATCGTCTACAAGACAAACATTTTATAAATTAATATTTACTTTTTTTAGGTACTTTTTCGGCTCTATGTACTGAGTATCTGATCTAGCAAAAAAGGAGATTTTGAAAACATTAAAAGAAAGGTTCGGAAATATCGCGGTAATATAGTACAGAAGTCAGCACATGCGGTTACACGTTCGCACTACGAAATTCGCCCTCATCACTACGGAATACAGGCGCTCTCAAGGTAAAGTGCTGGCTTATTGTACATAAAAATACATTATTAAATAAATAAATCGCTAGTATTAAGCCAAACGCAACTAAAAGGTCGTCTTTAATAGAGTTTGAAATCATAAAAACTCCAAAGCTAATCAGAGTTCGTTAAACATACGCGTATAAATCACGGTGACCATGCCCTGACACTCTCATTTCTTCAGTCGCCTATGTGCCGTAGACACATTTTCAGTACGTGCTTCAGTTACAGTCCTTGTTTAGTGCGGAGTTGTAAAAGTGCATGTGGACTTGTGACGGGAACAATTAAGATTCGCAAATATGAAGGTGTTAATGCGCGCAGACACTCATTACTCTATACACGTTGGAACTGGTTATGAGGAACCAAAATTTACCTTTACACAGGTAAGTAGGTGACATTTTTATTTTATAAATGACTTAATGTTTATGTATATATTATGTTTATAGCAATTTATTGATTATGAAAAGTTATGTTTTATACCCAACTAGCGACCCGCCCCGGCTCCGCACGGGAAAATGGTTATTGTGGGTTATCCTTCAGTATATTATGCATGTATTATACATATAAACCTTCCTCTTGAATCACTCTATCTATTAAAAAAAACCGCATCAAAATCCGTTGCGTAGTTTTAAAGATTTAAGCGTACAAAGGGACATAGGGACATAGGGACATAGGGATATGTAGTGATTAAAAATAGGACATAAAAGATTTTGAAAATTATACGATACAATTCTTCAGGAAGTAAGCAATATTTATGAAAATAACGAGCATTAATTTATTTACCCCGTCGCTAGTCATTCGGAATGCTTTATACTACAATTTGCTCTCTCCGTGGTTCATGCATGTTTGCATGGTATATTACGTTATCGATATTTAAAAAAAAATACGTTAGGTTAACAAATACCTCGCCCTTCATTGTTACATTATTACATAATGCTGTAAAGACTTCGTCTCTATAATATTCAAATTATGATGAACAGAGACGCATACAGGTAAATATCAACCGCAATGGAAATATGTTTTAATTCATAATGTCAAGTGAGCTTTTGAGAAGTGAGTAGTTTACAAAACTAACTGAATTGCAGCAGCTGAAGGTGACGTTGGTAGGTGTGGATATAATGTGCATGAAGATGTTTTCAGATATTAAAATAAATAATTCGCTTTTTTAACGTTTTATAACTAAATAATACATAACTATAGTACGCTACGATGCGTATATTGCAAAATATGTGGTATTTGTAGTTAACATGCTTGAAATGTTTTGTTTGAGATATGATATAGATTCATATTAGAATGAAAATTCAGCTACACACGATAGAATGTAAATAATAATGTATGTATGTCAGTTATTATAAAGTGGCTACAATCAGGCCAATGATTGCTTAAATTAAATGTAGGCAACGCGCACACACCTCCTAGCCAATCACGTCATCACATTGTTTAGGATACGTCGAACATTTTTGTATAGGCCTTTTCTACATAATATACTATTTCGCTGATTTGCCATGATCGAATTGTTGTTCTTTGTAAAAATCGGCTCCGAATCTTTCTACTCTCTGGAATATTTATTTTTGTACAAATAACTAAAAAAAATTTTTTTTTTAACGTCAAAAAGTTGTACAACCCGGAAGGGATCTTGTTTTTTTTTTATAAATTTCTTTAATTAAAATGTGATGTTAATGACTTACAGATATGAAATACACTATTAGGAAGGAATGACCTGGTTAGGTATATGTATAGCATTAAATATAAATTTTATTATTTATCGGATTCGATATTTTTTAACTGTAATATACAAACGGTTGCAGGTATTGGCTGCGATTGCGGTGTCGATGGGCTCCATGATAGTCGGATTTTCTTCAGCCTATACTTCACCAGCTCTAGTTACAATGGAAAACAGCACGCGTATATCTGTGTCTAAAGAAGAAGTAAGTTTGTTAACTTCATATCAAACCTACAAGTTATAAATACTCTAAACTTAAATTTAGTTAAAACTCAATGTAGGTTTAATCTTCTTAGAGACCCCCACACTAGCGGCTTTCGAACGTCGACGACGACGTGTCGCGCCAGCGCTGGCCGCCGCGTTTACAATCATAGGCATCAAGGCGAGCGTAACAAAAGAATGTTGTGTTCGCCGTCGACGACGACGCGTAGACGCTCTGGCACAACAACGACGCTTAAAAGACGCTTTTGTGGGAGGTCTCTTATTTTTTAAGAGAACCGAAGAGGACGAGAGGTGAACGAATCGAGTTTCAGATGGTTTGTCCAGCAGTGGACGTCTACTGGCTGAAATGATGATTTAAGACGCGTCAAATAGATGTTTGTTTTACCTATTTCTAAAACTAGATTGACAATATTATGCTCTTCATATTTTTTTAAAGCTTAAATAGGATGTATAGTATAGTCTTCAAGTTTCGGAGCGACGATACGAGAATCAGCACCATTGAAACTTAACATAACGTAATTTTAAGTTAAATAACTTATTTTACCAGGCAAGCTGGGTCGGTGGGTTGATGCCTCTGGCCGCCTTGGCAGGTGGCATGGTTGGCGGCCCACTCGTGGACTACATTGGACGGCGAAGAACCATGCTACTCATCGCACCACCCTTCTTTATTGCCTGGATACTTATTGCCACTGCTAACATCGTACACCTGGTATTATTGGGACGCGCCATTTGCGGATTGTGCGTAGGTGTAGGATCGCTAGCTTTTCCTGTCTATCTCGGAGAAACTATACAGCCGGAAGTACGAGGAATTTTAGGCCTTTTTCCGACCGCCATTGGCAACATAGGAATTTTAGTTTGCTACTCTGCTGGAATGTATCTCAATTGGTCAGAACTGGCATATCTTGGTGCGGCAATACCCATACCTTTCTTTTTATTGGTGTTGATCATCCCAGAGACCCCTCAATGGTACTTAGCACGCGGAAGGGCAGAAGAAGCTAAGAAATCGCTCCAATGGCTTAGAGGTAAAAATACAAACATAGATAATGAGTTGCGGGAAATTGCTCGAAACAACGCGGAATCAGAAATTGGTGATTCTACTTTAATAATAAAAGAACTTTTAAGTAAAAAATACAGAAAATCTATATTGATTTCACTGGGTTTAATGGCGTTTCAGCAATTATCAGGTATTAATGCAGTAATATTTTACACCGTCGATATATTCAAAATGTCAGGTAGCGCTGTAGATGAGAATCTATCTACGATTATAGTTGGCGTCGTCAATTTTGTAGCAACATTTGTTGCAACAATACTTATAGATCTAACTGGACGGAAAGTGTTATTATATTTCTCTTCTGTAACTATGACCACTACATTAATAGTACTAGGGACATTTTTCTACGTTCGTGATAGCCTTCACATAGACTGTTCACATCTAGGTTGGCTCCCATTAACAAGTGTAATGACATATTTACTAGGATTTTCATTAGCTTTTGGGTCTATTCCATGGTTAATGATGGGAGAAATTTTACCAGCAAAAATAAGAGGGCCCGCTGCGTCAATCTGCACCGGTTTTAATTGGACTTGTACGTTCCTAGTAACAAAAACTTTTCACAATATTGTTGTCGCTATTAGTCCGTCAGGTACATTTTGGTTATTCGGTAGCATTTGTTTTATAGGATTATTTTTTGTTATCGTATTTGTACCTGAAACACGCGGCAAAAGTTTGGAGCAGATCGAAAACAAAATGACAGGAAGACCAATGCGTACAAGGACACGACGAATGAGTTCTATCGCGAATATAAAACCTCTACCAAGTGGATGCTAAATCTCATACAAGTATAATTTTGTACCCTCTGGGGTATTTCTAACTAGGAAGATAAAATAGGTATGTAGATATGCATGCAACAAAGTTATCTCATCAGAATCTTCAGTGTATAAAAAATTACACAAACTGTTTTAATTATTTTGGTAACAATAATGTACAGAAAAAATCTGTCTATGGTATGACTAAAGAAGAACTTATAAAAATAAAAAAATCCCCATATCAAGTGAATACTTATGTAACTCGTATATTAGTTTTAATTAATTCAAATGTGACAAATTGTGTATTAAGATAAGTTAAGTGTTAAGTTAATTAAAATAACAACTTATTTATTATGGATCTGATTTGTGATTAGATATTAAGAATATTATTATTATTAGGGATTAGGGAATGTAAATTTGACATAAATTTATGTATAATAAAATGAAAATATAGAACGCCATACTTGTAATAATTACCCCAAAATATATTATAGCATTAAAATCACAAAAACTAACAGAAATATTTCAAGTACGGCTGTGTATTTTTTTAATGTGGGAGTATGAAAGTGAGGCATTTTGGTTTTATTGCCTGACATATCTTATCTGATTACTTTTAAATTGCTTGTCTTTTAATGCTTTGTTTTAACTAGACAAAATTATATATTTTTAAAAAGAACATATGCAATTTTTTTGGTGTATTGTGTTGGGTTTGCAAGGGGCAATTCCTTTAAAACTACAGTATTTGTTTAAGACACATTAAACATGTTTATAGTTTTTGCTACATGTGACAAACACTAGTTAGGTATAATACCATACTATATGATGTAAGCAAAAAAAGTATATTTGCCTTGTTTAGTCAAGTTTAAAACATTTTATAGATAAAATATTTAGGTACATTATATTTTACAAAGTGTTTTTTTCTCCAGTGGATTACACATTGTAGAAAAAACAAAATACAAATAGAAAGTTCAAATACAAAAACTTAGAATATTAATACAATGTATATTATGTTACTAGAAACTTCTAAATGATGGTCAGGCTAATTCAGCTGATATTCTATACAAAGACTTAAATTGCAAGTAAAAGAGTTCCTTGAAATTAAATCAGTTAATGAATGAAAACTTGACTACTAAGTAATAAAATTTCTCTAACATCCACACATTTTGCAGAAAAATAAAACAGTATTATTAACTTTTAACTCTATAAAGCTGGGTCAGATACAACATTTGAGTTACTTTGTTAATGGATTATTCTTGTTTCTTTGCAAGTCAATATGTTTGTCAGTCCAGAATTTTGCCATTTGCATATACAGGGTGTTACAATAATACCCATAAAGCTTAAAAGAGGTAAAAGGGTTGCTTGTAATGAGTCTACTGACCAAGTATTAGACCTACAGTTAGACATTTTGACTTAAAAACAGTAACATTTTTAACTATATTTCTTTTTCATCATATGAATAATAATATTATTCGTGAAAACACTGGTACTGGCAAAGAAAAATGGCAATGCATTTCTGCAGACATGTCGGTTCACAACATTTAAATTTTGTAGATTATTATGGTTAATTAAGAATATTTTACATAAATTAAGTTGTTATTGGTACTATTTATGATATTAGTAATTATTTTATTCCCTGTGAAAAACAAAACCCAGACACAAAAACGAAATGTTTAACGAAAATTATAAAGCGATTAAAGTATTTCAAGAAAAACATTCTTTTAAATTCTTTAACCTATTTGAACCGCTTAAACTTTTTAAAAGTAGCTTTTATTTAAACTATGAATATATTTTTAACCTTTCTCGAAATTGTAAGTTTTACTGAGTAACCAAATGCTGTCTAGTCTGAAAGTAGGCACTCTATGTCTCAGACTTCAAGTTATAACAGCTGGCCACTAGAGTTGGGAATGTCGTATTAAGTCACTGTGATAAAAATATTATATATACTATCACTACATAGTATAAAATAAAGTCGCTTTCTCCGTCCCTATGTCCCTATGTCCCTTTGTACGCTTAAATCTTTAAAACTACGCAACGGATTTTGATGCGGTTTTTTTTAATAGATAGAGTGATTCAAGAGGAAGGTTTATATGTATAATACATGCATAATATACTGAAGGATAACCCACAATAACCATTTTCCCGTGCGGAGCCGGGGCGGGTCGCTAGTAAATAATATAATAACTTCTGCACTTTGTGAAAAACATAGTATAGATTGAAAAAAAAAACTTGACAAATCACATTACTTATCAAAATTTGTTACAACAAAAGTAATGGTAATGGTAACACATGTACTATGCAATGTACTTGACTTTTATTTTAAGTAAATAAATAAATATGTGGGACTTCTCACACAGGGCCATCTGACCCCAAACTATGCAGAGCCTGTACTATAGGTGTCAGATAGCTGATAAATATATAAATATACAACATCCAGACACAAGGCAGATCATCACACGAATGTTTGCCCTGGGCGGTATTCGAACCCGCGACCTTGTTCTTTGTAGGCAAATGTACTATCAACCAGGTTATGTGGGCAACAAATTAGTATATTATGTATATTCGATTAAACTGCATACGTCGTCCCTGCCGGTTATTGTCATTACTGGGGAGCGATACAAATTCAATTACCTGAGCTCACATTGTTTGACTTTGTGTGCGACTTTTGGACTGCTATTTTCTCTTTTTCAATATTCATGAAAAAGTAGAGATATACTGAAACAATCACGAGGAACAGAAGTATGTGACAAATGTAGACTTACCCATGACCTGGACGCGACATATAGCACAGGTATCACACTCTACATCCCAGCTCCACATTGCAACAGCATTCCACTTCTTTAGGGTAAACATCTTGTCTGGTTTCTGCCCGTCATTCTCACCGCGGTCTACAGCATCACAGTCCTCACCAGACATTGCTATTGCTTTGATTTGATGCAAAATCTTGTTCTAGATTCAACCAAAACAACAAACACAACACACACAGCAGATCTCGACATTAACGTTAATGTGAGCATTTGTGAAGCTTGTTAGGATGAAAAAAATATCAATATTACAACTTTTCTTTTTCTTTTTTAGAATAGCACTAGCTTTTAGCTCTATGGGCTCTGTGCTAGTGACAAATTATATTATGTAAAGCCTGACCAAAGAAATAAACTGCTCTGTTTTCCCTGAGGTTTTCCCTTATAAAATTAGTTCCATTGAAATTCCGCAATATGGCGTGTTTTTTATTTCTCTGGTCGGGCTTTATATTTGTTAATTTAATACCACTTTCCCAACCAACTCTCACTCGGTTCCATTTTTTTATCAATATTATACTTAATTTAAAAGATTTAAAAAAAATAGGTATTTTCTTTAACAATCTTTATAAACACAACTAGAACGTCAGAATTCTTTGCGTTTCGTTACACGCAAAAGGCAAAAGCAATGGAGGAGAAGGAAAGTTTTTTTTAAGAGCCAGCCAGTCAGCCAGCTTTTGTTCTGTTTGTTACAAAACTTACTTAATCATGGATGGTATGGTACTGCGCAGCAATGTTACAAAAATTAAGTTTTTTATTTATTTATTTATTCTTTATTCAGTAAATAGTTTGCACTTTATACATAGGTAGGTAGGTATACTATGCGCCAAACTGCAATCACATACTTAATATAAAAGTTCTTGTAGTTCGTTCGTTGTAACTTTGATCGATGTTTTAATAATAGTGTTTTTTTTTAATTCACTAAAATCGGTTCAGTACTTTCGGAGCATTTTCAATTATTAGGAATATTTTACGTATTTTTTTACACCTTGGTTGGGTTACATTATTGAAGTTTTAGTACGGACCCCTAATTTTGAAAATAAAGCATAGCCTATGTTACTCAGGCAGGATGAATGTAGCTTCCCAACAGTGAAAGAATTTTTGAAATTGGTTCAGTAATTACGGAGCCTATTCGATGCAAACAAACAAACAAATAAACAATCAAACCTTTCCTCTTAATATTAGTATAGATAAAACGACTTCAACACTGTAATGTAGCACAAATAAGATTAAAAATACGTAAAAGTAACGTTTTGAGTCCTGTAACGTAAAGTGCTCGAAAATATCGTAAAATGTTACAATACTAACGTTCTGGGTTCTGGCAAGTTTCGCGCCGCAGATCGCGCCCGCCGCGCCGCCGCCCGCGTAAATTTGGCCAGGTAGTATAGGTATTAAAAAAAAAACTTATTATATTATATCTCGTTCAAACCAATTTTCGGTGGAAGTTTGCATGGTAATGTACATCATATATTTCTTTAGTTTTATCATTTTCTTAGTTTAGTAGTTACGGGGAGGGGGGACACACATTTTACCACTTTGGAAGTGTCTCTCGCGCAAACTATTAAGTTTAGAATAAAATGATATTAGAAACCTCAATATCATTTTTTAAGACCTATCCATACCTTACAAATATGGGTATGGTGAAAAATGTTTTTTTAGTTTCAGGTAATGGGGAAATCCTAAAAATTATTGCTTTTTTTCCATTTTTGAATCAACATCTTAATGCTGTTCACAAAATACATCTACTTACCAAGTTTTAATTGTACTGTTCTTATAGTTTCGAAATAAAGTGGCTGTGACGTACGGACAGACATGAATCCATAGGGGTTCCGTTTTTTGCCTACGGCTACGGAACCATAAAAGGGGCATCATGAGATGGCATAATGGCCATGGAAGGACAGACATGTATACGCTATGTCGGTTATTCAGTCAGTTGTAAAATAAACCGACTAATATAATAGCCATCATCGCTAAATTTAAATGTTTAATTTTTAAATGCTGCCTACCTTCACAATGACTTTAGTACAAACGTTTTTTTGTAACAAAATCAGCAATTTGGGAATATCTTTCTCGTTAATTTTATTTTAAACGGAAAGTCTCGCGTTGAAGTCTTTTACATGATTGATTATTCGAAATAGTCAAAAGCTCGCGTTTATGTCTTTTGTAGGAGTGCTTTGTATGAATTTACTCGCAAGATCCTATTATCACTCCCGTTGATGTCTTTCGTATATTGTCAAAATTCTTGTGACAAAATGTTTTACGAAGCTTTTCTATTTAATAGGATTGATGGTAAAAAATATAGATTTTTGGGTAATAGGGATGTTCACAATATATCAAAACTCAAACAAAACGTATACTATACTTATTTATGTTATTATTTGTAAAAAAGCTTACATATTACAACAATTTAATATTTTGTCATCGTTGGTATAGCGCTTTTTATATATATGATAGCCAGCATATTTATTACCTAACTAATGTTAATCTTTACCCTGTAATAAATAACGAACTTCGTTTTATATACAGCAACTTGTACATAGAGAGTACATTGTTTATTTTATAGCATTTTTTTATTTAGGTATATTAAACACGTAGAACTTTGGGAACTATTGTATGCAATGAACCATTAATGACGAGACTATTCCAAGAGTGAATGCACTAAACTAGGACATAAGGTGAATACTTTGAAATTATTTTAATTTATAGAGAGTCCCACCCAAGATGCGGATGACCTATTCCGGCCACAGCCCATGCTTCATCTCCGATTTGAATTAATACCTATGTTCAGCGTTGTAGCTCTGTCTCTATGCTATAAAAACGGGCTATGACAAAAAAATCTATTTGTAAGTATATTTTAATCATGGATGTCATAGTAAGTACATACATACTAAGTTGTACGATAGTAATTATTAAATCCATTATTGTAATGGCTTGCGTTTGTTGACACTAGTAATAAAGTATGTCCTTGGTTTAGTTCATAAAATGTATTATTTTAAGGACCTCTTGTTATTCAGCTTCTATCTCTGTTATATACATAATATACCCGTGGTTGTAATTATTGAACATAATATTACAAATTACGTTTTACTTATTTGAAAATACACTAACAAGTAAATAGTATCAAACAAAATCCTATATCTAAAATTACTTATACTATTAAATAGTTAAAAAACTTAGTTAATTTACAAAAGCGGTGGGTTAATCAAGTAAAGTAAGTATAAACCAACGAGGACTATGAAGCTGGAGCTAAGGCCGCTTGCACTGCTGAAACAGCCGAACTCCTCAATTTGTACCTGGTATCTAATATTATACGGGAACCTGCAATGGCTATCTGTAAGACAAATAAAGTTGTATTATTAAATTAATCGTTGAGGATGAGAAGCTGCTAGCTTCTAGTAATCTTAACATATAAGTAATCTTAACATATTTTCTATAAATTAATATACGTCAGGCAACTATTGGTAAACTCAGGTGAAAAGTTTTGCAAACTATACTTATACTATATCGATAATTTTTGGATCGTTGACCTTTTATAACTCTTCAAGCGCCTTCAACAATTCGACATCAAGTTTAAGTGGGCTCGTTTCTTTTGACATTTCCTAACGTGGTGTGGTGCTGCTTGGGGGGACTGGTCTGCTCTAGTCAATTGCCGGTTGTCTTATTGGTTATATAGTTTAGTTTCTCTACTTTGACTGGTTGCCTTCTTCAAATTGCATATTTTCGTTTGCACTCTTTGTTATAAATTAATCAAATTGTATAAAATAATAATCTTTGTAAAATATTTTTGAAAAGATGCAACGCCTGTGGAGTTTCTTCCGGCGGGTTCTTCTCCACAGAAGACAGCCAAATTGTGAACCCGCCTCGACGTCGAAAAGTGATTTGTAAAATCTTACTTCGAATAAAACATTTTTCATTTTAATTCATTTTCATTTTCTATCCATAGGTGTAGTATAGATCTTTGGTTTACGTAATCTAAATGAACGAGGACGTATACAAGACTGTCAATAATAAGATTCATCAGACTGCGCTTTTTGTCAATTTTTACTTGACCTTTGTCGGTCTGTAAATGTACAGAAGTCAACACATGCGGTTGGATATTCGCACTATGAAATTCACCTCGTACGAGCGCTCTAAAGGTCAACATGTCCAACCGCATGTGCTTGCTACTGTACGTAGCCAGGTGGAGGAGGCAAGGATGCGGGCAATCTTACCCTAAAAACCTCTTAAAAACTTAAGAAAAAAATCCTCTTTGGCCCCTCCTAAGGAAATATTTAGCTACGCCAAGCTACCCTTTACATTCGTTGCAAATCATAGATTAGTTAGTTACCTGTGCAAATAGCTGTAGTGGTAGTGGAAATCAATCCAGTTGATTGGACGGAGATGTAAAATAATGGGCAGGAGTTGATGGTCCAGTAACCGTTACAGGCATTCTGAAGATTTATTTCAATGTTGCCAGTTGTCGCAATAGACTGGCACGTTATATCGTTGTCTTCTTGATTTATTAGTGTTGCATTTTGTCTAGAAAACATTTGAGGTTGAGTAGGTTATTTTCAAGCTTACGAACTTTGAAATAAAATACTTATTAAATATTTCTCGAAAGCTCATTGTGTACCTGGGCTGTGCTATCCTGCGGGATTGACATACGACAAGGCTACCACTTCCAGCGCCTGTTCGAACAATTCGCACTTTTCTATTGTCATTGTTGGTGTAGAAGTAGTTCGGACTAATGGAGTAGAAATTTATATAGCCGGGCTCCACGAAGTCTTCAAACTGTCGAGTGCCAGAGGACGTGCCTTCTGTTATGAACGTGGAACCGCAAAGAGGATTGACAATTCTTCTTCCCACTGAAATAAGTAAATTAAATATCTAAGTCTGCATCACATCAAACAAGCAAATATCTTAAATATGTAACATGTATCTCAAATAAAAAAAAAACATCTCAACTGAACCCGCGGGCTCAGTAAAGTGTGGGACTCCTGAATCCTATCAATGCGCCTCCACGAGGCATAGTTCCCACAAGGCTGGCAGCATTTTCCCCCCTTTGGATGGCAATGCTTATTTTTTGGACAAACTAACTAAATATTGGATATCCAAGATAAACAAAGACGAAATCTAAATAATAATTTAAAAGTTGTTTCCCACAAAAAAAGAAGATATGAAAAGACTAGAAATTTATGTGATCTGTGGCAAAGTTGCTAGAATCTTTATCTTGTTGAGTTGCTTCGGACACAAAAGTCCGAAGGGAAGAAGATGCATAACAACTTACAGTAACTTATACAATATCGAGGGGTGCCTGGTAAAACCCGATAAGTGCTCAAAATGTGATTCTGAGATAATCGAAGTTAAAGTTTTGATGCCGATTTACCATACTTAAATCTTGTAAAAAGTAGAGTAAAAGTAAGTAATAAATTGCAAAATATATTCTTAAATCAAGTTTGATTAATTACAACTTCAAATTGTATTTACTTTTCCTATAAAAAATGTTTATTTTGAGTAAGGTGCATACTTAAAGGGTTTTAGAACGGAAACAAAACCAGTTTTTAGGACTTATACTTGATATTTTTCTTTGAAAAACATCTTCCATCATCATCATTACTTACTTAAAATTATCAAAAAAAGAAATAATTGTAATCGTCATCATCAGTATCCAGCGCAGTTTCATTATTATCGTTTTTAAGCTTTAAATCCAGCGGTGAAGTTCTTCCGGGATGATCTGTTTCGCGCACATAGCTTATAAATGTAGCTTTTAGCGACACTTATTGAGAGCTGACTACAGTATAAAGGTTCCAGTCCTTGAAGCAACTTAAAATTAACAGAAGGTAGGTTTAATTATCGTTTCGGGTTTCAGGTGTGATTCTGAGACCTATAGGGCCTGCCCCCGTTACACCTTTCGGCATTCAGGAAACTTTCTGCTCCAACAGCCATTGGTTCTACGTGCAATGTGTCTCGCCTACTGTCACTTAAGTTTAGCAGCTCTTTTGGCTATGTCGGTTACTTTAGTTTGTCTGCGGATCTTAATCATTCCTAACTCGATCGCGCAGGGAACCTCCAAGCACAGCCCTCTCCATTGCTCTCTGAGCAACTTTGGGCCTTCTTAAGAGTCTCATTGTTAACGACCACGTCTCGGATCTGTTTCGAAGTCATAACTGGCATGGCAACACACATTGTTCAAAGACCTTTGACTTGAGCTGCAGTATTTGGGTTGAAAACATGATGGCAGCTTTCCGAACGCTTTCCAGCTGAATGCTGAATGCTTTTTTGGAGTGGTCATTGGTAACCACTATTAGTAGTAAGTAGTTTCTACTTAGGTACATGGGCGTTCGACATTACTTTTGTTTTCCTCATGTTCATCTTCAGAAGACTATTGAGTTCATCGAGCATTGTGTCCAAGTCTTCTAAGGTCTTAGCCATGAGAATAATATGTCGACAAACTCAAGGTGAGATATGTATCCACCATCAATGTTGATAGTATCAACATTAATGCCTCTTCCAATCCAGAAGCTTTAAGATAGAGAATTTATCGGTGAAAAGTAATTGGAGAAATAACTTCTTCCTGTCTCACACCCCGCTGCAGCTACATTGGTCTGAAGGTCTGATCCTGGAGTTAAACAGGTATGGAAGCATTCTCATACAAACACCTCGATATACCGGTAGTCAATTTGGTACCTCTGAAGAGATCCCAGCACTGCTCAGATTTCTATTGAACCGAAAGCCTTCTGTAGTCCACGAACGCCATGAATAATGTCTGGTTATTCTTCAGTGTTCTGTATAACCTTCTGCAGTGTGTAAAGTGGTTTATTTTAATGTAGCCCTTTGGGAAACCGGCTTGTTCTTGAGGCTGGAAGTTGTCAAACCTGCGATTCGTGAGTACACTCGGAAACAATTTGTAGACATGACTTGGAAGTGAGATGGGTCTATAATTCTTTAGAAGGGTTTATCGCCCTTTTTAATAAAGAAGACCACTACATATCTGTGTCACACAGAACATTTAAAAGAGGTTAGAATGGCGATAATGCGCCGTCCGTATGAAATCCGGTGTCGCCGATTCCACCCCACCTTTCACCTCCACTACATCTGTACTTCAATAAAGATGAAGTTTACGCACATATTTGCAATTTCAAATCTAGCCAATCATAGCGCCGCTCAATCACGCGATTTCAAATGGAAACGAATCATACGCATGCACGCACACTGATGTAGATTTTTATAGCTATGTGTGAGTTAGACAGCGCGATCGTTTCTTTGCGTGAAGTATGAGCGTTTTGCTCATAGTTTTGGCGCGCCGGCCCCGCCCACATCGCCTTTCTAACCTCTTTTAAATGTTCTGTGCTGTGTCATGCCTACGGCTTTGTACCTTCAAAGATGACAGAGTTATACAGTTTCTGAAGTACTTCCAAAACCGGTATACCAGTATGTCAGTATGTCAGTATTCAAGCTCAGCAGCTTTTCTGACATCGCCCGAGGTCTTGTTGTTTTAAAACTTTGAGAGCGATTCTAAACTCGTATCCGTGATGTCTTCAGTATAGTGTCGGATTAGCTCACCTCTGGCGTCAGTTGCAGTTTGAATACTGACAGGTGTTCGTGTTGTCGTGTACAGCTGTCCATAGAATACCTTTATTTCTTCCTGTAGCTCAAGCTCACATATCACAGTTCGTTACGCTCAATTACTTCCTTAATACGATCCGTCTATTAAGATCTGTCAGCATTATCTGGGACAAAAGAACCATCCTCCATCTTCCATAACCCTGAGGATAGAGTAAGAAATATTTTTGTTTTCATTAATTGTACGACGGGTCTTTAAAAACTTGGATCCTGTTATACGGACAGCTTTCACGAACCAATCATTGTAATCGTGCACACCTACTCCTTTTGCTTGGCTTTCAAATCGTTTTCGCAGCTCAGGATGGGTTTTCAGGGTTCTGAGTTTGAATTAACAACGGACGGTGCGTATTTCATCATTTTTATTTGTTTTTAGTCAACATGACAGTTACGGATATTAAAAAAACTGAATTTATGAAACTCAAGAATAATATTTACCTGGTTTTGCATCTTATAAAATTAGTGGTGTTGATAAGTAAATATATTTGCTAAAACCCAATAACAAGTCATAACTCTACTGTTTGTGAAAAAAAATACAATATTTGTATTTATAACTCACTTTAATGGGTTTTACCTCTATGAATGGATGTTATTGTTTTGTAAATACTATTTTCAAAAAGCCCATAACAAGTAATAGTTGATTCTGCTAGAAAATATTTCATTAATTTTGACGTATAACACACTTTAAAGTATTCTTCTTCTCATAAGTCCATAAAAAGGGTATAAGATATTGGGTTTTGACATAACGATTAAAGCCTTACACTTTAAATATCGATTACTGGACTACACCATTAGAAAGAGCTCGAAAAGTACTCTATGGTAGTATAAATAACTCATTTTGCCAAAGTGGGGTACTTATCGGGTTTTCACAGGCGACCCTCGATATAATACTTACCTTGCTGGATTCTATTGCGAACTGCACTCATAGTGAGGGCAACGTTAGTTCCTTGAGTATTAAGAGAGATCGTCATGATATCTTCGTGCATGTCTCGTACCAATGGCCACAACTGATCAAATTGATTGTTTGCTGTAGCGAATAATACTCGGAGGTCTGCAAAAATTTTAAAACGTAAGTGTTTATATTTATTCTGGACCTGATGTATCAGTAACAAAATCTTATCCTTATTCGTCTAAGCAGAACAAAGAATCGGCATACGGTGTTATACTGTAAAATGTATTTACCAGGAACAGTATCATTGAGTTTCCGGGCCTCCTCCCGAACCTGGTCATTCACGTTTAGAGAGCCAGTGTTGATCAAAAACAGCAGTACCGTAGAGTTGCCACCGACATAATTGGCATTCCTTTCGAGCTCCAGTTGGTCATGCATCAAAGATCGAACATTTGTGTATACAGACTCCAAGTTTACTGCCGTCAACACTACGGAGAAAAAGCTTATATTAGTTTCTGCTTGCCTTAAGCAAATAAGGTTTTCTGTGATTTCAGTAATTGATTAGTTTATATATAGGTAGGTAAATAAGTTCACACTTACTAGCTTGATGCCTTGTTAATGTGTAGTTGGTATGGAAATTTGCCAGAGACCAAGTCGTGTTTACAAGAACACTTCCATCAGCGGCACTAAGCAAGGTTACACTGGATCCAAACTTGTTGACTTCAATTTGGTCCAAGAGGTATGAGATGGCTGGGTATATGGCCAGATACTGCCATGAGGCATCCAAAACGATATACAGATTAGTTTTCAAACGGTAGTCGAAATCGGTGGTTATAGTAGTGGCGCATGTCATATCATTCATGTTTGTCGCTGAAATCATTACCATAATCATGCATGAAAGATCGAACATTTGTGTATACATAATAACTCTGCTATTTTTATTTGACGATGAAAATAAAATAAAACTTACTCATGTAGTTCTGGAAGCTATCTACAGCACTGTTGACAAGTTGATCTAGTCCTCCGGTGATCGTGCCCCTTAGGAGCATGTTGGTATCGAGTGCCGCAGCAAAGGCATAGGTTTCAGAAGCTAAGGTAGTGCTTGTTATGTATTGCTGGGCCAGCGCAGGTCTATTACATGCCCTAAATTCAGTATTAAAAACGCCATTCTGCAATGAAAATAGACAATTATTATAAATTTAACATACCAAAACATTATTAAGTTCCTACCAGCACCATAAGTAACTACTCCCATCAAGCATTAAAAACAGATACATGAGATTTTTATACTGAGAACTTACTCTTGGTGAATAGTACATATCGAGAAGTTGAGACAGCTTTAATCCATTGTAAATTTGTAAAACGTTGGTAATGGTGGAACCCAGCAGAAATCCATCGACGCCACCTCTTATTTCGGGATCTGTCATTTCAATATTGTCACGTTTCTGTAACATCCAGAATTTCTTTGCTTCTGTAGTATTCCAATTGCCAGCTGCTCCGACGGTAACAGTGGTACTTGCTCTTTCTGTGCCTTGTATGAGAAGAGCTTCAGCCAAATCACCTGCGAATAATATACTTGACTATAGAGACTCCCAAAATGAAACTAATTTTCTCACTTTTCAAAGCTCTACTTCTTTCTATTACTAAGGCCATGTTTCAAAGAATAATTTACTCAAAAACAAAATGCTATTTAGCATTCAATTTTTTTACAGAAAATACCTTGAATCCGGGTTTGAGTCTTAGATACATTCGCCTTTTTCTTTTCTATTTTCGCCTTTGTTGTGAAAATTCTGACTGATGTTGTTTTTTATGTGTGCAATAAAGTATATATTATTACATTACTAAGTATTATTTTAATACAAAAATAATGGGGGTTTTCTGTTGGAATCTATCTTAATATTACATAGTCTTTGTTAATATCACCCGTCGTAAAATAAATGAATGAGTAACCATACATTATATAAAAACTGACAAATATACCAATTTTATTAGACGGAGAAAAACTATAGGCAGACGCTTACCAGATAGTGTAGCCGGATATATCGAAGTAACGTACTGTTGCAGGTTTGCGTAATTATTAATAGTGGAACCCTTGACCAGCTCCAGTATAGGAACTTGTTGTGGTTGCGCACCCCCTGCGATACCAGCGATGAGGTTGCCTCCCGAAACTGTTCCCCAGTTGGAATACGCCACTCCGTCCAAAATTGGACACAGGCTGTCTCCCACCAACTGGCGTTCAGATCTTGAAGCACCATGTCCATTAATTTCCACATCACCTTTAGGATCATATTGCATCATGTGCCCATTTCGGTTGGTATTTTTTCTATAGAAGTAGGTCAAAATTAAATTTAATTAGGATATACTGCTCAGTTACAAAGTATTGCAGTTTTCTTGATACAGATAGTGCAAAGTGTCTTTGATAAGGACAAAGACATATTTATTTTGATGGATGGTACATGACATGCTCAGCTAAGCTCATCACAAGCTTTTGGTTTTTCTCCATAGATAACAGAAATTTGATTAGTGGTTGATATTAGGCGGTACAGTAATTCTGACACCAAAGTTGATGAGTGAGATAAGTTGATGTCATTACAATCTTCACGAAAATAACAAGATTAAAAAACAAGTTGCATGAATGGAGGTTCATTCATCAATTACAGATGGTTGTACCTCGATAGCAGTAGATACTTACAACACCGAATCATCGAGAATTTCGACGTCATCTCGAATATTGCGAATTCCCCTGCCTGTCCTCAGCGCACGGTACTGCTGCAGCTGGTTGCAGTTTTGGTCGTCTGTTCGTACTCTAGCATCCACCGTGGTCGACAGCATGTGATGCAGAGCGCACTGTTAGTTCACAATCTGATATTACTAAGCAGGATGTATGATAGATAATAATTAAAATATAGTCAACTAATATGACTAATATAAAAAATATAGACTAAGGTCTGCATAAAGAAAAAGATGAGCGCATCTTTTAAAATTTTACAGCGTGTAAAAGACTTGCACAGTTGATGTTGTGAGCAACTTTCTCAAAAAATATATATCTGAATAAATCTTTTATATGAAAGCTCTACCCATAAATAGGTTTATTTAAGCATTCATTATATCAATATTTATGTGAGAAATATTTGTACAGCACCAAAGAATCTGTAAATTAATGTTTCGTTCTTGGTTTTGATCGATTGTTTTTATAATCATTTCAATCAATTTAAAGTTTGCATACTAATATTTATTAGTTATATGTGTGATACTTACCTATTTATTAATAGTCTATAGTAGAAGTCTTATTAGACCTACTCTGTACCACATTTTCCGCAAATTAAAAAAATATTATTATTATTATAAAAATAAATCCACACTCCTATTCAATCATTCATAGTCTTCGTATTTATTAAGCCTTCAATTACACTCGGATAATTTTAAAATATATGCAGTAGTCATTATTATCTAGGTTTATCAGAGTATCATTATCTCTATTCATATCAGTTGCAGAAATTTACTGAAATTCCTACAAAATAATAATTTAATAGTTAAATTAATAACTACTTTAATGAGGTATACCTTCAGAGTAGATGGAAGCGTAGTGTTAGCTAGAGGACTCTGATTACTGGGAATTATTCGGGCTAGCAGCAGTCTGTGCCTATGGAAGGCATGAAACGTTGGTGCATAAGGAATCACATTGACTGCGTTGGCACCCGCGGTTTCTGGTTGATGGAATTCGATACCATCTTGTCTGTACCTGCAAAATGGAAAGCAATACACTTAGTTAATTTCTTTATGAAATAGTGTCCCTTAGACGTTGCGACTCTCTAGCTTTACAATTTTAAAAGGGATTTAATATCAAAAATTATGTAAAATTATTTTACCCGAAATCTATGTTTTATTAATTACTAGCTGTTCGCCACGGCTACGCCCGCTTTGTTTTTCGACTTTTTCGTAGTAATCTTTAACTACCCCAAGGGAACTTTTTAATTTTCTGGGATAAGAAGTATCTAAGATTTTGACCTGGGGATATATAAGGTACCACCATGCAGAATTTCTTTGAAATTAGTTCAACAGCGGAGATTAGTCTGTACAAACAGAGAAACAAAAAAAATCTGTATATTAATATGTTCTGTCATTTCTTACATCCCCCTGAATCGCTTTTAGCAAATATTTTTCTATGTACAGATTTTTGACGTCTAAAATTTTATTGTATAGATTTCGAAAGATAAAATTAACAACAAAAGTGAAAATAGCCTTCGTACTTAAATGATCAGTTGAAAATGAAAGTCTATGGAGCGCCCCGGCGCGACGCGGCGGCGGCGGCGCGGCCTAAATAACTGCTACTTTTCTATATTACCTTTCTATGTATATAAGAACTTAATACTTTTGTATATTATATATAAAAAAATATTTTCGACCTGACGTTATGAATTCTTATCAATCTTAAGCTGGTGCTGCTGGAGCGTTATCTATTTACAACCTATATATTTACGACCTATATAGTGTAAAAAAATCAAGTACCTTACTCAGAAAAAAAAGTACTTACGTGTGTAAGAGCAATACAGATAATTGTCTTAAGTCAAAATTTACAGTAGCTTCGATCTGCTGTATTATATCTATAAGTACGGGTATAGTAGTGGGAGGAAGGTTGTTCCTGTTCAACAGCATAGGATCCATGTAGCACTCCCTCAAATCGGGAGCGACGCTGCTTTGAGCTGTTAGCTGTGCGTTTGCGCTCGTTGTAATCACTAACAGTATACCTAGCCAATACATTTTTCCTGAAAATATCGAAGTAACAATTATTAAATTATACAGAAGTATTTTTTTTTATTCTATAAAATGTCGTCGGCAAATTGTAGAACTCGTGATTTTACAGAATGTATTGGCAGTTTACAAACGGTAGAAATTTTGCAACATGCCGAAAGTACATTTTAAGATGCCTTGTCTAACACTTTATAAAAAGCCAAAGTAAAGTCGAGCGCATTCTGTAAAATGCCACAGCAAATTGTCAAAATATTTCCAAATCTATCCACGCGTAGCGCTGTTGATGTTAATAAATAACTATTTTTAATATTATATCAATTATTATTGTATTTCAAACCATTTTTACACGCTTTATATTAGCTTCACTTGTAAGTAACTATGTATGTAAGAAAATCTTGGAATCCTAATTTGACCCACTTCCCGGTATTCGATTAGGATGAAATTTTGCACACGCTCTGAGTTCTGATGACAATACATGACTAGCTAAGAAACGTCATTACAAATCCAATATGGCGGCCTCCCCATTAATGTATCTAAAAAAATCTTGGAATCTTAATTTGACCCACTTCCTGGTCTTCGATTCGGATGAAATTTTGCACACGCTCTAAGTTTTGATGACAATACATGACTAGCTAAAAAACATCATTACAAATTCAATATGGCGGCCTCCCCATTAATGTATCTAAAAAAATCTTGGAATCTTAATTTGACCCACTTCCCGGTCTTTGATTAGGATGAAATTTTGCACACGCTCTAAGTTTTGATGACAATGCATGACTAGCTAAGAAACTTTATTACAAATCCAATATGGCGGCCTCCCTAAGATGGCGAACTGGCTGTTTGAAATCCACCCCCATGATATGGGTATCAAATGAAAGGGTTTGCTGTCAGGAATACGAAAAAAAAGTCACGTGACTTAAATCCAATATGGCGGACGTCCAAGGTGGCGGACAGAAAGCGTGTTGTTTAGTTTTTTAAACTATGTATTATTTTTATTGATTATTACAGAGTAATAAAATAACATTATTCATCTCAATTATGCCACGTTGCTCATTGATAAGAGGAATTAATTAAATCTACAATTTGCCTTCGACATATTACAGAATCGCGAACGTTTGCCAAATGCCGAAGCATTCTGTAAAATGACGAATTCTACAATTTGCCGACGACATAATAATATAGATGGTGAAGATAAGTCGTATTTCAGCTATAATAATAAAAAATAATCTTGCTTAAAAGTAAAAGCAGATACAATTTTATGATGGTACAAAAATGGGAAATCAGCAATAATTGTAAGTTTGTCTACTACAGAAAAACAAAGTATCAAGTGCCTCAATATTCCAAGAATAAAAGAGTGACAACACTATCCGTTATGATAAGGATAAAATGATGACGAATTCCGCGCGCTTTGGATTTATTTATCAATTCAAGGAGCGGTCACGAAATCACGGATATTATACAAAAAGAATTTTTTCATTTATTACGTTATCAACTTATTTATTCGTCCCCGTCCTCACTAACTAAGTACCTACCTATTATTTACAAAATCATTTTTTATACTAAAGTCATTAGTATTGCGTCACTTCTTTCACTTAATTAATCTATGTTGTTTATAAGTAATGTGATTTAAAAAAAGAAAACAATAAAATATATTGTCACATAAAAAAAACATATTACTAGGACGATATGCTAACGAACCTTCATATCGCGTTATCAAAAATACTAGCTAAACCGAATTAGATAAAGTTACCAAACATATAGAGACATTTTGTTTACATGCCCTACATTTGATTGATAAATGTTTAATTTTAGTATTGGACTAAAAATAAATAGAGTACTCGTACAACAATAAATATAGGATCGTAATAAGTATAGAGCAAATTATCATAAGAATGTTTGACTTCGGCGGGTTTCGAACCTACGACCTTGGGCTCTATTTGCCAGACGCGGTACCTACTGAACTATGCAAAAAGGCGTACTTTGATGATCGTTTAATACTAAAACCACAGCGCCTCATATAGGGCAGAGTTTGGTTTGCCCGCTTTGTTTTGGCACTGTACAAACTCTTCGATATTGGTCCTACGAGTAATAATGAAACACGTAATGGAAGAATGGAGCTACTTTCAAGTACATAGGTATCTACGCGTTGAGGTAGGTAAAAAATTCCTGGAAGGAGGTGTAGATATTTTGTAATTTAAAACCCATAGGAGTGGAAATTATAGTAAAACTTGTTTCTTAACAAACTATAAACTTCCTTTTTTCAGCTTGATCTCCCTTTCCCTAAAAAAACTTTCAAAAGATGAGTCGGAACTGCGTGAATCATACTTTTTGATGACGTACTTTTTGCTATGTATTTGTGAATTCATTGTAGGTGGATGTACCGCATTTATTATAATCTAATATGATCATGAATAGGATTGAGGCTATATGGAATATTAAGTTAAATAGTCAGATATAAAGGTTTATGGATCTACATTTCTACATATATTAGGTTCACGTTGATGATGAATTGATCTATACTATACATGTACAAACTGCTTGTACAACACTAAACATGTGACAGGCAAAGTAAAAAATGCTTATTAATACAATAATTAACTATGATGGATGACACGTGACTTTAATCAATTATTTATATCGACTTTCCCACTGTAGAGTTCGGTGGGGTCGTGCCCTGAGATAAGTTCATCATCTACACACACTACATAATCTTTTAGACATGTAAGTAGGCCTTCTTTTGGCTAACTAGCTAATATAATTATTGCATCTCTTTGGGATGCACAACAAATTGTTTTATAAAGACTTTCAGCACGAAAGATAACCATCGTACTGATACAGAATACAAAAGAAATGACTCACTGGCTTTGTTAAACTCCAAATAAAATCTCAATCAACACTCTAAGACCACTTGTCACTGCACTTTTTCAATATATCTACTATCACATGTCCCCTAAACTTTAAAACATAATATAAAAAACACTGAATTCTTGTGGCACAGTTGTAGTTCAGTGTAAGCCGCGCCTAACTCAGACCTGAAACATTAAAAGGTATAAGTGAGTAGGTACCAGTTGCGAGATAAGATAATAAAAACAGGGCTAGATAAATTTGTAACCAACGATAGCCAGCGCATTATCTACCTATATCTACTTTTTGCTAGAGATTACAGTCGATTTCACCTGATTACAGTGTGACAAAAGCATATTTTCTGAATGAATAGATTTATGTACAGAAGCCAGCACATGAGGGAGGTTGCACATTCGCACTACGAAATTCACCCCTACCGCTATGGAATACGGGCGCTGTCAAGGTCAACATGTCCAGCCGCAAGTGCTAGCTGGCTACTGTACTTTAGTATAAAGGCATAAAATTATATTCACGCACTATGAAGTGTACCCAGGGACTACTATTTGGTATTCTGTGGTATACCTACAAAACTGACCTTGTTTTTAACAAGTCGAAGTATAAAAGGTCACTGATATACAACAAAAGTAGTAATCCTATCTTGGTAAAGTAGGTAGGTCACCTACATTTTGTCTACCAGGACAGGTTTCCGTCTGGTCTGGACTACCAGAATTCTGTCGTAATATCAGTTGATAAGAAAGTAGGATCATCAACATCATTAACAGCCTGCGGCAGTCCACTGCTGGCCATAGGCCTCTCCCAAGACGCGCTATTTGGCTCTCACTTCGGCCGCACGCATCGACCTGCTGCTGCCAGCCACTTTCCGCAGATCGTCACTCTATCTGGCCGGGGGGCGTCCTACACTTCGGCCGCACGCATCCACCTGCTGCCAGCCACTTTCCGCAGATCGTCACTCTATCTGGCCGGGGGGCGTCTTACACTTCGGCCGCACGCATCCACCTGCTGCCAGCCACTTTCCGCAGATCGTCACTCTATCTGGCCGGGGGGCGTCCTACACTTCGGCCGCACGCATCGACCTGTTGCTGCCAGCCACTTTCCGCAGATCGTCACTCTATCTGGCCGGGGGGCGTCCTACACTTCGGCCGCACGCATCGACCTGCTGCTGCCAGCCACTTTCCGCAGATCGTCACTCTATCTGGCCGGGGGGCGTCCTACACTTCGTTATACAACTAACAAATGCTAAATGGTAGCTACTTACAAGTGCTGAGCTTAGATGTGGGCTTTTAATAGGTAAGAGTATTTGTTACGATCGAAATGTACCTACCTATTGAATGAAACTTTCTTCCTCTTTATTTTTATATTAATGAATTATTTAAAATTAAATCGTAGCATGCCTAAATATCACTTATTAATTTAAAACAATTTTCTTTTACAAAAGCGGCAGATAAACCAATCCACAGAATACCGAATACGAGTAGTAGCCCGTATCCCGTAATACACTTAGTTATTTTTCTCTTTGATAGTACTCGTAGTTCTCGGATCCAGAGAGGTTGGAAAGCTGAAGCGCTTGTTCGTTATTCTGAGGCTTGATCAGTGGATATTATAGTACGACAAAAGCGTGTCATCATTATATAAAAAATACGATAATCTTATGACCTAAGTATGTCAAAACATGAATAACATAAATATATTACGCAGGCAACAACGGGCCGCAGATAAAAATTCGACCGATTAATATTTTACTTTGTCGATCGGCACAAAAAACTGGAAGATAAACAGCCCTCATAACTTTAATAGACATTATATGTAATAAAATAATTTAG
This sequence comes from Teleiodes luculella, assembly GCA_948473455.1. NCBI lineage: Eukaryota > Metazoa > Arthropoda > Insecta > Lepidoptera > Gelechiidae > Teleiodes > Teleiodes luculella. The sequence goes on along the minus strand of OX419583.1, from coordinate 8,278,156 downwards.
GATTTGTATCAAAATTAATTAGCAACTTACTTATATGTTAGACGGTCCTAATGTCACTAGGTATGTTTAAAAAAGCGGCTCCCACCACTCTGGTTTAAAGTCTAAAACAAAAAACATAACAGAAGACAAATGTCAAACCTATATTTTTAAATGAAGTAATCTAAACTCTATTTTGTACTTCTTCTTCTTTCGTGTCGATTCGGCGACTAAATTTTTGAAGACCAGACCAGCATTTTCCGTGGGCGGCATTGTAAAGGTCTTCGCGTGTGCAGGTGTTGGGGCACGCTGGGCAGGTCAGTAGGTGGTTGGTGTTTGTACTAAACTAAACAAACATAATCCTTTTTATAACATGAACAAGAAATTTTGTGAAAATGGTGGAAGGATGTGTATTACCTATGTAGGTTAATATACATTTTACCCTCCTGGTTTTAGTGCGAAGTGAAAATGTGCGAAATTATAACCAAGCCGCTGATATCGAAAAAATAACAGAGGACAGAATAAAAACAGGAAGTAGGTAGAGAAATAATTCATTGATTGATAGCGCGAATGCGGATCTTGCGGCGCCCCTCTCTTGCTTGTACTGCGGAAACAACCAGTCTTCAATTTGAACGTGGTATCAAAATGTTATACGGGAATCTGCAACTGTTATCTGCAAAACCAAAATAAAGTTTCATTTTAATACACAAATGTCTTACAACATCTCCTGCGGGTCACTTGTTTTTTATCGAAATAGTGAAACCATGCAGCCTAAAAGAAAAAAATATGTTTTTTTATATAAAAACTTTATTAAAACACCATGAAATTTAACTGGTTGTTTATCCACAACATAATAGTAGTACTCGTGAAACTGAACAATTTTCCCCAAGGAACATAAATGAAAATCTCAAAACTAAAATTCAACTTTTCATACAAAGTAGCAGTATTATTATTTTTTATTATTATTTTATCTAGATTTTGACTATTGAAATCTATAATTTTCACATTCTTGTAGTTCGGACTAATGGAGACTAATGGAGTAGAGGACATCATTCACGTTTCATACAATGTTGGACCAAAAAAGTGAAAATGCCGGCCAAGGAAAAAAAGTGTATTTTTCGGATAGAACACGTCGTAGTTTCTATATTTCTTAACCTTTTTTTTACATTTTCTTAATATATTTTTTATTTTTTTTATTTTTTTTTCTTAATAATAAACAAAAGAAAGTTGATGAATGATCATTATTATGCATCATTCATAATCATACTTTCATATATATTTTTTAATTGTACAATACATATTACATATTTTATCCAAGTGGGCCCTTATTATAATAATAAAAAAAGAAGTTAAACTACATAATATAAAGAAATATAATATAAGGTACTGTTGCCGAAGATAGCCCGGCTCCTAGGATAGCCCACTTTAAGAAAAATACAGTTATGATTATTCGAAACATTTGAAATTACGCGGGTTTATGCTACAAGTATCATAGACAATAGTGCAAGTGTGTTTCATTACCGGTGCATCCCCATTTTGAAGACAGACGACAGTTTGCTTGGTCATGTCAGGACGATACACGTTTTATAAACTCCACGATCTCAATTCTTTTGAAAATTAGCAAATTAAGAGCAAATCTCTTTGCTCTAAACTGTGAAAATTCATATTTAATTTATTAATCAACGAATTACAGATTAGTTTTATTATTTTATTACCTTTTTTGTATTTTTACGAGATTATACTTAAACTGGGGGTAATTTCCTATCATGGCCCATAATATGATCCCCAACATAGCCCAATTCGCTTTTCAGATTATTTTCAGTTTTTTTTTGTTAAGAATACACGCACATAATTAAAGACAATACACATAATTAAATACAATAGCGTCTTATTTGTTTTTACTAATCAGTACACTTATTTCGATTGATCTCAAAGTTAATTATCAGTATCCCTTAGATAGCCCACCTACTAAAACAAAAATGTTTTAGAAAAAAGAATTTATTTCTTTATATTTTTGATAAGTTACTTTCAAAGTTAATTTAAAAGTAAAATATAATTTTATTCAGAAGTTTGTTTTTATTTTATAGTTGATTTATATTTCGATAGATTTAAGATGGCCCACATTTGAATCTTTGGTTAATTATTTTACCTTTTGTGAATAATGTTATTAATGTTGTTATTATTATATGGGAAGATTGTGTTTTATTTTGATATTTTATGTTAAAATGTTTATAATGCATATATTTCTATTAATATTTTTCGGCGACCAGCTTCCCAAGATAGCCCAACACCAAGTTTATAAAAAGTGTTTATCTTTGTGTTAAAATGCCAAAAGCTGTACTACTTTTTTAGATATTTTGTTTCCCAAATAAATATATTATAATTTCCATTATATTTTTTCTTTACTTTACTTAACTGCAAGATTTTACAAGGATTTGAATTTAAGTGGGCCTTCATTGGCGCCCGTACCTTATTCAATACAATATGACTACATGCGCTGTGACATGCGTTAAAATAATACTTTTATTATAACATTTTTATTAATTAATTAATAGCTTCTAACAATACAACCATGGAGTGCAAAGGATTGGTGTCATAGTAAAAGGATACAGGAATTGTGTGTTCTACCCGAAAGTTATACTTTTTTCTGCTGGCCGGCACTTTTACTTTTTTGGTCCAAAATGAATGATACCCTTTATATAGCCGGGCTCCACAAAGTCTTCAAACTGTCGAGTGCCAGAAGACGAGCCTTCTGTTACGAACGTTTAACCGGAAAGAGGATTTATAATTCATTTTCCGACTGAAATTGGTAAATATTGGATTATAAATAATATTTCGTCATCGACTGTGATCATCGACGATCGGTACTTTCTCTGGCTTTGAGAAGACATCAAGACAGTTGAAGTACAACGGATAAACAGATTAAAAAATTTCCTATAAAATAAATATATAAATAATGGTCCATAGAAAACAATTATATATTTCTATTACATGCATATTTAAATAATAATACCTACATTATTATTACTTATAATAGTTAGTTAGTACTCACTCACACTCAAACGGTACACTTGAACACTGTCCCTAGATCTTGCTCTGTGGTATTGGACAGACAACTAAACAAAATAAATTTTGCAGATTATCATAAAAGTAATAAAAAAATATTATTATCAATGAATACGTATACTAAAAAGGGTCGACGAGGATGGGATTCGAACCCACGCGTGCAGAGCACATTGGATTAGCAGTCCAACGCCTTAACCACTCGGCCACCTCGTCATATGCCTGTGGCGTCAAATTATACGATCACACTACAAATGGCTTCTGGGTTCAAAAAAATACATGAAATATTTAGAAGACAGTAATCTTCATTATAAATATTGTAGATCTTTTGAAATTTTAAAATCAAAATTATGTTTTCTGTGATAATATGACAAAACATCACGTAAAAAGTCTATCTTATTGCGACATCTAGCGTAGGCAATAATCTACATGATTGATTTATTCTTAACCAAAATTATATGAAATAATCTGAGTGAAATCTTTCTCCAAAATAAAAAGGACAACGAGTACCTACTTCTTTAAATTTTACTAAGAGCATACCTAATAATATTTTACAAAATCCTTAGCTTATCACCCTTATAGTGACATCTAGCGGTATACTAACAGTGTAAGTTTACAGTGACATGACGTGAAGTGAAGTCTACACTGTACGCCACTTGACTAATGACACGCAAGTTTACAGCATTGTCGGTAGGTGGCGCTAATGTATTTTTCTGGACTGGCCTCGACTAAATAAATTAAACTGATTATAAATTAATCCACAATCAACCACAATGAAAAAGTCTTGGCTGAATATAATTTCATGTACCTACCTACCTCAATTTCTATCTATCTAGGTGATAAAGGGAGTGTAGCCTTCGATCAGTGTAGCTGAACCACAGAATACGTACTAAATATTAGTCCCTACTGAACACAAAGATACAAAATTTGAAAAAAAATGTCCGTCTGACTGTCTGTTTGTACTTACACGCTAATCTCTGGAACTACTGGACGGATTTTAATGAAACTTTACAATAATAATAGCTATTTATCATCAGAATAACACATAATGTAGGGAAAATACTTCTTTTCCACGGGAAAACTTGTTAACGCGGGCGGAGCCGCGGGGCGGAAAGTTCACGAATAAAAATACTTATTTAATTGTATTTTTTTTTATTTAAGTAAATTATGTATTATTTGTCATTTATGTTCAACTAGCGACCCGCCCCGGCTCCGCACGGGAAAATGGTTATTGTGGGTTATCCTTCAGTATATTATGCATGTATTATACATATAAACCTTCCTCTTGAATCACTCTATCTATTAAAAAAAACCGCATCAAAATCCGTTGCGTAGTTTTAAAGATTTAAGCGTACAAAGGGACATAGGGACATAGGGACATAGGGACATAGGGACATAGGGACGGAGAAAGCGACTTTATTTTATACTATGTAGTGATTTGTAAAACGGAGGCCAATCTCACTCAACATTACTCGATGTCAAAAATAAGGTTACCTATTTATTTTATACCGAAGGAGATAGTATCTCCTATTAGGTACCTACATGCTATCTATCTCCGAGATAGATAGCATTATTAGCTCTGAGAAGAAAGGGCGGCGACGACGACGAAGCGTCGCGATGTCGTCGCCGCCGCCGCCGCCGCCAGGGTCAAGAGGAGTCTCGAGAGGGTTGCGTGCGTGTTGCCTAGCAACCAACCTTACCCCATTCATAAAAGCGTAGAATTACTTGCGCATACAAGCTGAACGACCGCCAATAGTGGCAATACAGTCAGCCTGGCTATCAATTATCATCCTCCATCCATCGGCCAGCATTTATCGCTAAGCCCGAAATTAATCCATCCATAACTTAGAATAGAATAATATAGGTACCTACAGAAAAGTAGGTATACTAAAGAAGATATTGTCATTAGGTACAGCAAGACGTATATAGACGGACTTCTACAGTGCCAAGGTGTTGACGATGAAGACCGCAGGACCACGCGGTACAAAGTATAAAACAAAACATAATCAAGAAATATTTTTGGTGGTTAACATTTTTTACAAGCTAATTAAAATTATTTAAAATAAAACAATAAAGTCTGACAGATTTCTTTATAAAATTACAGTACTGAGATTGGGTGGCCTCGCGAGTCTAGAGGGCCAGAGGACTGCTCAGAGGTGTCTAGACGAGTCTAGTCTAGTTCAGTCAGACTCTGACTAGACTAGGGCTGGAGAGAACTCTGCGATCAGCGCGCGCTACATTACATTGATTTGTGTTGTGCGACCAACAACCGTCTCGACTCGACAATACTCTTCTCGTTTACAACTGACTATTCTGTGAGACTGTGACACTCTTTTGAACTTTTTCGGTGCATAGAAAAATGATATTTTGAACTAAGTAAATAAATATTTATTTTTTATAAATTGAATAAAATGAACAGGTACTTACTAGTAATCGAGGACTGCTATCCGCCTTAGACTTTTCCTCCTTTCACTATCGTGCCAATGGCTAGTTTTCCAATGTCCTGCCCTGCCAACCAACCGCTCTTTCTGAGGCTTCTATGAACTCTTCCAGTGTGAAAGGACATAAAAAAATAAACTTTGAAATGTTTTGAAGCCATTAAAGGACAAAAATGGTGTATAAGTAAAACAACAGCTGTAAAAGTCTGAAACTGTATATTTTACAATTATTTTATTACCTTTTTGGGATCAGAATAAGGCTTCTTATCTCTTTACTACTGCTTCGATATGGGAAATTTGTTGAAGTCGAAGCTGAGGCTAGCCACATAGGTACATACATTGCTGCGCTGCGCTAAATCTAAGGTTTTTTTCCTGAGAATATATTTTGGAATAGAGATTTGTTATTATTACCATTTAAACATCAAGATATTTTTAACAATTTATTGCAGTTATATCACAGAATAATAAAATAGTAACTAATGTGAGGTAATAATGAAAAAAAACTGCCCAGAAAGAAAACTGGAGTACTTACAAGTAATTTTATTTGATCGCCCCGTAACGTAGTCTGTTTTGTTTTGTGGTGGAAATGAGATTTTCCCGTATTAGGTAATTTTTAAATTATATGAGTAAGCGAATCAGGACATACATTACAATACAATATTTTTTATTGACACCAAAAATAAATAGTACACAAGAAACATTTGTTAACAAAATACAAGAGTCAAGAGGCGGCCTTATTGCTATACTGTAGCAATCTCTGCCAGGCAACCTTTAAGTTGGAAATAGCGCACAGAAAAGATTAAGCGGGTTGGGGGTATTCAATAATGTAATAAATAGACTACATACTAAATGACATGTTATTTTATTAGAAGGTACTAGGTACATGTATACAACAAATGTAGATATTGTGTTATTATAATAATGGTCTGACTTGTATTTCATATGACGATCGAGGCAAAGAAAATGTCATATCGATTATAATAAAAAAAATATGAAGTTTATGTTAATCCCATAAAATTCATAGCGGGGCAGCAAAAGTCCACCCAATGTCTTAGCCGCCAATCCCAGCATTTGCAAGTTAAGCTCTCGTTTTTATGTCTTCTTCCGAGCTTGGATATTATGCAATTCAGGATAAATTTATCCGTTTTATTTTATACGGTCTATAAAGACATCTCGAGCATAACTAAGTATAGGCAAAAAAGTTCTACAAAAAGTTGTGAGCTTATTTAGCTCAAAGGTGGACCAAAGGATCGCGAAGTTGACGGCAGCATAGGAAATAGTCTAGTATGTGGATACCTTGAGAAATATATCACTTCTGCCTGCCATTCATAGGTTCCTTCTAGATACTCAAAGGTTGACTGGAAGAAATCCCTTATGGGATAAGTCCGCCTTTACTCAACTGTTCTGTATATGGTATGTTTTATTACGTTTTTATGTGCAATAAAGTGTTTACAAACAAACAAACAAACAAACCAACTTCTGCAGATGTCCTATTTCATTAACGGGTTCTGAAAACAGCACAGCACTAACCTAAAGGATTCCATGTTTTGTTCCATTCACCACTAAAGTTAGCCACATTCTAAGGACAAAAAAGTAAATTAAAAAATTTAAAAACCCGACTGCTTAAAAAGCGAACTAAAAAGATGAAAAATGGTTAAAGAAACGTCATCATCTTCATTTTGAAGGACCTATCTAATGATGAGCCACTTAATACCTATCGTACACAAAATTTTGTTTACGTCTCTACCGCCATGCGCCATTTTGTACTTATTTTTCGGCCGCCATTTAGGTTTTTTAAAACAAAACCTAGCCTATAATAATTGCACGGTTCAGACGAATCGATAGACACCTCATTCTTAAAAATCCATCCAGCCGTAAATAGATACATACATATATACACAAATACGCGTGAAAAACATAACCGTTCCTCTGAAGTCGGGTAAAAAAGAAGCCGTTTGGTTTTTGAACCTTTACTTGCCAGACTTTGTATTGTAATTATGATTTTTTTGTGACCTTTAGGTAACATCTTTGACGTCAAGGTTTTAAGACGATTCACCTCTAAATATTTTTTCTGGGATCAGTCTATCTTCAAAAGTTCAAGCAACCTTGCTTGCTATTATATGATTTTAGGTTGTGATTAAAAACTTATTCCTAACAGATTTATGATTTCTTTGCCTCCAACGAACTAGAAAGAAAAAGTTATAAACTGCTTATATTACAGCTTGAGAATTAGATTTTTCCCACCTGGGAGATCAATTTTCCCTCGAGCAACTTGATTTTTTTTTCCAGTAAAATGTCGGATCTGACTCGCCAATTACTTACTCCAACGCTCGCTTTTGCCGTCTTTGCTCACTTCTTTGCTAAGTTCGGACACGTTCGGATATCTTTGCCAACTCTTCACCAGCCCGGCATAAGAAACCCTTTGTAAAGTTAGTGAGACAGTAAACGGAGACCGACAAAGGGAAGTCTGTTATCAAAATTGAATAGGGCTTATTAACGTGGACATTTTTATTGTAAAGTGAATAAAAAACCTACTCCGAGGGCGCCATAATTATGTTCTTTTTGTCTTTGCAACAATCTCAGTAATTTAAAAATTCTAAAATTAATTCCATCGAATTTACACAACATGGTGAGTTTTTTATTCTTCAATCGGGCCATAGACGGTCTTTATTTAAGGGGCTCCCCTATGCTAAGTGGCGCCGCCATCCGTTAAAAAATAATAACTCGCGAAGTATACATTTTTTATAAAATCCGGACGGTCATTTTAAAGATTTGGTGCTATAGTATATATAGCGGCCATAAACTGTATTTATTATAGTCCGCTGTAGTTACAGATAGAAAATTTGTTAAAAACGGCCACTTTCGGCAAATTTTCTATCTGTAACTTCATCGAACTCAAACTAACAGAGTTGATGGCTTCTATATATCCTAAAACACCAAATCTTTAAAATGACCGTCCGGATTTTATAAAAAATGTATACTTCGCGAGTTATTATTTTTTAACGGATGGCGGCGCCACTTAGCATAGGGGAGCCCCTTAACGTAATTACTACCGTACGTACAGTAGGTACTTATAACCATAGATATAGAATGATACAAAAAAATCTACCTCTTTGCTTATGACATCCTTGCTGCGAGTGCGAATACGTAAACATAATCGTAATCTCATTTAGTTTTCAGAACGCATAGTCCAGTCTGCTTTGAAGCGACTGTTAAAGTCACGTTAGTATCTGTATTCTGTGGTTAAAGGTTGTAGTAGGAAAAGATAACTTAATCCTAATTAACAAGGACATCAGAAAAGCAACCGATCTTCAATATATCATATTAAAATCTAGTAAAATATACCTACTTGAACATGGGTTATCTATCAAATTACTTTTATGATAAATATTTCTCAATTCCTACATTTTCTAGAATCTGTTTTAATACCATTAAGTGAAGTATTTTTAATATCAATGTACAGTAGCCAGCATATGCCGCTGGATACTTTGTCCGCGACAGTGCCAGCAGCAATATTGAAACTCGTAATACGAGTGTCTAGTTACTCTTGCTGATTACTGTACATCTTACCTATCCTAGACCAGACTAGATGCAGCGTCCAATTTCCCGTGTCTGCTAGTATCTATGAAGTTATAGTGCAGAGGCCTGCTGCAGGATATTACTTTATGAGTACGGAAAATTTAAATTGGAATTTCTTTGTGTCAGTAACAAAGAGAGTCTACCTTTTGTTTGCAAGAATACCTAACAAGAAAAAAATTGGAAGAAACTAGGAGTCTAAGTACTTGGCTATTAGAAAATGAAAGAGATTTCTCAATTTTCTTTTTTAGTGGGTTACATTTCCTGTTTCATTTAATGGTTACTGTATTCATAAGACTTTACTTGAAATTGAGATATCGTTTTAAGCTAATAGGCATTTAGTGCTACTAAAAATCAAGGAAAGCATACCACTAACGTACACATTCTCAGTACTTTGTTTTCACATTTATAACACTAAATAAAAAAAAAAAATAACCCCCGACACAAAACAGTTACTTGATTCTTTCAACAACTAGAAAAGAGCTGATAATCTTCAAATAGCTGAAGATATTTTCTTGGAGCATAGCTAAGAACACTCTCGATTGTGACACCTTGCAAACAAAAAATTTTTGATCAAAATCGGTGCATCCGTTTAGGAGCTACGATGCCACAGACAGACACACACGTCAAACTTATAACACCCCTCTTTTTCGTTGGGGGTTAAAAATAGTGTAGCTTGAGTTGAATTTGTAATCGATCACCTGCCAACTCTCAATCTAAATCAACAGAAAGTATAAAATTTATTACTTTGTGGTATGTTTTTATAACATTTCTTATTATTAAGCATACTCTAGGTTTTGAAATTGTTGAGTGTCTATTATAGGTATTTTTTTACTTATTTACCTGTTAACTTTTATGTATTGGTTATTGGTACCAATTTTTTCACAGATCACTTAGATTTAATAAGTACCTACTATTTGAATTAATATTTATTTGACTGGTACTATCGAGTGCTGTGCAGGCTGTGCCTCTTCATTAACAATATGCCTCTTCATTAACAATATGAATATATATATGTATTAAACTGTTTTAAAATAATTATTATGATTTAAAATAATATAGCAAATGAAGTCATTCATTACATAGTAAACCATGCTTGTATAATTTTGAAGTCAATGTAAAGAATTGCAAGTGCAGCGAGCGGAATCCATTCCAAACTTTTTATTTAGCGGAAACGATTAATCTTCCCTAATGCGAGAACCAACGAGCGTCATTTCAGTAGGTCTAGTGTTGCAAAGATAAAAAAAGGTAAAAAAATGAAACTACTTTAAGTACAGTATATGCATGTGGATATTCTCATAAGAAATTAACCCCTACTGCCGCGGAATAATCTGAAAGTCAATGTGTCCAGCTGTATGTGTTGGCAGTTGCACTCTGTAGAGCCTATAGGAGGGCTCTATTTATTTCATTGTTTGGTTCTTAACTAATCCTACAAACACCATCATCGTTTGAGCCTTTCCGAAGTCGTATGGAAAAATAGAAAGATGTATCTATTAATTACTTTTCCAAAGCTGCGATAAACAAACTTGTTTCCTTCTTTCTTTTCGATTCTTTTTTGATGTGGGCTTACCGAAGCGGTGCATGTTGTAGCTCGGTGATGTTTCCTCGTAATTTGCACCATTCCCTAACGCGTCTAACGAGACGTCCTGAGCTCCAGAAAATTACAACATAACAATTTTAATCTCAGTAAACGATAAAATACGGGTTGTTAAAAAATTCAGTAAATATCTGCTTCTACCATTTGCTGTTTTTATTTGGTTTAACCTCACTACATAAAATTATCTTGGTAGATTTTCTACGTGGTAGTTTGTGAAATGGATACCAGCTAATATGCGCCCACGTCTAGGCTAGGGGCACAGAAGAAAATAATAGTACTAACCCCTAGGGGCGCGGTGATTTCCCTGAATTTATGTCTACTTATCAATGATAACTTATAATCAGTACTTCGACATTCGTGCGTGCGAGTAGCAAGGACGGTGTAAGATCTTGATATTGACCATCTTCTGAAGTAGCTCACTTTCTTTTCCTCTGACGCGACGACGTGGATAAAAAACACATGTAATAGTTACCTTACACAGACAAGGCCAATCATTAAATTCCGACAAACTATCGATAGTTTATACCTACAGATTGAGATAAAATTCATTGGATTGAGTTTGTACATGATTCTGTTAGTTACCAAACAAATGTTACGATCACATGTATTAAAACTTTAAAACTTTCTAAATGTAAATTAATCTAAAAGTAGGTACAGCTTTAAAATAATAAATTCAAAATTTCTCAAGTTCTTAAAACATATTTTTAAAATGGGTTAGATAAAAATGTTATTCGTGTCGGCTGAGTGAATACGATGAATTAGTTAGATGTACTCGTGACCCCTTCGACCTAGTCCCACGGTTCAGATATAGGCCGAGAGTGCCCGAGACTGAAAAAAGAGCGCTCGCCTTTTACTGGTTATTTTCAGAAGCTCTTTAACGCCAACGCAAACATATTCAGGGTATATGAAGCTGGTATGAAACGCCTGAAAGCGGCCAAGGTTGTCTTTACTGTAGGCTGTATGACGTGAAAGCCTCCGCATGGAAGCCTATGATGAGATCCGTATAACATGCTTTTCAGCTCTATTTGTATATTTTGCTTTCAAAAATTCAAACGTGAACTAATTGCAAACGTTTTTTCCCAGGAACTTCAACCGAGACTGAAGAAAAATCATAGGTTTTTTGATATTTAAAATTATTGATGACTAACTGTCCGCCCGCGGCTACGCCCGCGTTGTTTTTTAACTTTTCCGTGCAGTTTACCGTAGGAATAAGATATTTTCCCACGGTAAAAACTATCTAAGATGTTGACCGGGATTATACGCAACGCGGGAGAATACGCAAGCCCAGAACGGTGCCATTCTGTGCATACCAATATGGTCGACGCTGCCTCAAACCGACCCCACTCAATCTACTGTACCCCCTGGCTGGCATAGCTCCACCTGATATTCGCGCGAAAGTGGCTTGTGCAGTGGAGAAACACAAACAAAAAACTGACCCACGCAACCCATTGTTCAACTACGGGCGGCGCCTGCGCGTCTTAAGAGCCGAAAGAACTTTTTAGGCAGGGGAGACGGAGCGTCTATGGTCTGGAAAGAGGCCAGTACCGGTGGATTTTGTCAAACCAGCCGAGAGCGTGCCTCCGGGTCACAACCTGCAGTGGCCGACCTGGAAGTCATTAAATCGCTTGCGTACCCAGGTCGGCCGCTGCAGAGTTAACATGGCTAAATGGGGCTTCATTGACCAATCCCGCACAAGCTGCGACTGTGGAGCCCCCAGGCAGACCATGGCGCACCTTCTTTCATGCCCTTTGTGTCCGGCCAACTGCACCAAGAACGATCTGTCTGGGGCAACAGATTGCGCCATTTCTTTTACGGAGTACTGGGCAAAACAAATATGATCTCCTGACCATTGACTCGAAGAAGAAGACCGAGAATATAAGGTACCACCATCAGAGTTGGGCAGTAGTTAACTACTTAACTACGTAATCAGTAATCAGATTACAAAAAGTAGTTAACTACTTTTTCAAAAAGTAATCATGACTACTTGTAATCTAACTGATAACGGAGTTAAGTAGTTAACTACTGCCCAACTCTGACACCATACAAAATTTAATTTAAATCGGTCCAACAGTTTTTGAGATCTACTGAGAGCCCGTACAAACAGACAAACAGAGAAACAAAAAATTTAAAAAACATCTGGATATTATGTTCTAATAAAACACTTTTTACATCCCCCCGACTCGGTTTTTAGCATTCGGTCCACGACGGACAGACACACGAGTCTTATATGGGTTCAATTTTTGTTTTTAAGGTGAACCCTAAACATCGAATCGAATGGTACATGATCTCTATTCCAGACAAGGAGAGGTGGGGTGGCCGACCTGCTGCGAACTATTGGATAACCCTCCTTTGCACGGTTCACGACCGGCCGGGCGCCGCCGCCGGGACTTCGCCCTCGATCTGAGATGAGACTGCAGCGACCTTCACTAGGCCACACGGCCAACTCCGAATAGATTGATTACATTTAATTCAATTTGAATACTTTGTTAATCTATGTAGTCGTTGTTATTTTTGCATTATTTTAAGTTAAATAAACAGTAGCTTATTTTGAGTAATTTTTCTATTATTATTATTATCTGGCTGGTTATTACTTTAGTACTTACTGGATGAAATAGTTTTGTGAAATGAAAAATTGGTCTCAAATAGGTAAAGTTGTCATGTAACCATAATGTAACTTGTAACTTTTCTTCGTCACGAAGTTAATATTCAAGTGACGCTACGTGATGCTAGAGTTTAAGACGTGTATGTAAGTACAACAAAGACCAAACAAATGCGTGCGTTTCTTCAAGCGATGATTTAAATATCCTCCTGACAGAAAAAGCGATGTGGGTAAATTAAGGAAATGTATGTTTTGTGTCATTCTGGGAAATTGGATCCTAGGGGACGGGGCGCGCCGCTGCTGAAGCGAATAATGCCTACGTTTCCCGTTTTTTAACGCACACGAAATTACTTGTCAGGAAAGTAATTGCCTCAATGAAGAAGAAAATTGTTTTATATTGTTTTAATATCTATTTAATGTTTTTGGATTGATTATTTTTTACAAGCAACTACATAACTGGAGAGTGCATACATAGTTTTGTTATACTTATACTTAAAGGCACCAAGGTTATAAGGCTGCTTCTATAAGGCACCTCTAGATATCAGTTTTTAGGTATCTAAAATGAAGCAACATTTATCGATCTCATCGGCTTATTCTATCTATCAATTTAAACCATGTGCGAATATGTAAACTGGGGGGCGATTGCGAACCGTTCAACGACACGGCCGTGTCGTTGTCAGGAGGAAATCCCTCTGAGGGACGAAGAGGAGCTGAAAGAGGGTCCAAAGAGGGTCATAGAAGAGCACCGAAGATAGCAATGAGAGTGAAAACATAGACAATCTCATTTACCTCGCTGTTTTTTCTTGCTCCATAGACGTAAACTTATTGTCAATCGACAAAAAATATAAAAATATCGTATTGAAGCAATAATTGATGGAATGATTGAATTATTAGACAAACCATACTGCTCTATCCCTTGAAAGTGTATTATAAAGTATATTTATAATGTATTGAGGAAGTGAGGAAGATTTTCCGCAGTTGTTTAATACCTGGCAAATTATCAGTAGGTACTCAATAAGCATGGGGCACCTTTCAGAATAATGTACTTTCTTTTTAAATCACTCCTAACTTTTTTGAAATCAGATATAATATGCTTTTATAGTAAATTTTATGTGTATAGGTTGGTACTAATAAATAATGATTCCTTTTCTATTCCTTGAAATTATATTTGTAATGCATTGTATCCCAAGACATTGTTTCCCTATTCCCGAGTTCATCAAAGGGTACACGTGCTAAAAAAGGAACCGTGCTGCCCATACCTGGCATGGTAGCAGTTCTCAATAAGCAATATATTTTCCTTTTAATATATTTAAAGTACACCACATAATGTACTTTCTTTTTAAATCAACCCTAAGAAAGTAATCACAGAAAAGCGAAACAGAGACGTGCACAATAAACTCGTCTACGGCTTAAAATAACTCTGATAGTTTCATACAAGGACGACGTTAAAATTGTAATTGATTTGATACGTATTGTTTGTTTTCCTGAAAGAAAGACCGTGTAAAACCTTACTTTAAATATATTTATATCACTAATTTAAAATTGTATATTATGTACCTATATTTGTTTCGTATAGCTTTGTTTTTGTAATTAAAATACGAGTATTAATAAATCAGTCTCGTTTGCTTTATTTCACAAAATCTACGAAGGGTATTTTCATACTTTATGTAAGGAAAAAAAATATTTTTAAGATAATTCTCTAGACAGTTTATAAAGTAGGTAAAAATAGGCTAGGCCTTTTTCTTATGGATACATCTTTAAGAAAAATCATACTATATATATATATATATATATATTATTATAAAGTAGAAAGATTTGTATTTGTGTGTGTGTGTGTGTGTGTGTGTGCTTGCGTGTGTGTGTGCGTGTATGCTTGTAATGTATAAACTCAAAAACTACTGAACCGATTTCGAAAATTTTTTCACCATTAGAAAGCTACATTCACCCTAAGTAACATAAGTTACCTTTTACCCCGGGAAAATGCCTCATTTCCACGGAAAAGATGTAAACGCGGGCGGAGCCGCGGCGGAAAGCTAGTTCATTAATAATGATTAAGATCTTTAGGAGAAGTCACGTATATTCAGTATAATATAATTTCAAGTAAAATATTGCACGAAACCTAAATATTTTATGAGATATTAACATTTATAATGTCGTTGGTGGCACGGATTATGGCAGTTTGTAAGACTCATTTTCCTGCGGTCACGCTGCACATAATACTGGATTTTTTTATACAATATTCATTTTATACGTTAAATATATCCTCTATTTTCAAAAACAGTCATCACTTTTAAGTATTATTCATTTTTAAATTAAGGAGACTTATCTCTCGACACGGCTTATAGTGACAGTTTCGAAATCAGCTAAAATTTGCTAGGCCTTTTACTTACAGATATATCTTCAAAACTACTTCATGAATTAGATCAAAATTTTAAAGAGATGTCACGTATATTTTTAAGTTCTAATATCAAGTACAATATTACTTCAGACTTGAATAATTTTAAAGATATTAACATTATATGTCGATGGTGACACGGATTATAGTAGTTTGGTAGACTCGTTTTCCTTCGATCACGGTGCCAAAACTACAAAACTTTTAGATACAATTTTTGTTTAGCACGTAAAATATATCCCGTATTTTTAATATCAGTCATTAGTTTTAGTATTATTCAAGTTTTTCAATGAAGGAGATGAATCTCTCGACACAGCTTGTGAAGTCTGCAGAGACAGAGGTTGAAATTTGCGAGACCTTTTTTCTAACGGATATTATGAGAAGACGGCTTTATAAATAGATCTATTTTTTTGTAAAAATGTGTCATATATCCTGTAGTTTTAGTATCAGTCATCAGTTTAAGGTAATATTATATATTTGAAGAGAAATCGGTCCCGACGACAAAGCCAAGGCACCAATTGTGGTGCCGTGGGTTTGTCGTCCATTTTTTTTTAATTTAACTTCAAAATCAATTTGTCGGTCGTGACATGAGACTTCAGAGGGTCAAAATTTGGGCGCGAAACAGAAAGAAGACCACCGGAAACCTCCTGAAATGTCGTTAAATAAGGACAGAAAAATGTATGACGTCAATATATCTCTGAAAGGTATAGTTTTTAAAACATTAAATCTCCACAGATTATCGAATCAACTGCTATAACTTTTACACAACCACCCATCAACATATGACTAGAAGCAATGTTTCAGTGTAATAGTGTTATTGTGTCATTTTATATTGTCATGTCTTTTAGTGCATACTCCTTAGCAATGTTCGCTTTGGTCAGAGGGTGCGTGTCAAAGTTTATTTCAGAAAATGACATTGACATGTTTACTAAAAAGAAACCTCAGTAAACCTCATAAGATCCTCAATGAGCCTCTTCTGGCCCTCAGTTACCTCACAACTGGACCTCTCCCTCCGACAAACCTCTTGACAACGACACGGCCGTGTCGTTGAACGGTTCGCAATCGCCGCCCTGCTATCCTCGCATCTCGTGTAAATAAACGCTGAGTCGCATTTATAAGCATTTCCCGACTACGCAGGACGCACCCTTTGGGGGTGAAGGGGGAAATAGTCATAAAACAGAACAAAACACTCATTTTTTTCTCTCATCGCGTAGCGCAGGCGAGACTCTCCAGCAGCGTGGCGAGGTGTGCTTGCCTCTGGCCTTTGATAACTCATGAAAAATTCAAGTGCTCGCTACAATAACTCAAGTACTCATACAGGCGTACAGGATCTCTCTAATCCTTTACAAAATATCGCAAGTTGTACCTGTATCTGTAGAACATAATTCATATTGAAACCACCTGAAACAAAAATATTATTGCTTTTCATTTCAAAATATAACATAAATATTTTTCAATACTAATAAAAAAAATTTCAATTGGATTACCATCTACTAACAACCTAAAGCATTAAACAATAGCAACAAACGAATGCGATTGAATGTTTTATTCATTGCTCCTTAGCTATTCGTTATCGCTGGTACGTGCATTGCCGCTTCTGTAGTAAACTGATTTTCATGAATCTCTGCACCGTTAACCGCCCAGTGAGATGTAAATACACTCCCAGACGGCTTAAAATTCAGTCTGATCTGAAATACGGTTAAAATGCAGAATACTTTTGTATATCTCTTCTTTATAATTTAAAAAATAACCGCGATTTTATTTCTATAATTATTAAAAATTCAAATTGCTTTACAAGATTATAATCGTTGTGTAATGTGTATTAGGAAAATATAAGTGAGTAGGTTATATTATATATAAGTATAAGACGGTATTCGAAAGAATACCTCTACAAAAAATAGCAGAAAGACGGTGCATTTATTTATATTGTTCGAAAATATACAAAATAGATAAGAAGTAAGTTGATTGAAATATATTATGTAGATTTGAAGAACAAAATAATGATCGTTTACAAGTATTACTCATTATGACGAGGTTCCTTTTAACCGACTTCAAAAAGGAGGAGGTTCTCATTTCGATGGCGATGCGAAGTGTATAACATTGTCTACACATGTTTATATGATGTTACAACTTGTAAATAAGGAATATTAATAGCCATATTAATTTTTTATACTTTTAACTAGTTTATTTTATTTTTAATCTTTTAGTGTAGGATAGGTCCACAAAAGACCTTTTATTACTCTTCTAGTCGAGCTTGTAATGCTCGTATTATGTTTTTAATACTTATATCTAATCGACACTACCAAATACAAACAATGAAGAGTATGAATGAGTGTGATTTGCACCAGATCAACAATGATTCATAGTGGTAATCAGTTCTGGTCAGAATTTGTAGCTTATTTTCTGTAAACAAATATATTATATTTCATTAAAAAAGAAGTTACTACAGTGATGCTGATGAAGTACACAATTCTTCCTGCTCGGCAATCTAATGAAAATTAGATTGTTATCTACGTACGTACAAGGAGTACCTATATACATTTTGAAGACGTAAGCAGTATGATGCGTGTGTGTTTGTGAGCAATAAGTGTATATGAATAGTGTATTAGTTATATTCTGGGGGATCAACAGCGTTCCCTGGCAATTTACTGCTCGCGCCAGATATGAGAGCCATATATCCACGCTATCTGAGAGGGTCGAGATTGAGTTATTTCTGCTTTTATTATGTTTAATAAGAAATATGCTGGGCATATCAGTCAGTTTGTTTGGAAGGTCTTGTCTGTCTTGCTATATTAACGTAGCGAATACAAACAATAAGTTGATATACTTTATTTGAAGCATAATGTAGGTAGATTACTACTATACTTGTAGACTTTGATCATATACGACTCCTTGTAGACTATACGTAAAACATCAATCAAAACAAAATAAAACAGGAGTCAATGTAAACTATACTATTTAAATTTGACTCGAAGTTGTTAAAATTATGTTTTTGGTTCTCAGACGACCGCACCAAATCCGGTAAAGCTAAAGTAAATTTTGCGACAAGCGTAAATCAAGTTAAAAACAAAAAGATGCAGTCTAACCAAACACCAACGTAACAAATCTTTCCTTCATCGAATGACCTACTATGGTTAATATTTTCGCTTTTCATTAAATGTTATATTAACCACTAGCTTCCCGCCGCGTTAATAGCTTTTCCTGTGAGAATGAGGTATTTTCCCGCGGTAAAAGTTAGCCTATATCCTTCCGCAAGGTCTATTCTTTCTTATGCCAACTCCGCCCGCTTTAACATTTTTTCCCATGTGAATGAGAAATTTTCCCTCGGTAAATCGTAGCCTATGTTCTTTCCCAAGGTCTATTCTATCTTTGTGCCAAAAACCAAAATCGGTTCAGTAGTTTCGGCGCCCATTCAATTATTAGGAATATTTTAGGTATTTTTTTCCACCTTGGGTTACATTATTGAAGTTTAAGCAAGGATCCCTAATCTTTTTGAAAATAAAATATAGCGTATGTTACTCAGGGTGAATGTAGCTTAGTTTAGTTTAGTTTAGTTTTATTTATCACATACTACAAGATTGCACACGTTTTTACAATATTATAAAAAAGGACATCCGTAGTATGATCGTCGATACGAGTATGTATAAAAACCAAAAATAGGTATGTATATTAAAGAAATTCATTTATGTCAAGGAAATAATGAAAAATGTTATATGTCAAAAAATAAAAATAAAAATAATTAGTATTACCATAATGGTAAATTAACTCATGTCAAATGCTAAAAAATGATCATAATACTTATGTCCAAATAATATATAATAGTAAAAGAAATTAATATAATAAATTCACAATAAAAAATGTCCAAGTAGAATAAAAATAACTTAATAATTGCTTACAATTTTTTACATAAATCTTTGTACTCGTTTACTGAGTACAAAGGATTTTCCAACAAGAGGTTTTTCAGTCGGCGGCCAAATGTTTCGTCAGTCGGTTCATTTTTAAAGTCAGTGGGTAGTTCCTCATAGAACGCGGGGCCGATAACGCGCGGGTTTTTGTTTAGTAGCGCCAACCGGTGTGGCACTGCTCTCAAGCGTCCTGTCTGGCGGGTTATTCTGCCGGGTATTTGCATTCGCTCGAAGCTATTTAAATTGCGACGCGTGAACATTAAGACTTCATATAAATATTGCGAATAGTGCGACATAATATTGTACATTTTAAAAAGTTCTCTGCAAGATTGCCCTGGTTTTACCCCTGCCATGGTGCGTAGTGCTCGTTTTTGTGTTTTGAACACCCTGTCGGAGTCAGTCGAGTTTCCCCATAACATGATTCCGTACGAAAGAATGGAATGGAAATACGCATGGTAAACCTGTAATAGTGCCTTAATCGACATCAGGGGTTTGAGTTTCCTGAGTGCGAACACAGCACTACCAAGCCTTTCGCAGAGTGATTTTGTATGTTTCTTCCAATTTAAGTGTTCATCGATGTAAAACCCAAGAAATTTAATATCATCACAAACTGGTAATTGACACCGGACAGGTGGCGAGGTTAGTGACTGACAAGAGAATAAGATAATACTTGATTTTGTGACATTTAAAATAAGTCCGTTTGCCGTGAACCACTTCTGCAGCTGGTCGCAGGTACGAGATAACTTGCTCTCGAGTTGCTCGTACGTCTTTGCTTTTACAACTACAGTAGTGTCGTCGGCAAACAGAACCACTTCTCCTTCGGTAATAGAAGAAGGTAAGTCATTTATAAATGCCAAAAATAGAGTATTTCCCAAGGCTGAACCCTGAGGGATACCGATTTCCACGTTACCCTTCCTTGACCTACATCGTTTTCCGTCTAATTGGACTTCAACAGTCTGGCGTCGGTTTTTGAGGAAGGATGACAACAGATTATAAAAATTTTTTTGTATACCGTACAATTTTAATTTTTCAAGTAATAAATCGTGATTTATAACGTCGAACGCTTTGGAGAGGTCACAGAATATCCCTGCTACCTTATACTTATCGTCAAGCGCTGTGGTGACGGAATTATATAATTGATAAGCAGCTTGAGTGGTGGACATATTTCTCCTATATGCGAATTGTCTGTCCGTGAGTAGGTCGTTTTGTTCAAGGTGATTTATTATACTGTTTGAAATAAATGATTCTATTGGCTTTGAAATATTAGGTCCTATTGTAATTGGTCTGTAATTGTTTGTTGATGTTTTTTCGCCTTTTCCCTTATATATTGGACATACTCTAGTGTTTTTCAATGCATCGGGGTACTGGCCGCTTGAAAACATGTTGTTTATTAGTACGACCAGGATGGAAGATAATACCGGCCATATACATAAAAGTATATTCATGGTTATGTCATAAATATCTAACGTTGTGCGTTTTTTTAACATGGTACGTAGGACTCGGTTTAATATTTCTATGGTGATAGGCTGTAACACAAGATTAGGTATATGCCTGTTATAGGTACATAAGTAACCTTTTAAATATTGTTTTGACATTGACGTGTCAACCTTAATCACATAATTTGATGCGACGGAAAGAAAGTGCTCGTTAAGGTAATCCGGTAGATTTTGATACGGAATAGTTTTTGAGTGTTTATCTTTGAGCAGCATTGTGTGAGATACAGATTTTGAGGATACCTCTTCATTAACTACTCGCCACATTTCTTTAGATGGATTTTTACTGCCAAGGATCCTATTTTCCGTGTACTTCTTTCGCGCGTTCAGTGACTCAGATTTAATTTGTTGGGCGTACTTGTTTATACAGTCTGTTAGAATGTCTGTATTAGGGTACTGGTGTTTAATTTGCGTAAGATCGTTAAAGTTTGTAATTAAATTTGATAGACTTTCAGTTAACCAAGGTATCGACTTTTTTTGTTTGATATTTATTCGTGATAATGGAAAATGAATGTCAATGTAATATGTCAATATGTTAAATAATTTATTATATTTTTCATTAATATCAATGTCATTTTTTGAAATAAAATTCCAGTCGTAATTTTCTATGTCACAGTAAAATGAATAAAAAGAACTATCTTTATACAGCCTTTTTTCAATGAAAGATGATGATTTAACATTTGTTTTTGGTAAGCCATGTAATGTGAATAGTTGCGCGCCGTGGTCACTGACAGGTGTGTGCACGGGCACCGCTGTGACGTCACCGTGTCCCTTGGGAATCACACCGCAGCAGTCGAGCGAGGTGGTACTGGTCGGGGTTTCGCGGGTCGGAAAATCGACACAGTTCTCACATTGATAACTGTGCAGGATTTCATCTACACGCCGCCTAGAAGAATTGTCAGTTAAATAATCCACATTTTGGTCGCCGACTAAAATAAACCTCTTATTTTCGTCAGTTAATTTACACAATACCAATTCCAGATTATACAAATAAATGTCGAAGTCACCCTTACCAGTGCGATATAATACAATTACAATTAAATTATAATTTGTTAATTCGATAGCAGCAAACTCAAAATGATATTCAATAGCAAAGCTCATTAGGTCGGTGCGCCGGCGATACAGCGTGCCTTGTCGCACGTATAGCGCAACACCTCCGTGCACGATGTGCGCGCGACAGTAGCTGTTTGCGAGCTCGTAGCCACATAACCTTAAGCCGAATACAGACATCGAGAGGCGTGCGCCGCGAATGGTTCGTCTCGCATGCCTCAACCTGAGGCATACGACGGTACATTTATGCGTGCGTCCCGAACGACACATGCTCAATCTGAGCACGCAAACCACCACGCACGGTGTTCGTCAGTAGAAAAATGGCTCCGACAAGGCGGGACGTGCAGATTGCAGCTGCGGCCTATATAGTGATTCATTCAATTTAAAAAAAAGAGAAAAGAAGAAAAGACTTGCTGTGATATTTGACGCCACGCGTCTTTCCTTTTACATTTATTGTAATATTCAGAATGTTTAGAGTCCCACAACACTCTGTTATTTTCATAGAGTTGGACAAGTTCACGCAGTGATTCGGTATCGGCCTCCATGACGCATGAGCGCACAACGCAAACAACACCTGTCCGTCCACACGGAGCGCACGGCTCGTACTGAGGCGACGTTCGCAACGATCGTATGGCGCGAATGCTCACTGTGAGCACACACGTCCACACAGCCCGAGGCATGCGAGACGAACCATTCGCAACGCACGCCTCGCGATGTCTGTATGCGGCTTTACGCGTTCAATTTCCGACTGTCTACACCACGTTTCACTACAAGCTAATATATCCGGGTTTTGCTCAGATAATATTAGATTAAGTACCGAGGTCTTGCCGCAAAGTGAACGAACATTTTGATGTAAAACTGTTAATGAACACGTGTTTGGTGTTAGCGCGGTTTTAGTTGTGCCGTTTGATCTTTCCCGTTTTTTGATGTGATGGTGTGGAAATTTCTTATGGAGACTCCGTCGGGCCAGCGCTTTGTGTTCCTTATCAAACCTGCTTTCCTGGCAGGTACCTCAAGCTTGAAAGAGGAATAGTTTCCTCGAGTGACATTCAGTTGTTCACATTTTACGTCATTTACCCCGAATGTGGACTGGACGTGTTGAGTGACCTCCTTGATTGTGATGTCCTCGCTCAGGTTATAAACGTGTAGGCTGACGAGGCGCGCAGGAGCGGCGCGGAGGCTGCAGTGGACAGCTTTACTGCTGGACGGCTGCACGCTGCAAGGCGATGGTGGTGGTGGTGGCAACGGGCTACTGCCCCTGTTTTGTGTGCTTGGTGTCTGGTGCTGGTCAGTGACGGTAGTGACGGATGGTGACAATGCGAGACTGTCTGATGTGACCTTGAAACAAACACCAGGCACAGCGGCCTGGTCGTCGTCAGTGGGTTGGCCGCTTTTGCCAGCGGCTGGCTTACGCTTACCCCCACGGAGCAGACTGGGCTGAGCGGCACGGCGAGGGCGACCTCGGCGAGCCGCGACTGCCGATGGAGCTACCACCGGCGGGGTGTTATCAGTTGGCGGTTCCGGGGTATCTGCACCTTCGTGTGGGTTGTCGTTGATGTAACTTAAGCCCTGGGGGCCAGACTCGTTCAGTGACAACGAAACATGGCGAGCAGAGAAAATCGGTGGAGCGAAATTCGATGGAGGGGTAGATTCGCTGGGTGAGTTTAGTGAAATGTTTTTTTGATGAGTAGGCTTTATAATGGACGCTAAGTGTTTAATCTGCTCTTTCTGTTCTTGAATTTCTCTTGTTTGTAACTGAATTATGTCGTAGCAATCGTTCAGTTTGCCCCTCATTTCCGTGATAACATCGTCAAATTTAAAAATAACGTCCACCAACCTCTTGTCTGAATCTTCTTTTGTAGATTTTGGTTTTGTAGGTGCCATTTCCGATTTATATATTGAATAATGTCACAAATGAGTTGCTGGTCAAGAAATACAGAATTAAAATGTCAATAATAATCACGAACTAATTAAAAATAATAAATTTTACAGAGAGTGATGCAGTTACGCGGGTCACTTTTATTTATTTTATTTTTTTTTTTTTTTTTTTTTTTTTTTTTTTTTTTTTTTTTTTTTTTTTAGCTTCCTAATGGTGAAACAATTTTTGAAATCGGCACAGTATTTTTGAGTTTATTCATAACATTAGTGTAGATGTAGATTAGTGTAGATAGAAGGTCATTCGATCCTTATCTATGAAATAGTCTTTATCAATTTTCCAAAAATAGGGCAGCGCAGCCAGAAGCCATCAGGTTGATTTAATAAAATCCGTCACGCCCGAGCACTGATTCTGGGGAAATTTCAATACAAATCAGTTTATCCGGAGCGGAGACCCGATTGGCGGAGCAGACTTCCTTCCATTTCGTGAACATTCCCGTTCGAGGTTCCAAATATAAATATTCCGCAATGTTGCTGAATTGGATCGTGCCACTGCCATAGACGTAGATACATTTTAAGAATAAGAATAAGAAACATTTATTTGCGGGACATCACAACACAACAGAGAATACAAAAGTTAACAAGTAAGACAAAAAAAAATACATGGAATAAAAACTAGTTTTACAGTAACATAATCCGTATGTGCTGCGACACCACACAAAAAGGGCCTCCCTCAGCGAAAGCTGCAACCTCAGTAGGCTACAGCGCTGGTCTTCCGGGAGTCCTTTTGAATTTCGTCACGGACGACTATAGTGATATTGACTGAAATTAAAATAAAATAAAAACAAAGCATAAATGGTTTACAAAAATGATACACTAAGGAAATAAATAAATATACATAAATACATATACAACTTCTTATGGTTCATGTCGATGCGGCTATCTCATTGACACTTATTGGTAGGTAAGTAGTAATAAGTATATGTTATTGTTAAGAATTCAATACAAAATTAATCAATCATACGAGTATAAGTTAATGTTTAGTACTCGTATTTTGTTTTAGTCGTAATTATAATGTTATAGGTAAAGTTGCCGACGTTTCTTATAAACCATTATGTTTATTTGAAGTCCATGACTTTAAGTACTAACTACTACTCCATTTTTTTTATTACTAACACGTGTGTCGCAAAATCTACGTATCAAGCGTCATCAGACTTACCTTTTGGAAAACAGAGTAATGCAAATAAACAACATTGTCCTACCATATCCGGAGAAAATTTGTGTTCACTTCAACTGTATCTATTCTACCTAAAGCCTGCTTGTAGTTACGCAGTGAATGTAGAGCGGACTTAAATGTTTCTATCCATACTGAGATTTGAATCCATAACTTCGGTATCGATCTAGTACATAATCGTACAGTAGCCGAGTGCTCGGTTCCCTTCGAACACTTTTCAACTGTAAAGTGTATAAGTGGAAAACTTAAACCATTTGAATCCTTCATAAACTTTGACTTGATTACACGTGCAAAGTAGATTAGCATAGGATGCTGAGTGGACTAACGATTCAGTGCAGGAAGCGGAGTAGCAACCGTTATTGTCACAGCCTTTTTGTTATACTCAGCTTATGTTTCAGAAGAGGTGAAACGGGCAAATACTCGGAAAATTCCCGGTCTAGGGCCGCAAGCCTTTACGTGACCCGCATGCTTTATGTTACTATTCTACAATACTTACGAGTACCACTACGGGATTTCTCCATCTAGTGAACAAGTTGATCGCCACTTAGCCAATGGCCGCGATGTAGAAATAGGTATCTAGAGGGTATATCTCAATCTCGACCGTTTTTACGTCTTATAAAAAATGGGTGCAAATCATAATTTGAGCATAAACTTTTTTTTATCTGTTATTTCGACCATTATTTTTTCTTCATTAAAGCTGACTTAGAGACAATGGCCGGGAGCCACCGGGCGCGCTCTGTTTGACCTGAGTCAGTTATTCCGACAGACAGCAAGCGCTACTGCTGGAAACTATGTTAAAAAGCTTTTATTCAAATGAAATTTCTAGAAAACCCACTACTTCGAATTTTCAAAAATATTTCGGATTCATTTGTCTTTACTTTGAATTATTTCTTGTAATAAATGGGAAATTATGGATGCTTGTGAGTTATTCGCTACGTTAGATTTGTCTGCTTTCACTCTGAAATGGCTGAACGGCTTTGGGTGAAATTTAGTAAGTAGATGGATCAGGCGTAAGGAGTGAAATAAAGTGTTAATTGGGTTATTACCCAATTAAATCAGAAATTCAAAAATTACACCAATGATATGTATAAAAATCATTTTATTATTTTAGTGTACAATAATGTTAAACGTGCCTCAATTTTTTAGGGTTCCGTAGCCAAATGGCAAAAAACGGAACCCTTATAGATTCGTCATGTCTGTCTGTCCGTCCGTATGTCACAGCCACTTTTTTCCGAAACTATTAGAGCTATACTGTTGATGTATTTTGTGAACCGCATTAAGATTTTCACAAAAAAATAGAAGGAAAACAATAAATTTTGGGGGGTCCCCATACTTAGAACTGAAACTCAAAAACATTTTTTTCATCAAACCCATACGTGTGGGGTGTTTATGGATAAGTCTTTAAAAATGATATTGAGGTTTCTAATATATATTTTTTCTAAACTGAATAGTTTGCGCGAGAGACGCTTCCAAAGTGGTAAAATGTGTGTGTCCCTCTAACTTCTAAAATAAGAGAATGATAAAACTAAAAAATATATATGATGTACATTACCATGAAAACTTCCACCGAAAATTGGTTTGAACGAGATTTAGTGAGTAGTTTTTTTTTTAATACGGCATAAATAGTAAACCGCAATTTGCCTTTCAGTATTATTAAAACATCGATCAAAGTTACAACGAACTACAAGAACTTCTATATTATGTTACTTGTTGTTACGGATCCCTTCATGGGCGAGTCCGACTCGCACTTGGCCGCTTTTTTTTTTTCAAAGCATGTAGGTAAGTAGGTAAATTCTTTAGCGCTACATAATTCAATAACACAATTTTAAATTTGAAACATGACTACTATTAAACACCATGACTGATATTATATGTCCACAACTTTTTCTAAATAGGTATATTGTTTCGAGAATACATTGCTAAGTAAGTATGCATTACTTACTTCGGAATCCAAAAGTGAAATATTAGTACATTTTGGCCACCCCACCTCGTGATAAGAAAAACAATAACAGGAAGCTCTTGTGAAAGTCTCCAGGTGTTCAAGGCACATGCATTTGTTACGAAAACATCAATTTATTCGCAGTAAATAGCAATATCTTGCCACTACTTCCGAAATTGCTCTTATTTAAGAAATATTACTGCAAATAAACCATTCTTGTAGCGGTTACTTTAACTTTTCTGCAGTCCTATTATTTGATTAGTTATATTATAAGCATCGTTAGTTTAAAACTCATATTATGTTTCCACCAAGGGGCTCGAGCCTACCACGCTGGCACAGTGCAAGTTGGTCGACTTCACACACAACCTGAATATGTTCGCACAGTGTATATGTCGTGGGCTGATCGGTGAACTGGGCCGATCGTGATATGCCTGGGCACATCGCGATATGCCGGCATATCGAGATTTGACCGAATATTTCATGATATGCCCAACGTTCAGCTGGGCAGATCGATGAGAGCAATCTATTCGTCGATTTGGCCATCTAGTTGCTTAGCCACATCGCGATATGGCTGGGCATATCGTAAATTAGTTCCGTTTCGCGACGCTTGTGGCGCTGTTAGCGCACTACCTACCTGTGTGTGCGAAAGTATGATGGCGGCGTCGCAACAATTCGAGAACTGTGCAAATACTTTAACCACCCTACAAACTCTATTTATCCAAACATGGCTGGTTGATCGTTATTATTTAAACGACTTTTTACTTGTAAGATAATTATTGTCTGAATTTCGCTTCATTTGCTTTAATCACCCTACAAATTCGATTTGGCCAGGCATGGCCGGGCATATCGTCAAACGTTAAGGTTTGAACGATATGGCGGGCACTAGACAGCCAAATCTCGATATGCCGGCATATCGCGATGTGCCCAGGCATATCACGATCGGCCCAGTTCAACGATCAGCCCACGACATATACACCGTGCTTTTTTAACCGTCTTACAAACGAAGCCCAATGTATATGCCCGTGATATAGAATATATTGGCAATGTTATTTTTTTTTTATCAATAAAATAATAATACCGTGAAGTAAAATAAAATAATGCAAAATATTTTTGAATCAACCTGTACATAATATTTACAATTTAGTAACAATTTGCGCATGCGTGAGAATCGTAAATAATGGGAAAACAAAAGAAAAATATGAGATAAACACATTTTTCGATCTCTCGATCGATTATTTTATTGAAAAAATCCTAGATTTTTTTTCTAAAAAAAAAAAAAACATTGCCAAGATATTCTATATCACGGGCATATACATTGGGCTTCGTTTGTAAGACGGTTAAAAAAGCACGGTGTATAGGTACTGTTTTTTCTAAATGACAAGCTACTTTTTAACGCGGGTAAATATTTTATTCTCGCGGGAAAAGACGAAAAACAACGCAAGCGTAGCCGCGGACCGATATAAAATTTTCAGTTGAAGGTTTACAAAAAATAAACAACTATCCTCGTTCCAACACTGCCGCCTGCCACCTGCCTTCCACTCTGCTTTCCTTTCATTCCAATTCTGTATGAAATATGTGTTGGAAACACTTTTTATCTTGTTTTATTGTTAAACTGTCTTTTAAATATAATGTGTATAGGTAGGATAACGTGTAAGTGACTTAGCAAAAGCTGAAAAGATTCAGTCAATCCGGAAACAAAAAGAAAATTGGCTTCCCCATACAAACTGTCCGATTATAATGCCTATTTTGTATGCGAAAAGCGTTTTTTTTTAACCTCCGAGTAAAGTTGCTCGAAATCGTTGACTGTGCTTGCCTTTTCTTTCAGTATTTGCGAAGTCATTCATCACCTACACTTTATTTATAGTCATTGAGGGGATCCTTTGGCGAGTCCTCTATCCAACAGTGGACGTCTTTTGGCTGATATGATGATGATAGTAATGAATGATTCAGTAAATCAGTACCTAATCTAGTCGGTTTTAACGCTTTAGTCACAAAATCAACCTATCAAGTTTCACTGGATGCAATTTACAGCAGGTTCCTATCATTCCATCAAGTCAGTTCAGAAATCTGCCGACTATTAGCTGCCCTTATAAAGTCATTTTTTTCTATATTTATTTATTTTGGCGCGACTTACCATCATCCCCTCCATTTTTTTAATTTATGATTAAGGGTTACACAGTAAGGATATTAGCAAATGAGTGATTTATTGATTTTTCAGAATAAATAGAATGAAAATTGAAACAATTAGAACAAACACAAAAGATACAATACAGATCAGCCTTTTGCGTGCTTTTGCTTAAAGTTCATCATAGCATCTGCTATGCTATAGTATAAACAATGTAAAAAGCATGGACGTAGTAACATGGCTACACATTGTCCTTGGTAAAAAAATATCTGGGTATTTCTTTAATCAGGTAAACAAATAACTATCATAACCCAAATAATCAAAGGTCACATTGTAGTGTTTATTGTATTTTATGGAAATTCTAACATGCAGCAATTCTGGTTATTTTAAAAATATTTTGTTATCTACTTATGAGTGTAATGTATAAATACGCTACTTAAACAACTTCATGAATCAACTGCTTACGTCTCGACTTAATTATAATACGTTCTTTAGCACCTAAAATGATTTATAAATCACTTTTCGCTTTTCTGGTGCTGTCCTCAATCTGCTCCGTGATTGTAAGTATTATTAGAATGAATTACTAATTCGCAATATTTTATATTTTATTTGCATGCATTTTGCATTGTAAATTAAACATATTTTCAGGCTAGGCACACTGAAGGTGATGAGAAAGTAAAAATTGACTTGTACTACGAATGTCTTTGTCCTGGATGTATTGAGTTTTACACGACTTTGCTGAAACCACTGGTAGACAAGCTAGGACCATGGTTGGATGTGCACACTTATCCGTTCGGAAATGCCAGGGTATGTTAAATCATAATACCTACATAATGTTAAAATATCTAAGATCCGCGTCCTAGCTAAATGATTTTACCATTTTTGGACGTCTAAAGAAACGGTAATGCACACGAAGTAACAGCGAGAATTACGGCTCTTCGTTTTTTCCGGAACACGGAATTTGTCTAGCGGCATAGCTAACCGCTGCTGTAGGGTAAAGTCCAACAAATATCACTTTGATCTCCAGTTTGGTTTGGACATTGCCAGCTGAATCACCTAAATATCTAAAAATAAAGATAATTCCATATTTCGGAAAGAACGTGAAGCCGTGAATCTCGATGTAAATGTAGTCGTGTAGTCCTTACACTTCAATAAACCGTTTCTATAATATGACATGTTACATGTAACTCTAGTTTGAAGACGACGCACACACCAAGGTGAGGTGCCAGCATGGGGAAGCAGAGTGTTATGGCAATAAGCTACACGCATGCGCAATTAAACAACTTGGAGACATGAAAAAATATGTGGAGTACAACTCATGCTTAATCAGTTTACGGAGCGACGACAATGCCGCGGACGAAGTAAGAACTTTATCACTACTTTCCCTACTTAATATTACAAAATATGCGTAAGTAACTTTGTCTGTCTATTTATTACGCTTTTACAACAAAATCACTAAACTGATTTTGCCTAAACTTGGTACAGACACAGAATAGACCTTGGGGAAGAAAATGGCTACCTTTTACAGCGGGAAAATACCTCATTCCTACGGGAAAAATCAGTTTGTTTAAGATTATGGAGCCCCCGTAGCCTAGTCGGTAGTGTGCCTGTTTTCGAAATCGTGCCGCGGGTTTGAATCCCGCCCAGAGCATGCAATTCTGTGACGATCATTTATATCTTGTGTCTACATGTCGTATATCCATCATTATATTATATGTATGTATAATATAACAGTGTCTGATACCTATAGTACAGGCACAGTTACAGGATTGATAGCCGTGTGTGAAATGTCAAACAAAACAAAATAAAAAATATATGGCCAGCTCACAAGGTCGGTGCGAGCGAGCGCAGCGAACACGGGTTTTCAATGCACCCAAGCAAGGATAGTACAAGAACGAACGATATGGCAGAGCCCCCCGAGTACAAATTATAGTATAGGTTTGAAGGGTAGGTATATCTTTGTTCTAAGATTTTATTGTTTTTTGTAGTGCGGGAAAAAGCTCAGTGTTGACTCGAAGGCTATCAAAGAGTGCGCAAAAGGTCCAGAAGGCCAGAAACTTTTAGTAATGTATGGAGAGGAAACCTTAAAGGTGCGACCAGGACAGAATTACACTCCGTACTTCCTCATCAAGGGGCAACCGTACGACGGGGACGAAGTGATAAAGGCTGTGTGTGCAGCATTCAAGAATCCTCCTGAACCCTGCAAGAACCAGCTACACGAGGAGACTGAGCGACCGCGCGCCCCAGTATGCGCTCTATATGAACGATAATTTTGATTTACTTTCTTGCTCGTATTATCTTACTTACATTACAAAGCATCTACAAATCTATCATTTGTTTTACTTATTTGTAAGTACTGTAAGTGAACATAAACTTATACATAATATACTAATTTAAAATATATTTTACACTCAAAAGAATCAGCAGCGGTGGTAGCTACGGTGGTTTTCATAATTTCCGTTAATTTTGTGTTATTTTAAAAGAGAATTGAAGTTTTATACATAAACAAAGATCTATTTTTAAATCTGCAATCAAATACAGTGACTTACTCATATGATCGGAATTAGAAAGATTTCAAAATTTCAATATAACCCACCACCCCCAAGTCGGAGTAAACAAAATCGTGGTGTCTACCTATATATATAATATATACATACATATGCATAAAAATACGCACTTTTCTCTTACTGAGTGAGCAGCAAAGTGTCTAAACTAAATCCACCAAAGCAAAGTGTTTGCATTAAGATTTGGTATACATCTAAAATAAGATACACCCCAAGTCCGGTGAAGCTTGATTGATCGTACTTTTTCGAAACAAGCATAATTATATAAGTAACAAAAAAACAAAAAAAATACACCGATCTTTGTGTTTCGTAGTGCATCTAGTGACAGTTTGCCAGCCTGTTGTCTATGCGGCAACTACAATCGTATTTCTTAGTCGCCTTTTACGACAACCAGTGGGATTAAGTGTATAACAAAATGTATGGGATTTAGAAAAGTAGGCAAATCTCTAATTTGTTAGGAGTGGAGTGGATTTGTGTACGAAATTAAAAAGAGGGCAAATAGCAAACAGATCTTCTATTGATTCTAATGCCGCCATCTTCTATAAAAGATACAAATATTTTGATACAGTATTTCGAAATCTTTACCTTTAACTAATTTGATCAGCTTATAAAATACATTTGTTTCTCGATCTTGATATAATCTAATACATCTTATATTTCTGTAAAATACAAACAGCACCAGCACTCCAATTACAGCTACAGGTACGAGTAGATACGATTAAATCTAGCGATAGATCACGTTTTCAATCGCAACCGCGGATTGGCAGAGTCCTCGGCAAAATGAATCCAGTAGATCTATTAGGGGGATTTTTGCCAGAGTACAATCGTATGCAGCAGATTTTATGGTGCATTTTGCCATTGTATTAACGATGTATTTTATTTCCAACACACCAAGCTTCAACAATCCGTAATCAATACTGTCATACTGTATGTCTGATTTACAATGCTGATCTCTTTTATGTAACTAAATTAGGCAGTAAAAAGAACTAGTCGTAGGTAAAGACCTGAAACGAAGAGATATAATGCTCCTTTGTAAAGTAAGTAAAAGTAATATCACGTGCTTGTGAAGTGATAAAGCTGTAGGGAGTTGCGCTTTTCATAGTGAGAAGTCTTGGTTGGTAACGCGTTGTGCCTTTGCAGTACATACATAACAACTAACTGTTAGGTACAAGTGTACTAAATACCTCACGTTAGACGTTAGGTCATCATATTAGTCTTTTTTGACATGCTTTTATTAGCTTGACTTGTGACTATGTAAGTAGGTAAAAGAAGAAGAAGTATGTAAAATATTCTTTTAAGATGTTTTAACCTACTCATAGTTGTCGAATTATTTAAAATTTTATATAAGTAGGCATGGATGATAATATAATAATCTGACACAGTTATAGAAGGACTGACACAATACCAACCTACTAAAACTAAAAATTTCCTACATGTATCATGCTTTGGATTAGATTTTAGTTAATTACAAAAAGTAAGGGACTCTTCAAAATAGCCTAATGCTTATTTAATATTTATGTAAGATTGGACTTTACCGAAAATTAGTAAAACCGGGCAAACGAGATAGCTAGTGAGATATATGAGATAGTATAGCAAAGAAACAAATTCTCGATACAGTAAATATCTGTTATTTGAACTGCTTTATCAACAAACACATCCACTGTTTATAATATATATGTACAGTAATAATAACTGATGTCAGTTATCGTTCAGAAATTGTAGCACACGCAGTACGCACGATGGCGTCAAGAAAAACAATATTAAAATTTATATTTTTCAATATTGCTGTAGTACTTGGACATCCTCAACATAATAAAACAGGTATGTATAAATAACAACCTCTATGGGTATAGGTATATAAATATTATTTAGTTAGTCCTCTTGAAAATTACAAAAATATATCTGTTTGTAGTATAGTTTATTTATCTGTGCAGTCTTTTGTTTGAATATGTAATTATTGCATCAATAGGTACCTACTTTTTCCTTATTAATAGTTCTGTCTGTTTGTTACACGTACACAAACAAAGCTATACAAATTTACAGGGTGAAACTTGAAATCACATATTAAGCTACTTTGCACAGAAGGAAAATACTTCAATTCCACTATAATATAGTTTAAAACGATTGAGTTGAATGAACTTGAAATTACTCTACTTATTAATTTTGTTTTGTTTTTACTTGAGATTGAGACGTAACGTGACAAAACCACAGAATACCAAATAGTAGTTGACAAAAATAAGAAGTCATATTTTCTATATCATTTATCTTTCTCTGTAATGCGATTCATAGTTGTACATATGAATTAATATTTGTAAACTTTTGTTTGCAGATCATATTGCAGAAACTCCTGATAAAAACTTACACTGGGTATATAGTATTTTATAACTAAAATTGATCTAAATAAATGCTTGATTAGAAGAACATATTGACGGCAAAATGAAATTATTGTTGACTATTTATTTATCATTACGAAATAACATGTAGATATTTCCTTATGAATTAAGTATAAAACTCGTATAAGTTATTAATATTAATACAGGGTGTAAGTGGTAGCTTAGCAAATACTAAAAGGACATGCTCAATTAATGGTTTTGAGAACCTTCCCAAAAAAAAACATCTCTAGAAAAAAAAGGTTCAACGCTCCCATACGAAATAATCATTTTAATCTGACACTTTGTATGTAAATAACAAAAAAGAATTTATCCTTTCGAGAAAAGTTTCTGTGAAAAAGATGTTCAGATCGATTGAATGAGGTCCTTTCAGGTTTTGCTAAGCAGACACATTATGATACATCCTGTATAATTATCGGAATTTTACCCAAAGAACTGCATTTTCAGTTCTACCACGTTCTACTTATAGTTTTTTTTTATTTTCTTCTATAATCAGTACATTTATAGTCAACAAGTCAAATGTTGTTCACGTATCGTTTTGCAGGGCACAGAAATAGTGAAAGTCAAGTTGTTCTACGAGAGTCTCTGCCCAGACTGCATACAAGAATATCCTAATTTTGTATCTTTGTTAGAGAAGCTAAAAGAAAACGTATATCTAATTACATACCCATACGGAAACGCCCAGGTGAGGCTCTATTATAAAAAATATTGTCATCGTATACTTTTTAAAACGAATAATGAAAGGCAAAGTAAGCTGAACTCCGCACCGAGAGAGGTACATAAGAATTAAGAACGGTGCAAAGTATCTAGTGTTCAGCTTAGTGGGTGCTTGACTGTACCTAGGTTTATTTTTTGTACGGCCCCAATGATCTTGAAGTAAATTGAAACTAAAATAAAATATGGCCTCTACCCATTTTAATAAAAAATAAATCCCCAATATTTCATGAATAAAGAAATGATGATTATAGATTGTTCTCATACTAAATTTAGCAGATAGTGGTGCTGTAAATATACATCGAGATTGCTAGTTTGTTAACAATAGTTTTTAAGAAATGGAGTCACCAGACTTTTCCCATTAACATAAAATGTGAAAGCTAAGTCCTTAGACAAGACAGAGAGTTTATATTTCAGTCCGATTAAAAGAATAGAATATATCTAATTTATTTGGTTTTATTTCAGATGCATACAGAGAATGGTCAAACCCTAGTTACTTGCCAGCAAGCACGGGGAACCAGAATGCTACGGTAACAAGCTGCACGCATGCGCCATCGCACGCCTACATTATGTAGCGAGATCGTACGTCAAATATATCGCGTGCTTGATGCAGAATCAGTCCAACGACGCTGCAGTTGACCTTGTAAGTTACATAATTCTGATAATATTTAGTTTTCAATTATAATTTTTCCCTTTCGGTTTTAAAAGTATTTCTCAAATAGAGATAATTACGTTTTCATTTGGGGAGGCCTTTATCCAGCAGTGGACGTCTTTCGGCTTAAATGATAATGATAATGACGTTTTCTAAGCAGAGCGAGTTACCTATGTAAACTTTTTTGATAATATATGAGCGTTATACAGGGTGGCCCTTTGGTAGACGTCCAAAAGAAAAAATTAGAAGCCTTATATTGAGGGGTATCTGAATCACCCCCATCATGTATGTTCCGCGATTTTATTATTATTGTTTTTTTTAATGCTCAAGTAACTCGTTTGATTGAAACCAGTATTTCAATAAACCTATTTCGGTAAATCTCACTCACACCTCATATTTAGTAACGTAAGTAACGAAAGTTTCGGATAGCTTCCAATTGTTGAAAATACTTGTACCACCAGTGTGGTTTGGTGGTATAAGTATTTCCAAGTTATGATTCGAAGTCATGTTAAAACTATAAAAGGTCAATAAAAGATTTCGACACGTATTTCATTTAAAAAAATCTCAATTGTAAGTAAAAACCGAAACGGAAGATTATTCAAAATATTTGTAAATGTCGCAGGGAGTTGAGGATATCAGGGATTTCACGAAATCCCTAGGGATATCACGAAACAGCGGAAGATACCGAATTCTCTTGTTTATTACGTCTTCTTACTAAAATAATCTAGTGATATGACAAAATACCAATTCATCAGTCAGTGATATGTCGTTTCACTAAACTAAATCTAGTAAAATGACAGGAAAGCCAATACTGCCGACTACGAACTAAGCCATGCAGCTCTCTCGCTCGCTCCAGTATATACACGGGCACTAGTGGGAGCGAAACAAATGCGTTTTGAACACTATAAAATAGTTATTATCCGACATTATGAGCAACCAACCAGAATTATTATTTTAACAGCGAGACCTATAAGCGACACATATTATTTTGTAATTTTGTATTTTAGTAAACAATTTATTTCTACCTACAATACAGTTTTTTCTTTGTGCCTGGCTAGGCACTTTGATTTATTTAGGACTATACATTTTAGAAATATAAACGATTATAACTATGAACATTAGGCTTACCATCATTAGGATGTAAAAAAAGGGCAATGAACAGTAGGGGTTAAAAAAATAGGATTAGGATAATTAGGACATTCGATACTTAGGACTAAAATGTTAATTAAAATAAAAAGTAGGATAACAATTTTAGGGAATACAATAGAGAACCGTTTTACCCATTAGTGCCCATGTATAGGTACTAGAGCGAGCGAAAGAGCTGCATGGCTTGATTTGTATTAGGCAGTATTCGCTTTTCTGACATTTTACTAGATTTTGTCTAGTGAAACGACATATCACTAGATTATTTTAGTAAGAAGACGTAATAAACAAGAGAATTCGGCATCTTCCGCTGTTTCGTGATATCCCTAGGGATTTAGTGAAATCCCTGATATCCTCAATTCCCTGCGACATATACACAGTTAAACTACAATTTTTATTGCTGGACCAGAGAGGTCCCTATTTCCAAGAATTTTGAAGTTGCGAAAGCTATTTAAGCTAAAATTTGTATATAATTTAATACTTACATTATCCTAAACCATGCTTGATGTACGTACGTTTCAGTGCACAAATTCTGAAAACATACCTGTGAGTGCGAAAAATATAACCAAGTGCGCCAAAGGAGTAGAAGGCCAGGACCTGTTGATATACTATGGGTATAAATCACAACTAGTATC
This sequence comes from Teleiodes luculella, assembly GCA_948473455.1. Taxonomy (NCBI): domain Eukaryota; kingdom Metazoa; phylum Arthropoda; class Insecta; order Lepidoptera; family Gelechiidae; genus Teleiodes; species Teleiodes luculella. Next base: position 8,240,796 of record OX419583.1, on the reverse strand, counting down.
ATACCCTGGTGTGCCATACATACTTATCAACGACCAGCCAAAACCAGATAAGCAGGACTTGATTACAGCTGTGTGTGAAGCCTTTAAGAACCCTCCCGATGCTTGTAACGCTATCAGTGATTCCTAAAAATATAAGATAAGATAAGATATGCTTTATTTGTTGGAAATAGGTTAGTTATAAAGGTCTTATAATAATAATAATAAATACCCTAAAACCCAATAATTCTAAGTTTATTAAACTCTGTAAAAAAGGTACCAAACGAGTAACACGGTAAAAATATAGGTACACCTTAATTCTGTTACAAAGCTACTGCCTAAAACACCCGATTTTTCAAAGTGTAATGTGGATACTACGTGTGATCGATCAGAATTGAGACGCAAGTTAAGTAACGGATCCCACTGTAAACTGCCAGGTTTGTAATGTCGATCCTCTTAAAACTGCTGATCCAAAATAGATTAAACTAAGAAATACTTAATTGAATTATGCTACTCGATATTTAGTTACATGACTGTTTATTCAATTGAAGACGCAACGCAACACTAAAGAAGTTTTTAGTTGCAAGTTGGAAATCTCTTTGTTAACTATAACGAATTTATGAGAATTAAAACTACACTTAAGTGCCTATTATATGTTCAACTGCACTTTACTAATGATAGGCATAAATACTTCATTTTGAAGTGTTCATAATAATATAGTTGATGTAGAGCGATAATATAAAGTCTCAGGAACTAATTGTGTTGTGGTTGTACAGTCATTACTGCATAGTGGCGCTGACGTTGGCTGCGCTTGCACAGATGTCGTACCTATTATTATCAGTTCTCAGCTCGGTGGTTTACGCAAGCTGTCTCCAGGCAGGTAAGAAGACATTTAAAAAAATCAAATATACTTGTACTGTAATTTTTTGTCAAGCAGAGGGAAATGAAATAAAATAAAGAAATTGGACAAAAACTCTACAGACAAATGGCTATGGCTCTTTATAAAGACAAATAAGCACATAAAAATAAAGCTACAATATCAACACAAGGGATAAGCAATAATATGGGCTTTTCACTATTACAGATTTTCAGGACCAATATGTTTTGTTTTAAAGTATATTTATATCAGTGATAAGTTATCATTGAAGTTGGTTTAGTACCAAATAGGCCATTAGTCTGCAGACTTATCCTAGCCATTTACATTTCTTTAGCTTATTTTGTTTTAATTTTTAATTCATAGATATTCATAATGGAACTGCGCTAAATGGATATCATGGAATCAAAAAGCGTCAGGTAGGTAAAGTTGAATATTGAATATACTTTGTACATGCTAGTAGTAGAGACCGAATGTCTCAAAAAAATAATTACTTAGATTCGTAAGGTCCCTACCAACACCAATTTGCGATAACTGAACACTTTGATTTTTCAACTATGTCATTGAGAAAACCGTCAAATTAAATTGAAATAATATCATATTATTTTTATTATTTCAGCCTATGAAAATTGTTAACCTAGATGTATACTATGAATCTTTATGTCCCGACAGTATCAGATTGTATACAAAAGAATTGGTTTTCGTCATGAAGCAACTGGGCGCATATATTAACCTGCGAACCATTCCGTATGGAAAAGCTACGGTTTGTACATTAAAGATACGGTTTGTACAATAAAGATGTAATTATCCATAGTGAAATAGTTTTAATGAGTCACAGATTATTATCATCATTAACAGCTCATATGTCCCCACCGAGGGGCTCGAGCCTACCCTGAAATCAGGGTGAATAGGCCTTAGTCGACCACGCTGGCCCAGTGCGGGTTGGTCAACTTCACACACAACCCTTGAATTACTTCGCAGGTGTGTGCAGGTTTCCTCACGATGTTTTCCTTCACCGTAAGAGCGTCGAATAAGCGTACAAAATATAAATTTGTAAACCCAAAACACATTGGTACGTGCCGAGGAACCCGCGAACTACGGAATAGAAGTCAACGGCCCTAGCCACTTGGCCTATATTGGCCTATATAAACATACATATTACCGACGCTCTTTGGCCACCGAGTCACAGATATAATACATTAATCAAAAACCGTGACGAAAATTATTTTAGTCTAGTAATTAGTTTATAGGTATTTAATGTTTTCTGATAGATAAAACGAGTAAAGTACATACTTCGATTTTTACTTTCCTGGAAGTCGTTTATAAATGAACTTTTATTTAATTACGTTTGTAAAGTGGCATACTACTGTGCGTGTCCACACGTATCATAGTTTGTGTTCTTCTTAAGGGATTTATTTACTTTAGTTAAAAAAGAGATAGGCTGGCTTCTTGCTGAGAAATAGTACAATTTTAACTAGAGGATGAAATGAAAGGCCTCAATTAAGTCACAAAGGATTGAATTTCTCTGTGGAGACCTATCTTAGCTGATAATGATTCATACCTGCAAATAAGCACACTATATTACTAATTAAAAATATATATTGCGGACATACATAGGATTGAACTAAGTCGCCACTTATGTCGCCTTATGACAGGACCAGAGCAGCAGAACAGTGGACTACTGCAAGCTTTAATGATGACCCAATCATAGACGCAGATGGACATATTCCTTCTGAAGTTATAAAATACTTGTATATTGCAGACATACGTTCAGAATGGGATGATTACGTTTAAATGCCAACACGGGGAGAGGGAGTGTTACGGGAACAAACTGCACGCGTGCGCCATAGAGCAGCTGCCCTTCTGGCTGGACTTCAACGCCTGCCTCTTGGCGGAACTTTCCGACGACGACGCTGTGGACCAAGTAAGCTAAAACACTTTATAATTATCTGTAAACCTTAAAAAACGTTTTGGAGCAAAATGCCAAATAAACAAAATGACAAGTGGAAGAAAATGGTCAAAAGAGCAGAACTTATTTAAAAAAGTAAGAATTGAAATCCAAGTAGTTTATAAAAAAGTAGATTTCTTGACATTATGCGCTTTTATCATTCTGCGCCTTTGACATTGTGCGCTTTTGATATTCTGCTATTTTGACCATTTACTCCTACTTGTCATTTTGCTCTTTTGGCATTTGGCTCCTTGCTATAGTACAGTAAGCAGCACATGCGGCTTGACACTCGCACTACAAAACTCGTTTCTACTGTTACGGAATAAAAGCGCTCTCAAGATGTGCTCGCATGTGTTGCCTAGTGTACCTTTAGTGTACATGGTTTAATATTTATCTTTTCTTACAGTGCGCAGCGAAGTTGAACACAAATGCTTTACCTATCAAAACGTGCGCTAAAAGTGATAAGGGATCTCATCTGTTAAAGTACTACGGAGAAGAATCGGGGAAAGTATCGTACAGTTTCATACCACATGTTCGGATCGATGGTGTGCCGATGCGGGACGGAGCGAATCTAATGGCGGCCGTGAACAACGCAATTAACAATGCACAATAAACAATGTTTATCTTAAAATTATTTGTATTTAGGGTTTCATGAGTATAACCTAAACCTTAATAACGAATTTAAAATGCAAAATGTACATACATTTAAAGTAAATTGTTTTAATTTGTAACAATAGCTAGTACCTAAGTAAATTAAAGCACTTGTAGATTTTACCGTCATATCAATAAGTATAATGTGTTCATACACAAACATATTACCTAATAAATCTAATACTTTCACGAATTTATCTATGAAATGAGTTGCATTATAGTCTTCAGCGTACAAACCGTCATACTCGCTTTTACAATTTTATGTCATTTATTATTGTAAGAACTTTTTTAGTAATTCGGTTTATACTTAAAAAAAGGTAAGCACTGAATTTAATACTTGCTTTCATTTATCTGGACTGGACAGACCGAAAACAGAACGCTGAATATTTTTTACCAAAACATGAAATTACGTTTATAAATCCGTAACTTAGCGGACACGCATCTAATCAAAACATATTGATAAGAGAGAAAAATAAATCTTTATTTTATTTATGTATTCATAATTTAGTTTTTGTAGTGTAACTATTGGTAACAATCACGGAATATATAACGTAACAATGGTAAAAAACCCCTTAAGAATAGTGTTGTTATAACAATCCGCTCTAACTATACTTACGCTTGGGATAGACTTGAAATAAAAAAAACAATGTCGTTACTTTTACTGTCGGTATTTAGCTTGATGGTTTATGCAAGTTGCATTCTCGCAAGTAAGCAAATTCATTTATTAACATTTAATAAAAAAATAATCAATCAAAGTTCTATACGTAAGTATAACTCAAGATAAATATATAAATTATATAAACGTTTTTCTAGCTTTTATTCCTGAAAACGTTTATTTTATTAGCAAATGACGCCCCAATAACGCCAAATGATATACATTTTTTTAATGAAATATTTGTTTCTAATGAATAATTACTAATTTCTTTTGGCTTAATTTTTAGATATAAATAATGGAACTGAGCTTAGATTGACGCATCATGAAATCAGCAAGCGTCAGGTTGGTAAATAATCTGTTTTTTTCCTTGAATTCTGAAAAAGGAACGTAATAGCATAATATCTAAAAATAAATAATTATACATAATAAAACACCCTGGTATCAGGGTAGGCTCGAGCCCCTCGGTGAGGTCGTATATGAGCTGTTAACGAAATAACTGGTCACCTAGAACATATTAAGATTAATTTTAGTTTCCAGTTTTGACATGCATATTTTAGGAAAATAATTCAATATCTTACAAATTGTATCGTGTTGGTATACAGGGCGTCCCACAGCTATGATGCCACATGTAATCATAAAAAAATGCATGAATGCAGTTTTAATATTTTTTAGAATTAAAACAAAGTCTTTTTTCAGTAAAATGTTCTATCTACAATATTTAAGGTACTTTCAAATGCCGACTGACTAAGGCCGGTCAATCAACGCGTCGGTCAGTGCGAAATCTTAAGCAAAGGTTGTTTTCTTTTTACCGAATTACAAATAGGTATATTAAAACTATGATTAGGTATTTCAGGCAATAAGAAAGGTGAACTTGGATGTATATTATGAGTGCCTGTGTCCCGCCAGTATCAAATTATATATGCTAGAATTGGTACCTGTTATGAAACAACTGGGCCCGTTTATAAACCTGCGTATCTTACCCTATGGAAATGCTAAGGTTTGTTTGTACCATTTTGTCCTTAAAATATCGAAAACCATTGGAAAGTACTAGTTTCTACTTTCTAAAGTTATTTTTATCTCTTAATGGTTATTGCCAATAATATATTTACGGATATAGCTGTTTCAAAAAATATATATTTTTAAGCGAAATACTACTGTGTACTAACTTTACTTGAGGTTGCGTAGAATTTTTATACAGTATTTTCAGTCTTCATAAAAAATATTTTCAGAGCGTCTTAATTCAACTGGCTAAATTTGCAAACGTAATCTCTAGTTATGCATTGGAAATTCAGTTTAGGCAATTTGGACTACTGCAAGCTTTAATTATGACTCAATCATAGACGCAGATGGACATATTCCTTCTGAAGTTATAAAATACTTGTATATTGCAGACATACGTTCAGAATGGGATGATTACGTTTAAATGCCAACACGGGGAGAGGGAGTGTTACGGGAACAAACTGCACGCGTGCGCCATAGAGCAGCTGCCCTTCTGGCTGGACTTCAACGCCTGTCTCATGGCGGAACGTTCCGACGACGACGCTGTGGACCAAGTAAGCTAAAACACATCTTCTAACACGTATTATAAACATGAAATAAAAATAATCGCAGAAATCAATCAATCATAAAGCGACCTAGAGGCTAGAGGTATAGAGCAAAGCTACGCTTGGAGTTTCCCTACGCTATCGAGTCAGAAATCACCCACGTAATAATATGGCATCCGTTGAATGACCCATAAGTTGGGTACAAGAAGGACCGATCATTTTAAAGATCTTTGGGGTAGGCCTTTGCAAGCAGTAAGGTTTGGTCTTTCGGCGCACGATGATAAAATGAGTATGAATAATATAATTCTGCAGGCGGCGGTGTAACCAAAGATTGAATTTCACTTAATATAAATCTGAATGTTCTATTTTTAATTTTATTTTTATTTAATTTACTTCTTATTATTATCCTTTTTCATTGCAGTGCGCAAGAATGTTCAGCATTAATTCTATGCCTATTAAGATGTGTGCTAAGAGTGAAAGAGGATCTCAACTGTTGCAATACTATGGAGAAGAATCGGGGAAAGTGTCATATAAATTTATACCACATGTTATGATCGATGGTGTGCCGATGAAAAACGGGGAGAATCTAATGACAGCCGTGTGGTTCGCTATCAACAACGGACAATAAAAAAAAGAATGTAGTTTGAAGAATAACTGAACCACTGAGCATATCTTGACATGAAAAGAACTTGATATGTGAACCATAATGGCATAAACCTAACATAACATTTTCATTTTAATATACTTATCTAATCTTTTACCTATTTCATTGCTTATTCTCAGCAAAAATAAATTGACTTATGTTTTTTACGTTTTTTTACTTAATGTAACACCTACCATTCAATTTTAAATAGAGCTGAAAATTTAATCTAGATGTATGAAAGCTTCATCACATACGTACGGTCTCCTGCATAGAAAACGGACCCCCCTATCGTAAGCGGCGGGTAGTCACCGCTCATGACAGGGGGGTCCGTTTTCTTTGCAGGAGACTTTACATACAGTCACGCCCACGTAGACCAAGACCACCACTTCCTTTCAATCTAGACATAATATTTTTTCTTTATCCACATTCATTAAACTCATTATGCATGCCTGTCGGTTTAAAGCATTCCTAAGGAATATGTCCATCTGCGTCTATGATTCCATCTAATAGGGCACTTCACCTTCACCATCCATCTGACCTTTTGCCATGCCATGAAATGCTATACCTAACCCAACCTAATGATATCATTTTTCTTTCATCATCATTTCAGCTGAAAGACGTCCACTGCTAGGCAAAGGCCTCCCCCAAAGATCTCCACAATGATCGGTCCTGCGCTGCCTGTATCCAGCGGCTTCCCGCGACCCTCACCAGATCGTCGGTCCACCTTGTGGAGGGCCTGCCCACGCTACGTCTTCCGGCACGTGGTCGCCATTCAAGAACCTTTTTGCCCCAACGGCCGTCGGTTCATTGTTCTTCGTTTTTGTCAAATTCAGGGTAGAATACAACAAAGAAACAGACAGACAGATAGAAAACATTGCTAGTTATTACTTTTATTAGTTCACATTCTAAAATTTAAAAAGCAACGCAAGCATCTGGAGGGTTTTGAAAAGCCTTGCATACTTGGTGTAGCAATGTCTCGTGCACCAGATCAAGCTCTTTTCCATTGATGAGGATGTACGGTACGTAATTTTGTCCCGGGCGAACCTTCAGCGTTTCCTTTCCGTTTTGTATTAATAGGTTCTGCCCTTCAGGACTTTTGGCGCATTGCTTAACGGACTCCGAGTCGACATTTTGCGCTCTGCCACACTGAAAATAAATTATACAGGGGTTTAAGTGACAGCTCAGCAAATACTAAGAGGATATGCTCAGGGAATGGTTTTAATATACTTTTCTATGAAACCAAAATAAAATACGGCACTACTATACGAATTACTAAAGTACTTCAAATAAGTTTGCCTTTGCGCAACTGTACTGTGTATGTTGACTTTATGTATTTTACGTGCAATAAGGTGTACAAACAAAATAATAAAGTAGTATTTTGAATCGGAAAGCTTGTATTTAGAAGTATATTTATTTTCTTGAAATAGTTTTCATAAGAAAGTTGATCAAAAGAAATGACATGAGAAGAGAAAGAAAATACATACGTCTTCAACTGCTTTGTCATTGCTGCCGTTTTGCATAAGGCAGAAATTAAAGTTCACATATTTATTTAAATATTTCAGTATTTTAATAGCGCATGCGTGCAGCTTATTCCCGTAGCACTCTCTTGGCCCATGCTGGCATTCTACTTCAGTTTGTGCTGCGTCTAAAAACTAAAAATAAATTGCGTGGAAATTACCTTTACAAAAAATAAAATAAGTATTACCAACCAGGTGGAAGGAGAGAAAGGGGAAAAAATTGAAGACCGACTTCATAAAATATCACTATCACTACATAGTATAAAACAAAGCTGCTTTCTCTGTCCTATGTCCCTAAGTCCCTATGTACGCTTAAATCTTTAAAACTACGTAACGGATTTTGATGGGGTTCTTTTTAATAGATAGATAGAGTGATTCAAGAGAAAGGTTTATATGTATAATACATGCATAATATACTTAAGGATAACCCACAATAACCATTTTCCCGTGCGGAGCCGGGGCGGGTCGCTAGTATTTATATATGGCCTTTGTTCAGAAAAACATTACTAAGAAACTAACCCAACCATTCCCAAATGGATAGGTGTGTATTGTTACAGCTGATCCTATTGTCTTCACAAGTTGTGTTATGTTAGTGAGATATACATATTTACTCAGGCGACAGTGGGTTTCGTAGTAAAATTTCACTTCGACTTCATCGCCCTGAAATTAAATGAAACATTTTAGATATTTCAGACGACTGCTCCACGAACACCCCGGCGGCAGTTCCCCGACGGGCAAGATGGATAAATTCGGATACTCCGTAGTGCCCTATTAGAGGAGGTTCATTTTTATTCACCCAACGACGTGCTCCTTTTTAGCCTTGTCATTTATGGCTGTTCCATCCTTAGCAGGGGTTAAACGGAGCCAAAAATATGATTAAAGAAGGTGTGCGTGCACATAACCACTAAAAGAGCACAATGGATCATGTTAAATTTACCCGGTTTACCAATAGGGGCACACTTCAGGTGTACAGTAGACCAAGATTTATCAAGATTCCAGATTTGACTCGAATGTCCCCGCGGGCTTGACCTTGACGTACTGAAGGGTACTGGCGCCACTGAACTTACAGGTAAGTTTTCATCAGAACAGCAGGAACTTTTAGCGATTGCCATATTTGAGTTTAAAAATAAAATAAGAAGACAAACTAATACGTCCATTTTTCACTCACGTTTAGCACAATATGTTTTTTTTATAATGCCTAATTACAAGCAAATCAAATAGTCAATGGCAATTATCGTAGCAATATAACTAACGAGCTGAAATGTAGATTTGTAGAAATTAGTTACCTAATAATTTTGTTTTAATTTGTAGACCAGGCCAACCTGAATGACCTATGGTATTCTCTTATCGGATCATGCTGCAAATGTAAACGAAATATTTACTCTGCAGAAACGGGCTCTTGGAGCAATTTACAGATTACAGCCTAATATAAAACGTCACTAAGAGAAAAATTTAAACATATATCGGTATTTTGACATTTGCATCGGAGTCTAAATATTATAATAATCTTCCGCACGTGAAGAAAAATGTATGTTTTAAAAAAAATGTGACGTACATGACTTAAATACTAGAAATAAAGACAAATTGGCTTCTTGAGACTGCAGAAAATTAAACATTCTTTCAAACTCTTTTACAACAGGGTCCCAACTGATATACAAAAATTGTACACTAAAGAAATTCAAAATTATTGAAAAAGAGAAATTGATTAAGAAACCCTATTATAAAAATAACAGATTATTTAGAGGATAAACATCCGTGGGAATAATTGCTTGGTTTTTTGTTTACAAAACATTGTTATTATTATTATCATAATAATTGTAAAAACTTAACTAAGTGATGTAACAACGAAAAGTAAAAAAAAAAATTCTTTGAACTCTTTGAACACGCAATGCGATTTTCTAGCTTATTCACCGTACATAGAACAATGCAAAGTCCAAAGTATTCAGATTTTTTTGCTGTTAATTGCATTGTAAGTACATAATATATTTTAAAAAATTAACGGAGAGAAACGGTGCTGAAGTATTCAAACGTATGCTAGAGTGGAGTATAAATATTATTATGATTGAAATTATAATACCTTGCAAATAAATAAATTAAATACAGCATTAAGTTTTAAAGTATTTGAAAATAATAATAATGATATATTATATTTTTGTACTTGAAAACTAGGAATAAAATTAAATAACTTTAAAAATAAACTATGCTGTCTCCTTCGTCCTCGCTTCAGAAAATTAGACGATTTCTTACTTTTATTTGCACCCGTCCAAACAATACCAAAGCAACAACATTAACGACAAATCATCTTTATTACAAGTTTTTATTTAATTTCACATGTCCCGTTTACAAACTAGTTCGTTCTTATCATTTCAGCCGAAAGATGTCCACTCTAGACAAAGGCCTCCCCAAAGATCTTCACAATTATCGGTGCTGCGCTGCCCGCGTCCAGCGGCTTCCTTGACTCTCAACAGATCGTCGGTCCACCTTGTGGACGGTCTGCCCACGCCACGTTTTCCGGCGCGCGGCCGCTATTCAAGAACCTTTCTGCCCCAACCGACGGTCGGTTCTACGCGCAATGTGGCCTGCCCTCTGCCGCTTAAAAGTTTAGTTATTCTTTTGGCTAGGCTATATATGTCGGTGACTTTGGTTTGCCTACGGAACTCATCATAATCCTGATACGATTACGCAGATCACTCAAGTTTTTTATGTTATACCACACCAAAATGTATGGAAATTAGTGTTCTATAATCTCTTTTTTTTTATTATTTAAACGTGTGGTGCAGGTCGTGTTTTCTTTTTTTGTAGTCAGTAACAGATCTGCAGGTCAATTTTGAAAAGATATTTATTTTTTGCGTCTCGGTCGATTTATCGAATCGACTTTATCCTTAAAGAATAGCAGTTGAAAATTAACTTAATTATGCATATTGATGAAAAAATATCTTATATCTCTATTGTGTTAATAGTGTATCCGAACTTGTATCAAACGACGTGGAAGCCTATTAGCATATTTTCAGTGGAACTTGCACGTTATACGGCCGGGCGCACCGTCCATTCCACTGCATTAACCAAACAAGATGTCCGCCCTTAATAAAGCTACGTCAAGATTAGGGCGAGTCGTCACATTTATCTTAATAGTATGGAAATTAATTTAATTATAAGAACGACAAAATACAATAATACTATTAATAAAATATCAAATGTACATACTAATAATACTTTAATTATTAGCAAAACATAAAATACAATACCTACAAGTCAAGAAAAGCTAAATCTGTAAACTGTAATGTTTTTTAAAATAGGGATATTTCTTATTTTATTCAGATAATCACTGGCAAATTTTTATTGAAATTCGATCCAAGATAAAATCATAAACAGCCAAAAATTAAAGTTCTTCTTCCCTTCCATATTATACCTATTACTTATGGATAGTACTCACCGACCGACCTTCACATTATACCTAGTATTTGGAAATTACTTAAGAAAACAATTACCGTACAAAATAACCAACATCAAATTTTAGTTATAGTATCGTATACAAAGGTAACATCAATCTCGAATGATAAAGATATAAAAAAATATCTATCAAAATTTCGTAGAGACGCGTAGCCGCTCGCTACGCCACGAGCCACCACGCTACGCGCCGCCGTAGTAGACAAAGTTAAGCCCTAATAGAATTTTTGAAACATGAATGAATGAAACTAATAATAACATTCTCAAATGCTGGTACAAAGTCAAACATTTAAATTATTGGTAAAGCGATGACGACTGTTTTGTACATTAACTTGACGGCCCCGTTGCCTAGTTGGTAGTACGCCTGCCTTCCGGGTATCCGGGATCGAATCCCGCCCAGAGAGAACATTCGTGTGATGAACACTTGTGTTTACCTTGTGTCTGGATGTTGTATATTTATTATTTATATAGTATGTATACTTTAGTTAGGGTCAGATGGCAATTACGTACTAGTGTGAAAAACTAATCCGTGACAGGTTTGATACTCAAAATTAGTTATAGTTTTTTTTAAGCTGAGTTGCGAGTGCCGCAGCTCACAGCGCTACTAGTAGCACTCATTACTTTTAATCAAAGCTATTATTACGGCTACTAAAAAAGGGCAATGACATTACATGCTTTATATTTTAAACTCGCGATATTTTTTTACGATTTAGGTAAGAGGAGATAGACTTATCTCCGAATGTTTATCGACCTACCGTTTTGTAACAGATGCCTACTGAATTACACTCGATCCCAATTTTAATTTCGTTATATTTTTAGTTAATTAAAATACATTGAGCAACGATGACGTGTAAACTCGTATCATACTTAGTATTATTTTTATTGTGTTTAAGCCAATGTACAAGTCAATATTATTTAAATTCACAGTACTATAACAATGGTAAGAATTGAAAATAAATTAGCAAAATAAACTTATTGTAGCATTTATCAATAATGAGGTTAATTTACCCTAAACCTACCTACCTACGTGTTAATGCAGTAGGAAGCCGATATATTTAACTACCTTGCCAACCTTCAGCGTGCAAACGGTACGAATGAATAAAAAAATCTAAACGACATCCACAGACTAAGAATACTGGTAATATCTAATATTTAAATTCTCGTGACACAACAGTGTTAGTTAGCATGCTCCTCCGAAACGGCTTGACCAATTTTTATGAAATTTTACATGTAATTCAGTAGGTCTGAGAATATATTGGTATCTGTTTTATATATATATAGGTATACCCTTGAGAGCGAGCCGTGTGGCGAAAAGCTAGTAATTAAAAATATAAAAGTCTTTCAAAAGTGTATAGTGTTTTATTTACATAGCATATGCATATGCATTCTATTCCTACTCGACGTATTACGAACGACACAAAGAGAGTTTTTGGTTTTACTGCGTTTATAAAATATACCTATAGAGCGCATAAAATTCTTATCGTTTTACGTTTCTAGTCCCATTTTGTAACATGTTATGTTATACACCTATTTCGTTGTTTCAAGTAGTATTCGTATAGCATGCAATACACGAAGAAAGCCTCGCAATTCTTTATGTTAATACTTTGCTCTTATCTTCTACACGAATACATAAGTAACTATCTAATACCTCGATTATCAGTCAAGTGTTAAAATTTACTTTGTCTAAAAATATACCTAATATTATGTTTTAGGGAGAAGACTGTGGAGCTACTATGAAAAGGTTTGTTCTCAATTTTCATATTATATGAATTTGTCTATTTCTATCATAAAAATAAAAAATGAGGCCGATAAAACATAGGCTACATAGCGAGGAGTAAAGTTGGTTTGAACCAATACAACCGCTAAATTTACCTCACATAGTTTTGGTAAAAAGGTTTAGTGGAATGAGATTTTCGTTTATATAAAACATACATAAGGTACTTTATTTAATTGTAAGTATATTAGTATTTTTTTATATACCTCATGCGTTTACAGAGCACTACAGAAAGTAGCAGCCCTAACAGAGTAAATATAACTTTATACTACGAGACGCTGTGCCCAGCCAGTGTCCAATATCTGAAGGACGTCCTGCGACCAGTTGTGGAGAAGCTGGGACCTCACCTCGACGTGCATCTAGTGCCTTATGGACATGCCCAGGTACTTACAAACATTATAGAGTTATTTAAAGCCCTGTTACAGAAACATCCATGTTACAGCTCATAATACTTATGCCCCCACCGAGGGACTCAAGCTTTAACTGAAATAGTAGGCCTTAGTACCAAACATTACATGATACCAAATGATTTGCACCAAAAGTAGTTGCTTTAAAATAGGTGTAATTAATTTTAATTTTTAATTAATTTTTACAACTAAATCCATTGGACTCCAACTAATGGAAGATTGGTATGTTTAAGTTGGAAGTTTTATTTTTAAAGACTTTCGATTCAAAAGTGCATCGAGGAAACGAGGGTCAGTGAGGTCAGTCTAACTTATTAGATTATAATGGCATAGAGTAGCGTACTACTAGTACATTATAGGTAAATAAATAAATATATTCTTTTATATTATGGAAGTTTCAATTGGTAAAGGTCTTAAGTGTATTATCATGTCGTTTTCGGTTATTATAATGTTACGATACTTGGCATATTTTGCGATCAAACGTTATTGGGGGAGCTCTTTGTCCAGCAGTGGACGTCGTTCGGCTGAAATGATAAATCTATCATTGAGGTCGATGGTTACGACTATTACTCGTACGACTGCCAGAATAATAAGAATAAATTATTCTTGTTCACATTCAGACTCGCTACGTCAACAGGAGATACAGGTTCAACTGCCAGCACGGCCACCAAGAATGCTTCCTAAACAGGATCCACGCATGCGCCATTGACGTCATCCAAAACAGCACCAAGAGCACGCTGTTCAACGCTTGTTTAATGGAGCACACACAGTTCAAAGAAGACATCGGTTATGACTACCAATCTGCACTGACTACTTTGAGTATTCCAAACCTTCAAACATTTATTTTTGCCCCCATTACACACACCCACACACACAAAGTAAGGTCATGAAGAATTCAATTTATACACGTATTTAAAAAAAAATAACTAGCTTTCTGCTGGTCGGCTCCGCCCGCCTTAACAATTATTCCCGTGGAAATAAGGTATTTTCCCGCGGTAAAAGGTAGTCTATGTATTATTCTGATGTATAAGCTATATTATTGTAACGTTTAATTAAAATACATTCAGTAGTTTTGTCTTGTAAGAGTAACATCCATCTATCAATGCTCACAAACTTTCTCATTTATAATACGAGTAGTAGGATTGTATTGTACTGTTAAGTATCATCCACCAAAAGTAGACTAGAAAGGAACTAGAAATAAAATGAAACACAGCCATGTTCCTAAAATTTAATACTACTGGAAAAAATACCTTTGTGTCAGAAAATCATTGGACTATTAGTCAGCTTCGTGTATTCGTATAGTTCGCTTATCGTAAAGCAGAATAATTTTGATTACAAAGTCACATACAAGAGTTAAATCCGTAGCTATCAGCCGTAAATTAAGTGTAAAGTATACAGTTAAGATAAGGCATGTTTTTGTAAAGTAATGATACACGTTCTTTGGATATGTAAAAATATTAACTCCCCTTCTTCAGAAATCCTTCCGAGACGAGAATATTCGTATTGGCCTGATCTAAATAATAAAAAATAAAAAATATTTTGTATGATTTTTATTTCAGTGTGCTGAAAAACTGAACGTTTCTTCAATGGACATATGGCGATGCCTGAATACGCGACGCGGGATGCTTCTTCAGAAGCGTTTTGGCGAGGAAACTCATCGACTGTCTCATCTCCAGTACGTCCCGTACGTGCTGATAGATGGCATTGAAGACGTCCGAAATGAAAACCTGATTAATGTGATATGCAGAAAACTATACCCAACGCCGAGCGTCTGCCCACAGCGAATGATGAATCAAGTCAATAGTTACGCTAACCGCTAAAAAAGAAACTTTCATAATGTAGTTCCAACCGAGAGCTTAGGATAAGACAAACCCAACTTTGAGGGGGCAAAACCCAGACAAAGGGCAACATAGTATACTTGAGAATGAATAGTTTATCAAAGCAATCGACAACGCCAGCGATCCCCTTCTGGCCTGCCAAGTGTGCGAGCTATGGTGTTCTCTCTTTCAAGAGAAAGGCCTAGGCAGTGAACTTCTTCTTTGCGAGTCGATGACAAATCGAACTATATGTTTGCCGCTGTGTGAACTGAAATTATTGTAGGCTATTGTAGCAATATAATATTAAATTCCTTATAATTTTAGAAAAAAACTGTCTTTAGTGCAAGTGTAGTATAGTATAATGATACGTTAGCTAGTCCACGAACACGTACCGTGTGTTGTGACACCGCGTTGACACCGCGTGACACCGCGTTGAGCGCGTACCTAAAAAATCTTCTATGAGATTTTTGAGTCAAGTCTTTTTAAACAAGCGTTCAACGTGCATTTAACTCTTTTGTCTAGTCTATGATAAATAAGTAACAATAAATTTCATATGTATTAACTATGCTGGTCTACGATTCACTAGCACATAATAAATGCCAAAAGTAAAATTATGCTTTTATTTACCCATGGATAACCTGTGGTCATGATAATATCAATGTCTATGCTTTGCTTAAAACAAAACTAAACATAGCCTCAACTAAAATATATATCGAGGGCGATATAACTAGCGCACGCAAGACTACATAGTCATCGCGGAAATCCCAAGCAACTGGTCAGTTTCCCACGAAGGGCTGAAGGGCACCTAATGTGACTTGACGAACGGGGAATAAACTTACATCAGTAATACCATTTGTCCCCGTACGGGTAGTACTATTATTTTCTTCTGTGTACCCGTACCCACTAACAACTTCAACGCCTGCCTGTCGCTCGGGATCCAAGCGCATCGCTCATTCCACTACATTAACCAAACAAGATGTCAGTCTTTAGTAATGCTAATACCTATCCCTTATCTGGTGAGTCATACTATGTAAAACTAAAATTACGTTTCAGCAAAATAGCAACTCCTAAGTACATAATATTGGGTTTTCGTAGACGGGGCTATTCTTGTCTACAACTGCTACGCCGTAGCAGATGTCTACAACACAATGCACGAAACGTATTTGGAGAGGAAAAATTTCTTTATATACAAATATATATATAGGTATGTTGCTTAGTTATGATTTCACGATATCTAATTTTATACAAAATAGTTTTCTTTTTAGATGTCAGCGGTGAAGCTAAAGATAGAATGGAAAAATTAAAATTAATTATCGTGCTTTTCACCCATAAGATAATATAAGTATTACATACTTCAAGTAGTAAATGTACTGTTTATAATATAAAACATAATACTACGTGAATTACGAAAGGTACCTATATGATACGAAATAACGAGCTGTTCGTTAGCGCCAAGAGCAAAAAGTAGAGCAACATATTTTGTAGAATAATTGCTTTCATAATTCCTAAAGGCGAATGCCCAGCCACAGTAAGTACATATTTATGCATGGTCACGCTAGCTAGAAATGCATATAGTTGCATGTTATGATTTCACCACCATTAGCTAATAATTAATATGACTTTCTACTCAGTGCACAAATAATGGTAATTTGTGAGTTTTTATAACAGAAATGACTATTTAATGAGTTTCTTTGCTCGAGTTATTTTGCATCAGAAATGCCGCAGGTAACTTATTCCAAGGTTGTAGGGGGTTGGTTGGTCTCTTATAGTACATAATTTGATTTTTGTTTAATATTTTACTCTTGCACTAGCCCAAATTATACTTTAAGACGTCTTCTCAACCTCCCGTAGGTTGTCTGGTAGAAAAAGTAATTCATTTACAGCTCATATACGTCCCGACCGAGAGGGATACTTATACATAATATTTTTTGTTCAACTTTTTTATTTTGTGTTGTCCAGTATATTCATAATTATTTATATTGATTAATTATATCGGTTTGTCACAAATAACCACACATAGATATGAGATGTATTTGTGTTTATGTTTTTCGACTTCCTTGAATATGCCAATGGTTTATGTAGGTAATTGTGGTAAATACCACACAAAACTCAAACAACGTCAAACAACGATAGTGAAGTTTCTTTTGACCTTTCGTTATGTGAAGTAAATCTACTTGGTTGACTATAGCCGCGATTAGACTACACAATTTGTTGGACACTTTTTCAGTTAGGATCCTTAGTAAGGACAAGTGTAATTGCAGTTAGTGTCCTAATTATCGGAGCCTTACTGCAATTACACTTACTTCAATTTGTAGAACGTCAATTTGTCGGTGGCTAACAATTTGTGTAGTCTAATCGCGGCTTATAGCCTGTCCTGTCCATAATACAATAATATAGAATAATCCAATCAATACTAATGAATTCTGGAGTGTTTAGAGACGTAGGTACGTAAACTAACAAATAATGGCTAAACTAAAGAATTATTGTAACTCAATCTTGTATTTAATAAATATAGCTTTACAGAATTAAAGAAGGGTCAGACGTCCCGTGATCATGCTGCATGCAACTGCATCTAACGATATATCGGGCGGGCACTCACACAAAAAAAACACCACGGTAATTATCCCGTTTTAAATCATATAATATTTAGTAGAAGAGTTCGTCAGATAGCGCCCTTTTCTTGTAAGTGAGTTCCTCCAGAGAGATTGAAAAACTAATAAATAAGTAATAAGTAGCGGTGTGATGTGGTGAATCATGGACCAGACGTCTTAAATATTCCTTTCTTATGACTAACATAATATTGCGCCGCACCGCAATTCCTATTTAAAACCGGTCGAGAGTGATAAAAATGAAAGGACTTTGTTATTCGTGCTGTACTGGACATGATGACTAATGGTCATTATTACATAGAAATTCCTTAATGCTTTTAACATAAACCACTAAACTGTAAACAGAACAACATTAAATAAAACATACCTATTTAAAATTATCGCGTAAAGACCCGTAAAAAGACAAAATATCATTAATAAAGTAATTACTGAATAATCAGTAAAATATTTAACACTAAGAATTATTTTAAATTCTCAGAGATTACGAGTAGATAGATTTATCTATGTTTGAATTGCGAAAGGAAATGGAAATAATCCAAAACTTTTTGAGTCTAATTTAAATATTTAAGCTTCACAAAATAGTCTTTCCGGACCATGGTAGAGGTTGAACTTCTGAATTTCTGAAATAATTTATTTACTAATTATTACTTACTAATATATCTAGAGCAGCGGTTCTCAATCTTTTTTGGTGACGGAACCCTTTTGAAAAGCAAAATACTTGACGGAACCCTACAATAAAACAACAGTTTCCAAAAGTGTATTCATAAGCATAATAAAAGTACAATGTAACAGTCACAAGTAGATATCAGAGAGATATCAAACTTTGTATCAAAATCTATGTGGGGGACGTCTGTAAGTGGCGCAGACGCGTGATCATCTCCCGGTATAGGAACTATTTCACCCCTAATCCCAGTCTGATGATGCCACTCATCCGTTTGTAGTACCTAAGCTTTCCCTCCTATCCGCGCGCATCGCCTTCAAGAATGTGTCGCGCGGTCCGCTTCCCTTGGCCCCCAGTCGCAAGTACGGTAACCGGGGATGCGCGGAGTGCGGACGGACGAGCCGCGGGCGGATGGCCACGGTGTCAGCTAGGTGCCTCTACCGGGCCCCCACCCCGCAAGCCCGCCGCACCGCCCCAGCCCGCCCTACACCCGAAGGATTTGAGAGCTTGCCCTACAGTTTTCCCTCCTCTATCAGGTTCGCGAGGAGTAGTAGTTCTGCCTCTACTCAACATCATGGCACCATCAAGGTGCTCTGGTTTTACTGCTGCCCCTGCGTTGCGTCATCCCCTCAAACCTACTGGTAGCCCTACAAAATCTTTAAGATGTTTCCTAACGTTGTTGGTTCAGCTAATTCGTTCATTTCTATCCTGTCTGTACCTATAATCTCCCATCTGGGCATCGAAATTATTGGACACTCTGCGAGGAAGTGTTGTTGTATCACTATGATCATTACTAAAACCTACCATTATACTCTTCCCGAAATTTAACATTCGTCTCATCTTAAAGCCAAAATTTTTGAAGTTTCACTTCTACCACGTGTGAATTGTACACATGACCTTTTTTTCTAAATTCTCGCGGAACCCCTACAGAAGTATCGTGGAACCCCAGGGTTCCGCGGAACACACTTTGAGAATGGCTGATCTAGAGTTTACTAACAACAAAGAAGTTTATAATAGTAGTCCAACAATCAAAAACTGCCACCCACAAACCGCCAGCCAAGCTTGGGAGTAAAATAATGTTACAGATGGGCAAAGATAACATTGGCTACAGGCTACACCTCCCTTTTGAAAAGAGAGGCTTTGTTTCCAGAGTTTTTAAATGTATACATAATTATAATTACGAGTATATTTTAACTACTCACGACATATCTAAAAATAGACCTCCGATAGAACCATAAATTTCAAATAACAACTTATTCTGGCAAGTCAAGTTTGATTCGATAAGAGTATTGACTTCACTAGCTTTAACGAAATTAATTCACACTGGTCAAACATCGTCTGCGCCAGACGAATACCAAGCGGAAACTATTATGTTATTTCAACTAAATCACTTAGAATTTCAGCTAGAACTAGAGTAGGTACCTATTTTAGCACTTTAATTTTTGTAATCCAAAATTTCACTCGGTTTAACCATTTGTGCTGTTTTGGTATTAATTCTGTGTCACGATCAGTGGCGGTTGTACCTTAAGTGCGCTCGTGCGCTGCACCACCATTTTCAAAATTATTTAAAATACCTAGATTACTATAAACTTTCACAACAATTAGGTATCCATTCATACCGGCATTCTACAAAAAAATCATAAAACATCACATTGTTATCGTACGTAACATCTGTTTTACGATCATATGCGAGTCAAGTAGTTCTAGTTGCTACTGTAAAGAAATTAGATCTCATTATTGCTTAAACAAAAATGTCTCCGTGCGCTCGGTAAAGCGCACGCAGACAGCTCCTACAACTTGTATGAAACGCGATGCAAACTGCCCGGCGCGTGAGACGGAAGATGCTTGGTACAAAATGTATTGGAATTTTTGGATAGTTCGTGCGCCGCACGCGCGACCGCTTCCGAAAATTACCGAGAGAATACGGAAGTTCGCGCTCGTATGACCCAAGGCCTTGACCCCCCTTGCTTGACTTGACCGTACACTTGTCAAGTGTCACTGTTTGCCAGTAATCTCGCGCGTGTGCATTAATTTGTTTTGGTAAAACGTTATTCATTACTTGTTTACGAAAAATTGGTACGAATTATGTGCAAAAAAATGAGTGTTTAAAGTAATATATATTGACTTTATTAAAAACAATAGGACCTAACAAAATAAACTGGATATTAAATCAGCGGGACCGCCTTGGTTTTTCTTAATCTAAGACAAGAGTGTAAAACTAAAAATAAATCGTTCATTGGATGGAACTTTCAAAAGTGAAATGTATGATAAAAAGAAGTGGTTACCTATGTGAATGTGAATTGGTTTGTTTTTTTTGCTTACCCTGTGTTATTTTTGGTGGAGAAGCTAGGTATTTGGACGGAAACAGGAGTCAACTTTTATTTCGTAATTATTCCCTAAAATACGCATAAACATATTTATGCAGTGCACCACCGGGTCTGTGAGGCACCAGCCGCCACTGGTCACGATTTGGAAATTAATATTAAGATAGAAAACGAAAATCAACTTTTAAGCAATAGGTCAGTAGCAGCCCAAAATTCATTCATGCATTCATTACTTTTTCCATCCAAATAATCATCTCATCTCGACTTCATATCGTTTGTTCATTATTTAACACTACTGTATCGGAACACTACACTGTACTGTAGTGCATTGTGCCAATGTTCTAAAGTCGATAGTTCCCAAGAAATCCCCTTTTTAGCTGTAATTCGAAATGAAGATCGAATCGAACGCACAACTAGTCTAAGATCGATAGTAGCTTCAGAATGGGTCATCTATTAACAAGCAAATTGCATGAAAATGTATAGGAAGACTTCAACTGTGTTAGATACATAAATAAGGGTACAAAGAATAATAACAGTATTACGTATTATCGTGCAGTAATGCAGGGCCGGTGCATTTGTGAATCAATCAAATATTGATTAATGTGCATAAAGCCATAAAAATAGCCTAATAACTATATTTATGGCTTTATACTATACTACAGTCACTGTAGTACTTAGCATACTACTATTCTATGCCGACCATCTATCCCACTTACTAGCAATTGAAATAACGAAATATATACTTTTCGACAAATGTTCATAAAGGGAAACTGACATCTGCTCATTATACAATATAGTAATACTGATTTATAGACAAGCTGTTCCATGCAATTTCTACCTACCCGGCTTGCACCTCTTCGCCGACGCCATTTTGAATCGAAAGCACAGAAGCTGGTACTGTGATTGAAGTATATAAAAGTACTAACCCGTACGAAACCCTACCCTCCCCCTTCATCTATCGTACCAATACCTTGCCGCCCTGACTGCTGCCCCGGTAAGGTTACAAAGTTTTATTAAATTTTTCCCGTATGGTGCAGTACTATTATTTTCTTCTGTGGTATGGTTTTATCCGCACATATGTCTCACATTCTTCATATTAAACCCATAGAGATAGATTTTTATTTTTTTATTAAATCAATTTTTAAATTCGAATTGTCAACTGCGTGGAAAACCCAACCCAATCGGTCGTTTCCTATAAACATTACGGCACAAAGGTTTTTTTATTAGCAACGCGTCATTGCAGTTTCCTTGAATTTTAAAACAACTATTTACACTACACGCTATAATTATATCGCCTGACTGCCTTACTATAATATCCGCTTATGTGGTTAAATACATTAACATACGTTTTGAAAACCTCTGTGTTATAGCCATTTTTTTATCAATAATTATGGTAACATGACATATTTACTCGTCTGCTCTACAAAAAGTTGTTGTTTTTCAAATCATATCTTAGATAGTTACCTGTACGATATGACGTGCAATTTATCGAAAGTTCTTACGCAGATAAATTTCACTATCTGATATGTACTTAACTATCGCTAGCATCACATAATAATATATGCAGCTACAATTGATAGATTTATTTAATTTTACAACTAGGACATTAATTCTTTATTATATAGATACTTACGGTGCAAACAAGTACAGACTTGAGTAAGTTATTTAGTAAGGCTTCATATAAGCTAGTTTTAGTATTTAGTTCCCTGGTCAGCAGTCTTACTTGCATATCGTTAACAATGAAAGGTTACCTGTAGTGAGGTTATTTTTTCAGGAAATGAGACATTTCTAGTTCTATTAAATAAAATCTAGTTATAACAAGCTTTAAAGGTAATATGTCGTCGGCTTAAGTCGCAAAGCTCTTAACTCCGTCACACCAAATTTTACAGGAGACACAAAAAACTTAACTATGAAAAAAATTGTATGAAGACTTGTTTTGTTTTTTTTTATAAACAATTATAGTAGCAGGTAGAAATCAGATTTCGAGAAAATAATCGAAGATAAGTCAGTTTAAGTAAATAAAAATGGAGTTACGAGGTTTTACTAAAATAATACTAACATTTTGTAGGAATTAAGTGTTTTGCTACATGAATAAACGGTTACCAAATCGATTCAAGATAGGATTTCAATGACCGTGACCTACAATAGATTTCAAGTTTAGGTAAGTTTTCAAGGGACATTTCTTTTATGGACTGTTTACGCTGCTGCCAGTTCCTTTTTCCTAACAAAGGAAAATAAACGAGACGACAAGACGAGGCATTAATGTAAATGGCGAGTAGGTATATCTCACACCTTTGATTCGCCGACGACATAGTTATAATGGCTAAGTCGTTGCAGGAGCTCCAGATCATGCTGACCAGCTTGAATTAATCCTCTCGACGAGTTGGTCTTTGTATGAACTTGGACAACACAAAACTTATGTTTAACGCGCATTTCGTACCTGGATCGATTATCGTCGATAGAATACCTCTTGAAATTGTCAATTATTATGTCTACCTTGGACAAAGTAATCAAAGTACCCAGTTGGGTAGAAACTAGATACTTCGTGAGGGAAGCCGATAAAGAATTCAATTAGACTGGGCAACTTATCACTGGTCAAATACAAAAGTCTTCACATCCATCATGACCTACGGTGCTGAAACGTGGACACTGACTGTGGTACTAGTCCTCATAATAATTTAAAGTTGTTCAGCGAGCTATGCAGAGGACTATGTTCGAAGTTTCTCTGATGGATAAAATCCGAAACTAGGAAATTTGTTGGAGAACCAATGTAAACGACATAACCACTCAAATAAGCAAGCTAAAGTGGCAGTTAACTGGTCACATTTGTCGCAGAACCGATAATCCATGAATTTTACACTTGAGGCAGTGGCTGAATGGGGCAAAGCCAATCTTGTGAGATTCAATGCCAACAAAACGCAGGCGTGTCTTTTCTCCCACATTCCGTTATACACCTTTGCCGATGTCTAAACACCTAGAGCTTCTTGGTGTGAGGCTCTCCCCAAACATTAGTTTTGAGGAGTCCATCGAGGCCGCTAAAAACTTGGTGTCCTTTTTAAGGTCCGGCGGTATTACTCCAGAATAGATGCTCCAGTTATACCAAGCACAAGTTCGTTCATGCATGGCGTAGGTACTGCTGTCGACCGATTCAAGGGCATCCAGCTGATACTTGGCAGAGCCATCCTGCCAAGTATCAGCTGGATGCCCTTGGATCTGTGGACCGTAAAGCTTGAAGACTCATTGGCGAATACCAACTTGCAACGACCAACTAAGACCAAGCTTCAAAGCTTGAAGCATCGACGAAAAGTCGCCAGCCTCTCGGTTTTCATAAGGCGTATCATGAGGAGTATTGGGGAGTGTTCTCAAGCACTTCACGAACTTATTCCTCCAACCAGATTCGGTTACCAGTATACGGGGCGCCGTAGGAAAACCCACCCACATGTAGTCAAATTCCCCTTAGTTTGCACTAAGCGCTTTGCGTCTTCCTTTTTGATGCGTACAGCCAGAGAATCGTACAACCTGGGTGTCTTCGTCGAGAGTGAATAGGCATTTTCTGGGTGAGCGTGTTCTATCATCGGCCACGTCGTCGCTTTCCACCAGGTGAGACTGGTCAAAGGCAAGCCCATATTTAATAAATAAAAATCGCTGGAGTAAGCAGGTTCTGCACTGAAGATCACGTCTAGGTAAACGAAGTGTAGAACGCCCATGGCTAGATGTAGTGACGATGATCTGAAAAAGAGGCCTAGAGGAGTGGACTGTCGTTGGCTGCTAATGATGATGATCAAAGGTTTCGCTGTACGTCGAAAAATCTTTTTTTGATACCTGGTTTACTCTCAATTTTACAATCAATAGACATCGTTAAAATGCTTGGTGATGACGGTTTATTATCAGTTTCAGTATCTCACATAATAATCGTCTTTCACTATTTGTTTTAGAGGATTTATTGGTGGTAACAGTGATTCTTAGGGCATCTCGAACAGTACTGCGCGGGGGACTTACGTGGTTTGCTTTAACAAAATGGCGTGCCTGGAGTTGCGAGGTTTTCTATTTAGGGTTTTAAACAGTAACGGATTTTTTGACGTTTATAAGAGTTTTTCTATTGATGCGTTCAGAAATTCTCTATCGAATGGTATCAAAATGTCGATTTAGGAAAAAATTGGAGTTAAGTGGTTTGCGACTTAAGCCGACGAGTGTGGTGTGGTGTGAGAACATATTATATACAAAGTAAAAAATATTTTATATAGGTAAGTACGTATAATCTTTTTGGTAAAGATGCTCGGCTTTTGTCCATAGAGCGAAAAAGGAAATCTGGTTAATATTAATAAGAACCTGATTTGAAGAGCCAACTTTAGGTTATAATTTATAAAATTTTAATATTAAGGCATATTTAGCTTTAAAAGCTTAATCGTTAACAGGCCACATGTTTCCACCGAGGGCCTCGAGCTATCCTGAATCAGAAAAATTGTATTGTAGTAACTTAAATATGGTGAAATGCACTCGTGCCACAGATTAATAAATAGTTACTAACGTAACTCGTGCCTCGCATGCGTAATTTGTAGGGTTCCTTCAGGCGTGCATCAGTGTTTCCGCCGCAATCCCAACGTTATGTCACATTCACATAACCACCCATATTACACTTCAAATTACTGCTTTGACTGTCGATGCATAAATAATTAAAAAGCTACCAAATACGAACTACCTTCGTCTGAGCAGAGGGATTTTGGTAGTAGGTACACCCTTGATTATTACTACCACTTTATCGATATGTGTATGTTTTATATTATTTTTAATATTTCTCAGTTTTGCTGCAGAATTATTTACATGAAGCCTTATTTTAATATTTATTTAAAAGGTAGGCAAGCTACGATTTGTACAAGTAACTAATTTAAATAAACAATTAGTTATCATAAAACGAGTACAATCATTTTAAATTTTCCAAGACATACTTAACGATCTGAAAATTTTTTCCAGTCCGGTGAAGCTTGATTTGTCGTACCTTTTCGACACAAGCATAGGTCAATTCAAAAAAAAAAAAAAAAAAAAACAGATCTGAAATTCAAGTAACGATCGACCTCGCAAACCCTGATGTCGAGGCATTAACCAGCCATAGGCCTCTCAAATTGCCAAAAAATAATCTCGAATTACGTAGCATACTAAAATATACCATAAGGTAAAGTATAGCCAACGAAAACTAAATTTCAATTTCCACGGAAAAGTTACAGTCAAATTAATCATCGTAACACTTGCACCCTCTGTTGTTCGTGACACGGATATTACACGCGATGTTGTGTAGTGTTCTACTTCCATCCCTCCCTCTATAAAACCAAATAGATTACTATATTCAAACAAATTTGACCGAATGTTTATTTACGTCATAAAACTTTAGTTTTCCAAAGAAGGCAATTTGACCTGAGCGCAGACGCTCTGGCTCTGTCTGAGTCAAGTCAAGATGGGCGCGCCGCTGATGTGAGCACTGATGCTCTCTTTGACACGGGGTAATTTAGTGCCGAAAAGCTATTTGAACTAAAAACTTATAATCTGGGAAGAAGGTATATCATAATAGCAACACTAGAATGTAATAGAGAAAATTGGTTCTTTCTCTCTCTCTCGTTTCCGCTCTAGCGAGCGACATTACGTTGTTTTGTGCTCTGTAATTAATTTGAACTGAATAAACCTGAAATAACCTCAAGAAACCTTGTTTTCTTAACACCGCTTATTCGTCTAATCGTTTTCAATTGTTTTAATAAATAAGCACATAAGGATGTTTTAGGTCTACCGCCAAAGCACTGTAAGATGGCAAAAAAAGAAAGGTAAAACAGACAGTTTACAGACGGGGGAGAAAATTGTGTCTCTGCCATTTACATTACAGACCTATTCAACAAAATGAATCTACTCTCATGGTCTATTATTGATCTGTTTTTCTCAATTCCTGTATACCAAAACTGGGGGGACTAGAAGAACCCCCTGAGATTAAAACAATCAGACCTTACTTATATTCGATGGCATGGGCCCAGTACGAGTAGGTCGATTGTACAACATTTGAATTAGTGCGAAGAGTATGTAGGTACTTACCTTAAAATGCATTGAATGCCGTTTCCAGATGTATACAGTTTGTTTCCTGATGCTATTTTCCTTATGTGAATAAACGGAAACGTGTTTTTTACTTCATGGATAATATGCGTGGTTAAATTAAATTCAAGATAGGGAAATAGGGAAAAATATATAGGGAAATACATTACATTACGTTCGTAGCCATTATTTTTACCTCTCGAAAGGGCGTCAGTGGATGCTTATTTACATAACAGTAACTCTAGTAGCTCTATTTTCGGAGAATTTTTATATTTAACTGTCAGTCAATTGATATTGAAGTAACTAACCAATAATTAGTTAGTCCATGATTTGAAGAGTTGTGACGTCATACTGCGTCAATGACGCCTTGGCATTCCGAATGGTAAAGTAACATTGGTTTCATTACACAGACCTTGGCTGGCTGCGGAAAGTATGTACATATTATATACATACTATATAGCATTGGTTAGCAATTGGACACTGCTACCGCAAAAAACAGACATAATACAATAAAATATGCTGGTTTCTATTCACAAACACAATTGTATTGTAGGCATTTTGTCAATCGCTTATTGTTAAGATAATTTATTTCAACCGTACCTGAGTAAAATCAATAAAGTTACAAATTATAGAAAAGGCGGTGGTTAAGAATAGGAGGGAGGTCTGCTAAAAATTAAAAACAAAATATGTAATATTATTAGACAAAGCACAAACTTGAAAAATGGCGGCGCGAGGCGGTAGAGAAAGGTTATCTAATTGTAAAACACAAACCAACTAAATACCAAAAATCAAGCTTTCATCATTGATACCATAAACCGGCAATCAAAGCAGGTATGTTGAGATTACTTAAAGATAAGTACTTGTTTACTCATATTTATCTTAACGTCGCGATATAAAAATAGCAACTGAAAAACAAGATATATTTGATGTAGTTGTATAACTCCAAAAATATAGATCGGTATGACAAGCAAACTGCCGCCCGCGCATCTCGAGGCTGCAGCAAGGCCAAGGCCCGGCTTTAACATGCAAATGATGGCAGTGTGGTGCAAATGGCCGCCGCTAATCGCCCTGCTAATGGCCTGCTCACCATATACTCTGGTGAAACTAGTACTTATCCCTGAAACATCTATGCTATACACTATACAGTTCACACCACACAAACATCAGACATAAATTTCGTGATTCATCTCTCTTCATGTTCAAATTAATGATGTCATTCTCGCTTATCTGTGTGTGACCGATATATCATCCTGCTCTTTCTACAATAATACATATTTTTTTATGAAACGTTCTACATGTAAATATTATCTGGCTAATTTCAAAATAAATGACTCATCTAGCTCTATCAATTTCCATTGTCGTCATCACAGATTGAGGTAACCGACAGAATATAATGTGATTCATCAAAAGTTTCAATCAAATCTAAGGACGCATGTATCGAACGTAAAACTTTTACTTACTCTCTCGCGAGGGGTGCGAAGTCGAAGGGGACCGAGGGTGGCTTAGCTTTGGTCCAGGCGGCTGTCGGTGTTTTGCGATTTTGAGAGTTTCATTAATGAGTGTGAGGGAGATGGAAGATGGCTGGTGAGGGTGAAGGGCGCAGTATCCTCGGCGCCCGTGGAGTTGGCTCGCCGCCCGGCCTGCGTGCCAACAACCCGTACCATGCCTCACCACGTGCTACCAGACAAATTGTTGTCTAGTTTATTTCTAGCTGCGAAAGAATCTTGAATTTCCAGAGGATTATAGGACAAAATACTGCGGACAAACATTTTTTCTTGCTGACAGCAAACGCTTAAAGAACATGAAATATTTTAAATTCAACCATCATACTGTAACTGCACCTGTCCTCTATTAAAAATATAAAATAAATAAAATCCCTTCGCAGGAATTCTACTCTATTTATATTTTATCTAATTGGCCTTTGTAATCGTCTAGGGTAGGATCCGTTCTACGCCTTGTGAGTAATATCCCATTTTCTTTTAGATATCACAGTGTTTCCGTTCTCAATGCCTCTATTGTAAACAGCGGGCTGAATTCTGTCTGATACCTGAACATCGTTATCCTAATAAGAACTACCAACGTCAGTTGTGAATAATATATGAAAGTTTATAAAATGGGTTGGGCAGGACTATCAACAAGAAAAGCTATTCATCAGTCGCTAGACTGCAATCCGCTTCCTCATCTTCTAATCCTTTAATTCGGTAAGCGTGTGCCAATACACTTACTATATGTCTCTAAATGGACAAAATTCCCAGTAAGAGTGTGTGCCAATACACTTACCAGTCGCAACATCATCAACAACTGTAACTCAAACGCCTCTAGAATACTGTCGTATAGTCTCTCTAATGATACTGCTATTCATACAATATTCCTTTCATCGCACCGGGAATATCTGGTCTCGGAGGCTCAAATCCACTAAAACATACATAGATATATATTTTTTCAAGTGAAAGAAAAGGGCAGGCCGTAGCCCGCCCTTACGAAGATCTCTATCCCAAAGGACAATGCCATCTGATCTCCCGGTGCGACCGAGGTCGATTGGTGCGGATTGTGAGTCCGATTGTTGCAGGGCTTACATGGCGAACCAATACCTGTTCGTTGCGACCGTAGTCGACAAGCTACCGAGGTAGGCGCTCGCAAAATGGTTTGGAACCATACGTATCAGGGCTTACAATGGAGTACAAAGCCTGAACGTTATAAGATGACCGTAGTCTACGAGCTCCCACCACGGCAAACGCTTGTTACCTGTATAGGGAATATGATATAATTTGGGTATGTTTAAAGACCACACACGTCTAGCAATTATGGAAGCCAATCCAAGCTTTCCACCAAGGTGGGCCGCTAAGCGTTCGAGTAGGAGTTCATATAGAAATACAACCTCCTAGCTTCTTGAACGTCAGTCCATAAAGAGACGATAGCTGAATAAGCCGGCCTCTCTACCATACTGTAACGGCAACTGTATACGGGAACATCGTATAATAGATTCCGAAGAACCTAATGTTACTGCATGTTAAGATTAGCTACGCTATTCCAACATCGCGTTTTCTCTCCACAGCCATTCATTCTCAAAGCCTCTCCACAGACAATATGCCTTGGAGGAAGACTGGTGTACGTCTCCAATCCAGTATATAGGAATAACATGGAAGTTGTACATCGTCTAAGCTTCATCACAAACTAATGAATCAGCCAACTTCACTTTCTCCATGCAGACCTAAATACTTTGATTAATTGGAAACCTACGATAGTCCAGAAACACCTCGTCTTCAAGCGTCAGACAAGATGAAGTCTCTATCCGGCGTCGGCGTGATTTACTAAAGTTTTAGGGAAGTCTAAGCTTCCACCGCGGGCGACGATGTGTAAGAAGTTTTTCCTAGAAATATTATATTTTGATGCGAGTCTATCTTTCGACCGACTTATACTCATCATGGTTGTAAGATAGGAATGACTTGCAAACACCCAAACTCTAGCAATCGTGCACTTTCTATAATTATATACTAATGTCTGCCAACACCTGGGTCAAGCTCCAAACACCCATAGAAACTTATCTACCACCTTCTAAGCGTTTAGGACGTCGACAATCGTACTGAGACCGTAATCCCGACGAAAGACGCAAATTTCGCAAACAACGCCTAGCACTCTGAAAATAGCAAATTTTCACATATTTTTGAGAGTTGAACTATTTCTAGCCCAATCCCAGAGCGTTTTCATACTTATCTTTTACTAAGTATTTTTCATGCTTTTCGACATCGGCCCTCGCTATGTGCTACTGACCGACGCTCTCACCACCATATATACGGACGACACGAAACGAAGGTGCGCGGCCAAAAATATAAAAACTTGCTCAAACTCATAATTTAGATAGTGTCGCTTATCCTGATTCCAAATCAGTAATCAGAATTGCGCTATCTATTTTAGTTTAGAAGTTATTAAGGAATCGGCTGATTTCAATACAGGAACGTATAAAGTACTTAGGAAATTTCAATTCAATACAGGAACGTATAAAGTAAAAAGGTAAATTTCCAAAAGGTTTTCTATTTGTTACATTCGACCTGTATTGAACATATTTGATTATAATAAGCTCTTTACAACTTAGTTCTATGTATTTGAGATTAATTATTCGATTTTAGAGATTTATAGGAAAATTTTATTATTGTGCTTTCTACGCTAAGGAAAGACCTCCAAAACATTTCATTGTCTTTTTAGGCTAGGGGCGGGTCGGTACATCCAGCCCCCAAAATTTGTCGTAATTTACTGAAGATAAATTTTCAAAGCTCAAACTTTTAGGCTTATATGTTTCCCCCACTCGAGGTACTCCTACTTTATTTATCATCAGCTCATCTTCAACATTCTTAGCTTCCAACTAGTTCCAGCACTTAGGAATATTTCTCCAATCTCTCGAATCTCATAATCAATCTTCAGCATAAGCCTGCCACCGTCACTCCCATTCCTCACTAAGTCCCTTGATCGCCCATAGTTATCAAGTGCATGATGAGCTACACCCGTCAACCACAGTCGTTTCTAAGAACCTCGTGACCATTGAAGTTTCTTAGGCATAACTATTGCTTCATATTACAAACTACAACAGCTTCCCTCGCTCGAGGTACTCGTATATAGTCTCTCCGTCCGTTTCGTCCTCATTCAATACAGTATCACACAATGAGTCTAAGAACAAGCATGAATGCAGTTCTTCTCACTGTCTGACACCCATCATAAAACTCATTATGGTTAAGGTGAACTTGGTTTCTATGCATCGCTATTCTACCGGAAGAGGCCTGATCCAGACGAGTACTTAAACCCCTGTGATAGACTTGCTAGGCTTACCGAAAATGTGTAGAAAAAGAAACCGAGTAAACCTGCGTCTAATTCCACCACCACGGCTTCATTAATGTCTGCATCCACAATAAATTTTATAATTTTCTTGCAAGTCCACTCTGCAGCTAAATCTGTCTTACAGTGGCTAGACCAGTCATTCAAAGGCGGCGGCCTATAAAATGACAAGGGAGGTTGGTAAAGCTCCTGTGACACGGGAATTTCCACTCTTCCCAGATCAACCAAACCAAGTCGATCCTTTCGATCTGCTGAACATGACAATCTTAAATTATCAATATTTTTCAAAACCCATAGGGCTTCCTCCCCACTTTATCAAATCTCGCTACCTAGTGATTAAGTCGACCTCCATGACAGTGCTAACAACAACAAAACGCTTGCACCTGTGAAACTCAATTCAGTCAACACAACGATCTCGGCTTTGACAACAAACCTGCTAAACTCAGTCTTAGAGAACAATACTCGATAACACTCTGTAAAGCCTGAATGTTGTCTTATGTCTGTAATCCCAATCCTCACCTGGAGGTTTGTTTTTGTTACAACATTTATCCACAGCGGCCTTCTCCGCATCTCTTCTATCCTGTAGACAGAGATTCTAAGCTCAGAAAGCGTGGACCTCCTTGATCGTCCACACACACACAACATTCCCTGTTATCGCTCATATCATAAGAGTTTCAATACTCATCTCCAAGCGCTCAAAATGATTTTTCCCTATCCTAACATCTGTAATCTAACATCGAAAAACCTAAAGTAAATTAGCCTACCTCATATTCCCTTATCTTCCCTACAATCTATTCTACTTCAGTGCTACCTTTGATCTCAGCTTATTGGTTAGCACATCTAACAGTTTATCAAATTATCATGCCGATAAACTTCACCTAATAATTATCTATCTAACTTGAGACCATCGTTTCACATATGTCTCCTGTCTGACCCATCATTCAATGTGCTTTTAAATTCCAGTATAAGATTAAGCATCATTTAGATCCCAGCAGCCCCCCGCCTTTAGATCTTCCAGACAGCCCCCATCCTTCTGATTTCTAAGAGAACTAACAGCCCCCAGTCTTTACAAGTTTTGTGCTTCTGCACAGGATTATGCCTTCATAATCTCAATTTCAACATATAGGATTCGACTAGGAGTCTCCAACTTCATCTATCGACACTATCTAATTCTACGAAATACATCGTCACTAGTCTGCCTCGAAAGATGCATGTCCATCCGTTGGCCGAACCTAATGTTTTTGCTAGAGCCATCTCTATAACTTCCCTCTCTTCATCAATGTTTGCGGTTTTAATTATACAGAATTACAACTTCCTCACTGTTACTTCTAACCTGCAGTCCCAACATGCTGCAAACCGAAAACTATCAGCTCACTACACATCAAAACCCGGCTAAATACTTTGGCACTTCAAACTTCCACACTGTACGATATCTTTCCATTTCACGAGCAACAAATTGTGGCTTTCGCCACCTCTTACTCATTTCTCAATTTGCCTGTGCCGTTCCGTGTACCATCTATCAGATAATAAACATCCTGGTCACGGCACCAAATTGAAACTGCACCTGTCCTCTATTAAAAATATAAAATAAATAAAATCCCTTCGCAGGAATTCTACTCTATTTATATTTTATCTAATTGGCCTTTGTAATCGTCTAGGGTAGGATCCGTTCTACGCCTTGTGAGTAATATCCCATTTTCTTTTAGATATCACAGTGTTTCCGTTCTCAATGCCTCTATTGTAAACAGCGGGCTGAATTCTGTCTGATACCTGAACATCGTTATCCTAATAAGAACTACCAACGTCAGTTGTGAATAATATATGAAAGTTTATAAAATGGGTTGGGCAGGACTATCAACAAGAAAAGCTATTCATCAGTCGCTAGACTGCAATCCGCTTCCTCATCTTCTAATCCTTTAATTCGGTAAGCGTGTGCCAATACACTTACTATATGTCTCTAAATGGACAAAATTCCCAGTAAGAGTGTGTGCCAATACACTTACCAGTCGCAACATCATCAACAACTGTAACTCAAACGCCTCTAGAATACTGTCGTATAGTCTCTCTAATGATACTGCTATTCATACAATATTCCTTTCATCGCACCGGGAATATCTGGTCTCGGAGGCTCAAATCCACTAAAACATACATAGATATATATTTTTTCAAGTGAAAGAAAAGGGCAGGCCGTAGCCCGCCCTTACGAAGATCTCTATCCCAAAGGACAATGCCATCTGATCTCCCGGTGCGACCGAGGTCGATTGGTGCGGATTGTGAGTCCGATTGTTGCAGGGCTTACATGGCGAACCAATACCTGTTCGTTGCGACCGTAGTCGACAAGCTACCGAGGTAGGCGCTCGCAAAATGGTTTGGAACCATACGTATCAGGGCTTACAATGGAGTACAAAGCCTGAACGTTATAAGATGACCGTAGTCTACGAGCTCCCACCACGGCAAACGCTTGTTACCTGTATAGGGAATATGATATAATTTGGGTATGTTTAAAGACCACACACGTCTAGCAATTATGGAAGCCAATCCAAGCTTTCCACCAAGGTGGGCCGCTAAGCGTTCGAGTAGGAGTTCATATAGAAATACAACCTCCTAGCTTCTTGAACGTCAGTCCATAAAGAGACGATAGCTGAATAAGCCGGCCTCTCTACCATACTGTAACGGCAACTGTATACGGGAACATCGTATAATAGATTCCGAAGAACCTAATGTTACTGCATGTTAAGATTAGCTACGCTATTCCAACATCGCGTTTTCTCTCCACAGCCATTCATTCTCAAAGCCTCTCCACAGACAATATGCCTTGGAGGAAGACTGGTGTACGTCTCCAATCCAGTATATAGGAATAACATGGAAGTTGTACATCGTCTAAGCTTCATCACAAACTAATGAATCAGCCAACTTCACTTTCTCCATGCAGACCTAAATACTTTGATTAATTGGAAACCTACGATAGTCCAGAAACACCTCGTCTTCAAGCGTCAGACAAGATGAAGTCTCTATCCGGCGTCGGCGTGATTTACTAAAGTTTTAGGGAAGTCTAAGCTTCCACCGCGGGCGACGATGTGTAAGAAGTTTTTCCTAGAAATATTATATTTTGATGCGAGTCTATCTTTCGACCGACTTATACTCATCATGGTTGTAAGATAGGAATGACTTGCAAACACCCAAACTCTAGCAATCGTGCACTTTCTATA
This sequence comes from Teleiodes luculella, assembly GCA_948473455.1. NCBI lineage: Eukaryota > Metazoa > Arthropoda > Insecta > Lepidoptera > Gelechiidae > Teleiodes > Teleiodes luculella. The sequence continues at coordinate 8,205,847 of OX419583.1, read as the reverse complement.
ATTATATACTAATGTCTGCCAACACCTGGGTCAAGCTCCAAACACCCATAGAAACTTATCTACCACCTTCTAAGCGTTTAGGACGTCGACAATCGTACTGAGACCGTAATCCCGACGAAAGACGCAAATTTCGCAAACAACGCCTAGCACTCTGAAAATAGCAAATTTTCACATATTTTTGAGAGTTGAACTATTTCTAGCCCAATCCCAGAGCGTTTTCATACTTATCTTTTACTAAGTATTTTTCATGCTTTTCGACATCGGCCCTCGCTATGTGCTACTGACCGACGCTCTCACCACCATATATACGGACGACACGAAACGAAGGTGCGCGGCCAAAAATATAAAAACTTGCTCAAACTCATAATTTAGATAGTGTCGCTTATCCTGATTCCAAATCAGTAATCAGAATTGCGCTATCTATTTTAGTTTAGAAGTTATTAAGGAATCGGCTGATTTCAATACAGGAACGTATAAAGTACTTAGGAAATTTCAATTCAATACAGGAACGTATAAAGTAAAAAGGTAAATTTCCAAAAGGTTTTCTATTTGTTACATTCGACCTGTATTGAACATATTTGATTATAATAAGCTCTTTACAACTTAGTTCTATGTATTTGAGATTAATTATTCGATTTTAGAGATTTATAGGAAAATTTTATTATTGTGCTTTCTACGCTAAGGAAAGACCTCCAAAACATTTCATTGTCTTTTTAGGCTAGGGGCGGGTCGGTACAATACAGTGCTTTTCTGAAGCCGGAACCTTGAAAATGTTAGTGTTTTTTGATTCGGTGATCCTCGTAATTTGTACAAGAAGGTATTATGATTTTCAGATATATATAACTTATTTATACTTGCGATTGTTGGCGCTTGGTGAAACTCCATTGTATTCATTATTTGTTGAAAAACACTTGTACTTGTTTCACTTATATATTTATTGGGAAACCCAACTAGTTTCCCAATAAATATATAAGTGAAACAAGTACAAGTGTTTTTCAACAAATAATGAATATTAACTTGATCATATAATCTAAATACCCATATGATTGGTAAAGGTTTCCTGAAAATGTTATCTATCGAAAATGACGCCAAAGTAGCACCTTCTATTATTATTTTTTTCCTATATGTAAACGGTAATCAAAACTCACTTTTACTGTTAAATACAGCAAAGACGGAAATGAAAATCAACTGCCCTACTAATCGAACAAAATAATCCTGCATGTTTTGTTGAGAAGTCCTTTAATGAATTTCATACATTATATTTGGATCTTTCCAAGTTCTTTTTCGAATAAATTACCAAACTCTTCGACTCTTCGTACAAAAACAGTTTCTCATCTAGGTTACAAAATAAGTTTCCGTTAAAAGCTTTTTCACATAGCCCTAACGTGCTTTGTCGTAGACACCAAAAATAGATCAAAAGCATCGGAAAAGATATATTTGTTAACGATACAGAACTGCTGCACAGTACTGAAATACTGTTTGCATAAACAATAAATAAATGCATGAGCGAATCGTTCACGAGCGTAGCTGTGTATAACAGAATCTGGGCCGGACAGGATGTAGAGAGGTCACTTTTCATTAACGTAATTATCACACGGATGAAGTTACGTCACGCATATTCCTAGGCCATAGGAAACTAATTATATTTATCAAATATTCAGAATGGCGACGCTATTATTGTAAATTTTCCACATAAAAGTAAATACCTGTATTATTAATTAGTGAGCTAGTGTCTTATCTATATAATTATTACAATTTTATTATGTTATAATATGAAATATGTTATAATATTCGTAAAAAACTTTAATATTATGACCAAAGTAAAAGTAACAAAAAAATATCCATACTGGATATATATTTAAAACTTGATTTTAAAGAAGCTTTCTTTATAATGCATTCGCAAAAGTCCTAAATGTAACATCATAATAATATGAATTGTAGGACACTAAACAAACATGAGTAATAGAAATTTATGCAACCTGCATATTATTAGGTCGACGTCATCAACATCATTCATCAAAATTCTAAAAACTCTTTAGCAATTCTACTCGGAAACAGGCAACATAAGAAATGTGTAAAAATCTAAGAATTCAAATCTAATGCAAATGCGGAATAAATTACATTTAAATGGTCAAACAACTTTACTTTTGGTGCAATCAATACCAGTCGAATATAATGGAATGGACGCGCCTTGAAGATGACGTCATAGCCAGCTGAATCATTTGACCGCTGCGCCCGCGCTTGTGCCGCTCGGAGTCAGCCCCTCGACCGATCATGTGCTTACGCATTCTGCTCAAGTCACCTGTATTCTTGCAACTGACGGTACCTGCAAGCGATGAGCAACTTGTTTTGCATGAACTCGATTTAATAAATTATACAAATTAATCAAGTATTACGCACGAAAACCTGCCAAGTTCAAATTTGGAATGTGGTGGCGAGTCTTGGAAATGGCAAATGTTTACCAGTGGATCAGGCTGTTGATGACGACGATTATGATCGATTTTAAAGTGCATCTAAACTTGGCATTGGATTGGATTTCAATCCTTTTTTAGGCGAACAATTAGCCGATAGGAACTTGGCCCCCTTATTAACAGGTATGTTTTTGGTGAGATAATAACTTTCGCATTCAATTACCTATTGTCAAATAAATATAATCGCCTGTCTAAACTGGGAATCGTACACACGATTGTAAAAAGAAAGCTAAATACATGTAGGTATTACTAATAATTACTATTTTATAATAACGATCGAAAGATTTAATCATAATTATTATCAAAATTGAAGTCTTCTTTCTTTCAGTACAATTTATTATTTTTCTTTTATTACTCTTCAATGAGTACTTGGAAATAAATAAACGAAGACATTACGCGGAAATAAATAAACACGATTATTTTTTCTTGATACGTGTGATGTGACAACGTCCATTGATTGCATCTAATAATTGCTAATGTCCGATATATATATTATATTATGTAGTGGCATATATATAATGTAATATATATCGGACATTCTCAGTAACATTACATAAAGTAGGTAATTAATTGGTGTATAAGAACGGCAAAACCGTAAAGGTTAGAAAAACACATAAACACATTCATGTTCATGTGTGGTCAAGTCGCAGTAATTTATAAAGACTATATTTAAACTTCGTTTTGAATTTCTTCGTGAGATCCTCTCACATAGCGGAAATTCAAGTTAGTTCAAGCAAAGATAACTAATAACTACTCGTAGGTAATTAATAGTTATTGGATGAATCTAAGTAATGCGCTATTCTTGGTATTCGTAAGGAACCACGGAATGAGCTGAGCTACCGCGTCTATCGGTCCATGTTTGCTCTCTCCGAATTCTTGTACGATATGGCTGCTCATTCGGAACGCTACAGAATACAGTATCTAACCACTAACCGTCTGAATAACAACCGTTGACTATTGTCTGAATAACAACTTATGTTTAAATTTCAAGAATTTTCTATTTATAGTAGAGTGAAATTACGAAGATAGTATTCGAGAGATACGTAAGATTGACTAGGCAATTTGTCATCGTTGGACATAATTTGCAAGTTTTTATGGACGTGCTTCTTCAATCAAAGTACAAAAAAGATGATAATGGATTATCTCCAGCGCTGTTATAAATTTGCTGTCTATAATAATTCAATTTATTTATTATTTATATAATAATTAAATTAACCTATTTAATAAATTAATTTAACCTGCCAAGTTCAAATTTAGAATGTGGTGGCGAGTCTTGGAAATGGCAAATGTTTACCAGTGGATCAGGCTGTTGATGACGACGATTATGATCGATTTTAAAGTGCATCTAAACTTGGCATTGGATTGGATTTCAATCCTTTTTTAGGCGAACAATTAGCCGATAGGAACTTGGCCCCCTTATTAACAGGTATGTTTTTGGTGAGATTTGAATACTTTTTTTGAAGAAATCGTACTTATTTTTTTTCTTTTTGTCCCACGCCTTCGTCCATTGTTAACCACAGAATAAATATATTTAATCATCCGGACACTCCATGCAGCAAATTTATTTTGACAACCTAGTTTCTTCTTTTTGAAAAACAAATGCAAGTCAGGGTTATCACGAGATTAAATTAAAAAAAAACTTCTATAATACTGCGTAGCGTACATAGATTTTTGTCATAAAATCTTCTTATTAAACCTTTCTAATTAATGACAAACGTCGTTAGACTTGACGTAAGTGAAATGACGTAAAATTTAGTGACAGCGTTGTCGCGATCGCGAATTTGTTTGCATGAAACAACTTTGGAGTAGCGGGCAATATTATTTGAAATCTCTAATTTTTTTTTTTGTTTTAGTCGTATCTTTATGTCAAGTGTTTACGTATTGAATAGTTGATAGTTAATTAAATGACATTCAGTACATCGGTCAAATTTATATTATAATATAAAATAAAATAGGTACAGTAGGCAGCACATGCGGCTGGATATTCGCACCACGATTTTCGCTCCTACTACTACAGGATAAAGACGCTCCCAAGGTCATTATGTCCAGCCGCATGTGCTGGGTACACGATGCATTTTTAACTTTGTCAACAATTAAGATAATATACATAATACAGAAGCCTTATTGCATCGTACTTAGCCAATCTTCATTCCCAATGTTTACAGTGTTCAGAGCTCGACTCGGTCGTTTTTTTTTTGATACAAGCGCACATTATTAGTCTTTCTACAACGGTCTCTTTCGATAAATTAAGAATAATAAAAATTGCACGATGTGACAAGGTTATCACGTCTTATAATAAGACATGACAATATATTTTATACCCCCCCCTGCCCTCCCACCCTCTCCTCATCGTATTCTCATTGTACCACTGGTTTAGAAATATTTTTATTATAAATTCTATATTCGATTAAGCCAACTTTCTTAAATTTCTTAATTTTTTGTTAATCTACATATAACACACGACCTGTGTGCCAAATTTCATAAGGCTAGGACAATTGGAAGTGGCCTAAACATTTTGATTACCGGTCAGTGAGTGAGTCAGTCAGTGCCTAAATTAGCTATTTTCACAGGGTTATATTATACAGGAAGCTATATCTATGAAATTTGGCATACTGCTTTAGTACTAGTATATAATTACGTAGGTCAAATTTTATCTCTGTACTTGCAATAGGCACTGAGCTACAGGGGGGTCAAAAGTGGGTTGAAACGGTTCGTGTAAATAGTGCACGGCATGCGCGCGGCTTGTTGCTGGAACTTGGCCTGCGTTGGATTTTTAAATCAAAATGAAGTCCTCTTGAAGTAAATACTTGCCTCCTTTCGGCATAGCCGTATCGGATACCCTGTATATATAATTTCGTAAATTCAAATTCATATACATACCTACATACAATACCAACCACACGTATGTGGCTGGCGATTGGTGGAGTATTTTAAAATCACCACTGGCTTACTACAACGGTTCAATACAGCAAAAAATAACAATATGTACTTACATTTGCAAGGCAAGGCACGTCGGGCGAGGGATACGGCTCGGTATGGCCATCCGGCGCACACTTAGCTCAGTTAGCTCTGCCCACACTCCATCGCACTCCATCAACTCACCAGCTCCAATACCAATAACCCGCTCCACTGCTCGCAACAAAAACACTTTCTTCCATCTACAAGCAAAAACAAATTTCCATCGTATGAAGAATGTGACGTAATTTACGTATCAAGCATAGATTTATTACATATCTTACCGAGCAGGAATACTCTTTGAATAGCGAACGTTATTGGAGAACAAATAGATGCTGATATTGAACCTGCAAACATTATATTGCTGAAATGTTTATCAGTCGGTTGTCTTGCAGAGAAATAAACCCTGAGGCGTCGTCTATCGAATCAAACTTCCAACAATATGCATTTTATTGTATGTAATTTGGTAGAACTAACTTTGAAAACGAGGTCGCTTAGTTCCACATCAGCTGTAAAACATGAATGGCATTTGCCTTTAAATTATAATGTAACAGTGAGGCAATATAAATAAAATATTGCTGTTCCATCCTGTTCAGTCGAAGCTGTTAACATGGTTGGATGTAATATCAGTGTCACACTCACACATGCCGTGGATGCATTAATCAAACCAGTGATAACAACTTGAAGTGTGCAGATATGATTGGCGTAAATCAATCGCTGCTGCTGCGGACAAACTCTCAGTCGTAAATATTAACATGTCAATAAAATAGTCATTTGTTTTTGTCAAGTTTATCGTTGTGTACTCCCAAGTTCCCAAGTCCGCACGAAAGCTGTAATTTAATTCAGATATTCTTTATTTATAAGATAATTTGAATTCAACGTATTTATTTTAGGAGTAGATGCAGTAGGTGGGTTGGGTGACTGATAAATTAATTTTTGAAACGATATTTCTATTCTATAGGTATTTAGGTGCACAAAATTACAATAATATTCACATCACGTGAAATAATAAAAATTCTGGCGTTGTATTTGTTCATAGTCCAATTTATATAAATGGGATCGCATTACTATTCGGGCTAAGCGATGGCAATAATCATTAGACTGCGTTCGGGATCGGGACACGTGTACAGTGCAGAGCACCAACATAATTTTTGACAATTATATTTTGAACCTTGACATTAAAGTGTCCGTCATTTTCCAAGAAGGAAATTGCTTAACCAAGTTTTCTAGCAGAACACGCCACAGGTCTTTGTGAATTGTTGGAATACGTCAGCAGGGTGAAGAACCTACGGGCGGGTCAGCTGATAAGCCCGGCATGTTTACTGGGTTGTCATTATAAATCACAGCGTATGATGCAGCGCCCTGTGACCCTTGGATTGGACTATTAATGTGTCCCTTTTTAAAATGCTGTCAATTAGTACAAATAAAATAAAAACATAATGACTTATAAAAATACCGGTGCTAGACTACTTTCTGTTGCCAAGACTAAATTAGATACAATGTATGTACTGGGAGATAAATCAAATAAACAAACATTGCTCAATGATCGTTCTATTTGGATCAGTAGCCCGTAGAAAATAATCGACGACCATGAACTTAATTGAGCAATTAGCATAGCGGCAATCCGACCATGCGCAAATGAATCGTGCAATTTCTACTAACAAGCTCAAAGGATTTTTTTGTCAAATTGTTTTTTTTTTAGTAAAACAAAGAAGTGTTTGTATCCTGTATACCCCAGGAGTTGGTTGTGTGTAGAGAGTTATTGAGGCGTTTGGCCTAGTGGCACGGCTGGCGGTGACCACCGCTTCCTGTGATACCCGCGCCCGCGCCGCTGCTGGGAGGATAGATAAACGCGCTTCCGTCCCCCCCGCCCGCATCGTGACTGCACCACCCCTGACTCACCCCGTCGGCATTTCATTGTGATACCAAATGAATAATATTAATACAGAGAGCTTTTTATGGACTGTAAACACATTATCCTCGTAAAAATGTAATGAGGTCGATACATAGCAATGGCACTTACTAAGCAAGCGCCAAGCACCTAACATTATGGTAATATTAATTAATATTAAGGAAAACTAAAAAACATTGTAATTAACACCAGTTTTATTACACATATGTTGCAACTTTATTTTTTATCGCTAAGTATTGTTGAATGTGATTATTTGTATTAAAAATTGATTTATTTTTTTATATTACATATTTGTTAATTTTAGTTTCGCTTATATGAACAAGCATTAATTTATTAACGTATAGATGACAAGGTTAAAGACCGAAAAATATTTTTTTAAGTGGTAATATTGGGTGGGTTGGGTTTTGAATTTTCATTATCATCCTACTAGAACAGTATATAAATAGATAGTAAGTTTATTCGTGACAGATAGATAATGCACATTGCGTGGCACACTGTACATATCACTATACAAATAATGCCCCTGCCACTAAACAAACTTCCACATTACGTTATCTTTCCTAGTGACACCAATACCATTCCATACTAAATTATGTATTTATTTTTATAAGTAAGTACACACGCTTGTAAGCTAAATCGTTGTATACTTATCTATAATTCTAATGACTTCGTTTAAAAAATACTCTAGAGTAATTTTATGTCATCGTCGTTAGTTTTGTTGATTTAGTTCTTACACTAATATGAGTTGTTAAAATGTCGCGACCTTCATGTAAAGTTGTAAACTAAACACGCACTAAGGTAAAAATCCACACCAAAATGATCCCGTCATGCATAAAAATAAGAATGATGTTTTTAGTAGTTTTTATTTGTTATATCTCCTTGAACGTCGGTGAATGTTACTTTTATCAAAACATTGGAACTGTACTGCGATGTACTGGCTCGTTCTTATTGTAATCATTCTAAGGCCGCGGCCATAACTCTATGACTCTACACTTCATTTTTTATTCGCCCGATAGCGCTTCCTGTTCAAACCAAAGTCATTTGATACGAGATGTGGACAAAAACCGGTTCTAACTGCATCTCAGTCATCCGAACAAAAGCTTTGATGTAACAGACTGTGGTCGTAGGGAAACCTTGAGTTATCTGGTGGTTATATAACCCAATCAAACACATTATTTATTGAACAAAATTTCAATTTTGTTCATACATACTAGTTTAAAAAAATAAAACGGATAGGTAGGTACATTATAAATAAAACATAGATGATTGGTAAAAAGGAGGAAATATGATGTTATAAGCTGTTGTTGTTTGTTTTGCTGTATTTTTTTATCACAATATATTTTAAGAGTGCATTGTAAAATAAAAACATCTTTCTTAGATCAAACCTAACACTACATTATTGTGTGTGATTTGAAGCTATTCCTTGGTCAGTGTTTTGTTCTAGAAATTAGTTATTGAGGTCATAAAATCAAATACATTTAAAATAAATAATAATAACACTGCTTGTCATTCTATAATAATCATATTTCGATACGTTTTAATGGTTTTAATTGGTATAGATGTACATAAATATTGGGAAACCTATTTACCTTACTTTACATTTTCCTACATTCCTTTAGGTATAAAGGCAATATAAGTACATACTGCAGTTATGTTTGTACCTACATAAAGGAAGTTTACACTCTGAGATCTGAGTCAGGCGATTGATGGGCCGGAGTTATCGAAGAGCAAACAATCCTCTTCATACGATACGTATGCATGCACCGTGAAAAACTGGTTGCTTATCCGCAACGTAGTGTAGTACTCATGAAACTGAACAACTTTCCCTAAGAAACATAGGTTGAAATTTTAAAATTAAAATTCAACTTGTCATACAAATTTGCCTGTCACGTGCCTGAAGTTTGTATGAAAAGTTGAATACATACTTTTTTTTATTTCAACCTATGTTACTACCTACTACTGTGTTGCAGTTAAACATCCAGTTTTTCACGGTGTACATGTTATTTTATATGTGTGAAATGTACATAAAATCACGGCTTTTTCCCACAGGGTCAGATAGATATGCTGCCCCCAATGATGTAATAAGTAAAAAGTCGCCTTTTTACTTATTACATCGTTGGCTGCCCCGATGTTCCTCAATATTCATAAAGTTATTTATTCGGGCATGCTCGTTGGTTAAGATACTTTTGGTCTGACTTTTTCTTAACATCCATTTTTGTTGATTATGTAACATTTGCCTTTAATCTACTATTTGGTATTCTGTGCCTTTACTTGGTGTTTTCCTTGTAACATAACATTTCCATCCACTTTTAATATAAATTTTAATGTAAGTATCTTCTACTCTACACACTCTCTAACAACGATGATTGCCTTATTTTATTTAGATAATATCAAATTCAAAGCCAGTTTTCAAACATTGCAAAGCATTTCAGGCTGTTAAAATACGTGTAGATTACTTCCATCTACAGCTGTTTCGTTTCTAGGTGTTTTGCCTTGCGCAATGAAATGCTGTTAATTAGATCTTACCTCATTTACAGCTGTGTCGAGGAAAACTGCGGACGGAAATATTTTTCCTGTTTTAAAGGCCTGTCTACATTTCCAGGCTGACCTAAAAAATGTTCCAGCAAAATACCCATGTTACAGTCTTATTTATTAAACCAATTGAAAATTATGTAGAATATAAGTTGTTGAGGTATGTTTTATATTAAAGGTGAGGTATGTATGTAATGTACCATCTTGAGAAATCTATCATAATTTCATGAGTATTAAATGTCAAGCACAGCCCCCAACTGGCTGGGGACATAATTAATGTAAAGTGACAAAAATGTGATTTAATTATAATTCCGAAATCAACTGCATTACAGGATGACATTCGTTATGTAAAATGATATGTAATAAATTCAATAACCGGTAGATTTAATACAGTTAAGAGGTGAAGTAAAAATGTGATCTCTTGCGCATCGTGTGATGCGGTGACTCTCATCAGTTAGAGCGGAAGCTCCGTGTAATGAACTGAAATGGAAAACGGCCATCCATCATCGTGTCGCGCGCTGCGCCGGCGACGGCGCCAGAAGTGGTCGCACTAACTAACATGACTGCAGCACCTAACGTAGATCACATAAGTTTTGGATGAAGCATAGCACACCGGTTTCACCAGGTTTGCTTAAGGTTACGTTTATCAAAAATTTTCTTGCGTGACGTTGTTTAGAGTTTATACTCTCACCCATTTAGGAAATCTAAATACTTACTTCCCTTTTTCTAATCATTTTGGCAGTTCAATGTGAGTTAATCTCTTATCGTAATGCTTCATTCTATACCAGAGCTGGTTACTGAGCCGTCTTCGTCATAAACGTTCTTAACTTCTTACTAATATAAGTAAACATGCCAGTCAGGGGATTGGACAGATCTAGTCGACTACGCCAAGTTTAAGTTGGTCAACTCTACAGTTATTTGAATTTAAACTTATTTTTTGAGTTGTCTACTCTACATGATATTTTCCTTAGCCGTTTGAGCTTAGGTACGTAATAAATTCGGAATCCTTAACGTAAACGATAGGCTACATCATAATATATGACAGGTTGTCCAAAATGGATGTTCCAGCTCCACGGCACAGTTAGCAGCAGGTCTGATGTCACGGTCACGCGCGCGCGCCGTTGCGTCACGCGGGGCCGCCGCGTGCGCAGCCTCAGGCGCCCCACTGCCCCCCCTGACCACTGAACTGCCCCAAACCAAAATCTGGGTTACTTACAAGCGAGCGTCGGCGGCGGCCAAGTGGCTACTGTCGTTGTCTTCCATTCGGAAGGAGCGGATTCAAGCCTGACCATGTACAGAAGCCACCACATGCAGCTGGAAACTTGCACTACGATACTCAACCCTTCAGCTACGAAATACAGGCGGTCTCAAGGTCCACATGTCCAGTCTCATGTGCTGGCTAGAGTACCAATGTGATTTCCATTTTCAGATTCATAAGAAGGTACGTTTATTCGATGCTCCGGTGAAGGAAAACATCGTGAGAAAACCTGCACACCCCTACGAAGGAATTCAAAGATTGTGTATGAAGTCGACCAGGCCGCACTGGGAAAGCGTGGTCGACTAAGGTGGTTACCTTGATTCGGGATAGGCTCGAGCCCCTCGGTGGCGAGGCGACATTTATGGACGTCAACGAACTTGCATTACAATGCAACAGTTACGATAGTCTATTGAATACCAAAGGTGACGCACAGTGGTGTTAAAAGTTATTTTATAGTACTCTTCAAGATAAAATTCGAATAAACAATTGTACAACTCTTACTTAGCTAGATTTGGCAACGCTTTCTGTTTTTTTTTTTCGCCAGCTGGGAACGTTGCTATCCGTCATGGTGATTATCAGTGGTAAAACCAATTCAGAAACCTTAGCTTAAATTCAATAATGCACACGTTCAAATATAAGCACTTTATTAAAGTTTTACATCAAAAATAAACTAATAAAACATTTTGTTTGTGTAACATTACCTAGCACACCTTTTTTCCACTAAATGAGTAAAGCCTCGAAGTTTCCCACATTGGTGGCCTTCTTCCGTGAATATTATATTTCCGCTAGGAGATATTTGCTCGGCAAACTTCTGCCAAGTCGATGAAAATCGCGCTCAGAATTTTAAGGAAAATATTCTCGGTGAACAAATTAAAGTAGCCAAGTGTTACACACTTACTTAAGTATTTACCAACAAAAACACGTGAAGAGGATTAGCTACATATTTTCAGAAAGTTTAAATTTAGATTTATAATATAGGGATTACCTTACCAGGGGTTCTATTCTTCACGTCAATATCAATCCGGATTTCAATACCAATGTCAATTCTAGATCCGGACAGTACACTTTACTAGTCAGTAGCGCATATCGTCGCAAGTGGCTAGCATAATATCAAATCAAAGTGTGGTTAGGGCTATTGTTTTCCATCCGGGAAACAATGGCCTCGTACCAATGCAATGTGTTTCCGAGTTCCAACTCCATGGGAGTAAATTCCTGCATTTGATTAATGATGGATGAAAATCTATTTAAATAAGAATAAATTAAAAAAAAAGTGAAGGAATTAAACAAATTCGTACTTAACCAGCTTGGTTACATTCGCACTACTACCACACTCAAACATCAAAAACAACATTTTGTTAGGGACTACTATTTGGTATTCTGTGATTTTGTGCAACGCTACAGCACAGTAAATCAGAATCATAATTGAGTGGTCTCACTCACCATCTGGTAATCCATACAAATACTCGTATTATAAATCAAAATAATTTGATTGTACTTTACGTTAAAAAGTGAGGGACAGATTGACATGAAATACCTACTTACTTATTTTTTATGATGTAAACTAGGATGTTATAAGTAGGTACTACGAAAAACCATACTGACGTGGGTGCGTAGCATAGAGCTACGCTACAAAGAGGTTCCGTAGCAGTCGCATACAAGTTGCATAGGTCGCAATAAATACTAAGGTACGGGCGCCAAAGATGGCCCACTTAAATTTTTACATATTTTGTTTCCCAAATAAATATATTATAATTTCCATTAGGTTTTTTCTTTACTTTACTTAACTGCAAGATTTTACAAGGATTTGTCCTTGTATATTTATTTGGGAAACAAAATATGTAAAAATTTAAGTGGGCCATCTTTGGCGCCCGTACCTTATATATAAGTAAGTGTGTGTAATGTAAGTTATATAAGTGAACATGCCGCCGCTATGACCCTAGCTAGATATAACAATTAGGTACCTAACCTAACTCTCTTTCCTCTTTATAATACGGCATGCAGGATATTGGCTATCAAACTTGCAACAGTGCGCACTAGTTAATCCTGTTCAGGACACAGATTTTCCGATCGGGCGGGAAACTATATTACTATACTACTGGGAAAGGAGTATGGTGGAAGGGGAGGGGTTAAACCCTTTCAATGTCGGCGTCCGTTACCAAAATTAATTCTGCCTGTGATTGAATGTGGTGGCTGCAAACTACATAATAATATGTCGCGAATGTAACACGAAGGTGTTAATTGAATCGTGAAATCGTAAATTGATTTTTACAATTACAGTAAATGTACACTTGTCAATTATACCATGTGGTTTGGTTACACACCTCGAATTAGACTGGTTTGGTTACTTATCTTCATGTGGGTAATGTATATGTTACAGTCAAAACTCATAACCGGTCAAAACCACTTCTAGGTAATTTAGGTTCATATGTAACCTAACACGAAGGGTATGGCGAGCAATCTGCCATACATCGCTTCTGCCATACCCTTCGAACATGAAGGATGAAAAAATTTTACGCGCCCTTTTTTATGGGCGTGGATTTTTTTTTTCCTTCATGCCTTCGAACCTATACTATCCGAAGTGCCCTGAACTCCCGTAAACTAAAAACCACTTTTGCCTGATTTTTGCAGTCAAAAGTAGTTATGTGTTTGACTGTAACATAATATATAAGTACTAGGTTTTTCATATAATCCAGGAATACAAAAAGGTGTTATATTTTTAATCCAGGAATACAAAAAGGTGTTATATTTTTAAACTAATATTAAGTAGGTATCACACTTAATTTTCAGCACACGTAATACCCCTGCCTGCCTGGGTCAATTAAGTAAACTTTCTATTCCTTGATCAGTACAACAAATCCAGCCAGATCGATAAATCGTCTTTTGTTCATATGGGCGTTTTCATATCATCATATCATATCATACTCATACTAATATTATAAAGAGGAAAGATTTGTATTTTTGTGAGTGTGTGTGTGTATATGTTTGTAATGAATAAACTCAAAAACTGAACCGATTTCAAAAAATCTTTCACCATTAGAAAGCTACATTTACCCTGGGTAACATAGACTATCTTTTACCGCGAGATAATGCCTCATTTCCACGGGAAAATCTGTTGACGCGGGCGGAGCCGCGGCGGAAAGCTATAGTTTAATATAAAGTGAATAAATCATGAACCATGGACTATTTAAGAACTACAGTGGGATCCGGTTTTACATCAGCAGACGTAAACAAAGCCCCGCTCGGTTCCTATTATTTAAATCCCTTCGCACGCAAGTTCCATTATCCCCTAGAAGGACAGGATGAGCCCTCGAGTGGACACGAGGCGCGGCAAATACGATGGCGATCAACAAAGAAATAGCCCTCTCAACAACCTCTATACAAACCTTTATATCCCTACATCAAACTTTACTATCTGCGCAGTGTCAAGGAAAACGGTCGCACTTTATACTCAGCGATAAAAGCCTTACTGTTGTGATTGTAAAAAACAGGATTTCCTTTAGTTATATGACGTAGTTTCCTACTCAGCTGACCTTTTTTGTAAGCGTGGAAACCCATCATTTTAAGTACATACAACGAAGTAATAAGTGCAGTGTTCTAGTACTTAATAGTTTTGGTTTGCGTAAAAGGTCATAAGCTGTGCAAAACCCTATTAATATTTTTGAATAGATACCAAAATAAGCTACGTGGTAATCTATTCAATAGCAGCAATCAATATTTTGTGACTTTCATTAGCAAATTACTAAAGCATGACTATATATTTTCACACCATCAGTTATGGCGAATAATTAATATAAATGTATCGACGGACGGAACGGCTCGGTCTCGATTCCAAATCGGTTTGGCATTTTGTCACTGCTTTGAGGGTTTTTGTTTGATGAAGCAATAATAATTAATCAAGGGAGGTGACAGCATTGGCAAAGCGTTAGGGCTACCGATGATCTCTTTGGAGGCCCTGAATTGAATGTAAACTATTTGATTCAATTAATTGAACAGGTTATTTAGTTTTACTCCAAGCAATAGAATTTACAATACAATTGTGTACTTACTTAGTTCTAATTTAGACAAAAACTTAGAGACCCTATTGACGTAAAAAATACGCAAACGGGGCGCAGTAGAGTTGATTTAATGGTACTGGCGTGTGCCAGAAAGTGTGAAAAGTGTTTTTTAAATGAAATTAAATCATACGTTTTTTGTGCTAAGTAATATTAAACAAAATCATTTTTCGACTTCAAAGCTAATAAATTCCAAGGACCAGACTTTATTATTTGTGTTCCTTCCCATTTAAATCTGACAACCCTTTCATACTAGAGTAGTTGGAGTGAACTCACTGTTTATAACTTCCCCTCAATAAATCGGTAGAGATGAAAGCAGTTTCAAACTCTGTTTATTCAAACTGTAGGTTGATATATAAATTATAACTATAGGATTTACAGGAAACACCTCAATTATTATGTTTTCAACAAATTGACATAACTACGTTTGTTTGTTTGTAGACGAAAGTTCCATGTAATGCCAACCGCAAGTCGGCTTGAACTCGTAAACAAATGAACCGCTTGTAATGTTATTATTTCCCAGTGCAATAAATTCTGCGAAATTACTAACGTTTAATTATTGTAATCAATTTAAGTATGTACTTATTTATTACCAACCAAACCACCTCTACTTATACACCTACACACACTCACTGATAAATAATAGGTAGTTTCATTGAAATGTATCTATGTATATGGTAAATATTATTATTTTACTTCAGTATAATAGCAATAGGCGAACATAAGGCAATATTACACGCTTCTTAACAATAATAATTATGTTTTGTTTCGACCAACCCATAGGTAGTATTTGGTTCTATTCTATCCTTTTTAATAGCAACGTTGTCGCACTGCTTATTGAATAATATAGTACTCGTAATTCTAATTATTATCTGTAATATCTTAATTAAAGCTTATCATACTTGCTATATCACGGAATACACAACAGCTGTGACCAACTATGGAATCTATCTGATTAAGTCTGGCCACTAAGAGTAGTTTACCCAAGAATTAAGAAAGAAAAGAATGAATCTCAGCAAAAAGCTGGTAAAAACTACTCTTACAGGCCTAACTCAATTGTAAGTGTAGTGTATGACTGTTTTTATGTGTTTAGTGTCTGTCGAGGAGACCTACTGATATTTCCTCATTTATCTGCATGAATTTTCTCACTATCCTTCACGTATTTAAAATGGCTGCTTTCTGAAAAGAAATGTAGAGGCTGTCTTTGAAGTTTTATTGTTATTATTATTATAACTATAAACCCAAGTTTTAATTATACAGGCAGTCGTATTCATAGTTATGTGAGGAAGGTTTACCGTTTTGTTTATTCGTAATGTACGAAATAGTATTTTTTGTGACCAATTTACGCCTAACATTTTTATTTTTCCAAGTAACCAATCTCATAAAATGTCTAAAACGTATTCTCAGATGGTCATACTAGCTAGCGGTGGCTTTACTTTTGTGAGGCAAAGTATAATAAAATAACGCCATATAATAACCCCACGAAGTCTTCTGCTGTCAGGTCACCTTGTCTGAATACTAAAGACATAGATGAGGGCCGAGATGAGGGTTCGAGATACAATATTAACGGGATAAGATCCTTGAGGCCGCCTGCCACCTCCGCCCTCCGGTTACGCGAAGGTGTTAAATATAAGATCCCAAGCATCAATCAGCTTCCGCGCGTGACCTGGTGATCAAGTATCGCGAACTCTGAACTACGATACTTATACCTTTAGTCTTACCCGTAAAACTTGCTGTAGCTTACTACTGCAGACTTCAATTATTATTGTTATTGCATTATTACCTAAAGATGCTAACTGAACTTAGCAAACCTTTTGACATTGTCATCTGTTAAAAAAATGGTCAACGAGAATCGACCACATAAAGTTACGCTACTAAACTATAGTTAAGTATTTTATAACAAGTACGGATAGTTCAAAACAGAGTGTAATTGAATCACACAAACAGCAGACACACTTGAGAAGGAAAACCAAACATGCATTGTCTTCGACATGTTTCCATCATAAAGTCACGTAACACTCATTGTGCCGCCCCCTGTTCTGTGACAAGTTGCTCTACTATAGCGTTATAAAGTGGCCCTCGGAAGGAGCCTCGAAGCTTACTTATAGCCTTATGGCCGCTCTTGTGGCCCGAACACCACCCGGGGATCGATTCTCTAAATATTTTATAAACCCAGCCTTGGACAACACACCGAGTCACGTAATACTAATACGTAGTTAACCTTTGAACCGGCACCTGTGGGCGAAATGAAAGTACGCAGCGTGTCTTTGTTTGAGACGTGATGAGGACCAATTAGGAAGCTTAGCATGTGTGAGAGCTAGGGTTTGGAAGGCGTAGGGCGTAGGTAGGGCCGGAGCGACGGTAATTATCGTGGTGTCGACGACTCGAGGCAGAGCGTTCACCCCCAGGGTCGCAGCCGCAGTCGCACCGCGCTACACTCGCGGCGGCGGGAGTCGGGACCGCGCGACTGTCTGTCATAAATCTGGGACGAATGCACTCCAAGCTGGACGGATGCGTTATCTTCATAATTGACCTCAATAGGTCTGTGTCATTCATTCTCCTGCGGTGAATTTGCATGTGTCACGTATACTGACTGTGAAACTGAAACTGGCTTGAATTATGCAAAACGAAACATCGGGTTAATTCCATGTGTATGGTGGGCTGAATATAATGTCAGAAATCCAGTAATTTTTCTTTGTAATAGACTCTCAATCATGCCGGGCTAGAACATAGTTTTGTCCTGCCTATGCTGTCGTACTCTTATCCTATTGGAGGAAATTCCAATATGGAAGTTTTCTTACAGACCTTTGATTAAAATTTAGATGATCTCGTCACAATGCTGCATGCTACCCGGGGCAAGTCATTCTAATCTTAAAGGTGCACGAGGTTCCGGTAATCTCCCGAAGGTAATAGGTGCTAATGTTGTTCCTAGCTTCATATGGTATAATATGTTACCGTTTAGTAATTAGTAAAATTAAGTGAATATGAAAATAGCACTAGGTAATTATAGTCTGTATAGTGTCGCAACATTGCGGGCGAGGTTGGGCTGGCTAATCGTGCAAGTCGACGGCTCACGGCCGCCCGCCACCCACTCGCCGCTTAAACCCATATAAAGTACTCGGCGCCCCACTGCACACCAATATTCATATTTTTATACAACCCAGTGAAGCAATATGCTAATTGGGAAACAATCACGCATTAGCCCAACCTCAATTCCAATCCATTCCACAATTCGCTAAATACCTACATAATACAGGGTACAATAATTGACACGATTCAGTCATTCAAGGCCATGCCAGGTCCAGTTAATTAATCTAATCAATTTTCCAAAAGAAACATTTCATAGAAACAAAAAGAAACAGCGACTTCTCATAAACTGTCCGATATAACTGACTATTTTGTATGGGAGTGTCGAATTTTCATTTGTTTTCAAGAAAAGTTTATTCGGGAAAGTTCCTAAAAACCTGTTACTGAGCATATTCTTCCAGTATTTTCTACATTTCCTCTTACACCCTGTATAACGAACGTTCACGTTCCTAGACAACAATAGTTTTATAACTAACTACTATCAACTCGTTAAACCTGATGCCAACAACGTCGACGTTCGCATTGTTAGATCGAACAAAGACCGATATCTATAAGACCGACTCTTATCAATATATAGCAGCGCAGCGTCGAGTGACAGCTTGTTTTCGATCACGTATACGTCGAAGCGAAGCGTCGAAGTACACATTACCAACGCATTAACGCAGCCGAGTGATCATAGCTGAGCCAGGAGTTAGGAACCTCATTATTGGAGACGGATTATGTTGAACAATGCGTCATTACGTTCCCCGTTCCCGCGATCTCCACACGGTATTTATCACGCGACACTACTCACTAGAGGTAGTGAAAGCTTCCTAGTATAGTAGTCACGAAATCGAGACTATTATTTCTCGTTCATCACCTTCCGCAACACCATACTTGCCCTCACCACGCGACCTAGGTCGAAAGCTCTCCTCGACAAATAGCAAAGCCACGCAAAGCACAGATTAATTTAATACGTTCGTTTAACTACTTAAATTACAGTAATCAGCAGTTCAGCACAAGTGGCACCTCTACCCTTGAAAGCTTTGTACAGTACAGCAGGTCCTGCCAACCACTCTTTCGTCTATGGACATTGTTTTCTGTTTTCTTCCCTTATGATGATATCCAATACATTACTAAGAATGCTATTATTGCTTACTTGCTTAAAGCTTATAGTGTGGGGCTTTGAGGTTAAGTGTGGTTAAGTTAACCTAACTTAGAATAATTACTGAATGACTCATGACTGTTCTCTTACGTTTACATCCGAAGGGACCGCCGGCTTTCCTTGCCTTCTAAAGCACGGAATCATGTTTCTTTGTGTCATAGGTCAGTGATGTGATTCAACTCGCAATGTTTTATCCATACTGAGGAAAACCCTTCTGTTAACAATGCCCGTATCCTGCGTCTCTGATTATCAAAACTCATAAGTCAGGCGTCGTCTTCTTCACGAAGTTTTTCCGTATCAAAGCGCTAGGCCTAGGTTCGAGGCTCCTTAGCCGCCCCTAGACGCGTTGGTTTAGAACATGACTACTCTGGGGTAGAGCCTTCCGCTCCCCCGCAAGTCCGGTGAAGCTTGATTCATCGTACTTTATCGACACAAGCATAAGTCAATTCAAAAAAATAAAATAAAAAAAACTGAGGAAAGACTCAAAAGGTGACACAACTCAGTAGCTGGGCCAATATCGTAGCCGAAATAACATGCTAAAAACTAGGTGTTTACCTGATAATGAAGGAGTTGTTCTTTCTTTGGCAGGACGTTCACCTTGTTATCTACAGGTGTCCTATTTGTCTACGTCGCATTTTGGAGACGACGGTCTTGATAACAAAGTTGTTATCTAATAAAGGGTGTCGACGATATTTGGAGCACATAAAAGTAAGTGGTATTAAAAGTGGGATACAAATATTCAAATACGAGTTGAAAATTTTGGTAGCGATAACAATTATATAAATTGAATTTTAGTAACATTATTAGAGAGCATCGGTGGCCGAGGCGTACCAAGAGCGCGTTTTCGATTTTAAAATTCATATTTATGTTTATTCGACGCTCTTACGGTGAAGAAAAAAAATATCGTGAGGAAACCTGCACACAACCACAACTGCGAAAAAAATCTGAAGTTGTATGTGAATTAGACCAATACGCACTTACTTGGTCAGTGTGGTGGTCGACTAAGGTCTGTTTATCCTGATTTCAGAGTAGGCTCGAGCCTCTCGGTGGGGACGTATTTGAGTTGAGCTGTTAACAATCTAATAGGTACAGTAGGGAATGTTATAATAATTTTAACTGGCTAGACTGTCTTTGTTTGGGCGGGCGTCGCCGCCGCTGGGCGGGCGTGGTTTGGTGCTCACGCTTGTCTAAATATAACACACACGGTTTTAATAAATTACTTTATTAATCATCGTTAAACATCGCCTAGCTTCGGTATCAGTGACCTAATATATCATCCATGTAGCGTTACATTTTCGGTTCATAATGGCAGACACGGAAGGAACCCCCCTGGGTGAGGTATAAAAGGGTGACATTTGGGTATAAGCCCTCTGAAAAATATTGTATGTAGGGTTTGCAGGTATATTACCCGAGTTTAGTATTCAATTTATAAAAAAAATATCTTTAAATTGATTAATTACTTGATAACAAGATCTGTGTCTACAAGTGGTAGAGGTAACAGACTATGGAATGTGACAAAACAATGCAATGTCCATCATCATGACATGAGCGTCATGGTCAATGGTCACAGCATTTGATGAAGATTGTGATTGCAGTGGATTAGCATCGCGCCTTATTATAACAGCTTGTGTCTATGTCTATAATAATAAATTAATAACCCAAACAACTTTTCATAAAATTTGTACAAAGCGCTTTTATATTCACTATTCTGTGTCTTCATTTGAACTGGCTACAAACAATTTGTAACCAAAATTATAGGCAGTTTCCAAGGAACGGAAGGTGCGGGCGGGCGGCGCGGGGCGGTTAGGAACGCAAATAGCCACGTGACCCGGCCATTGACTCGGTTTATCCTAATCCGTCCCACTACTCCAGTTCAGCTCTGAAGGCGCTAGCTACCGACTCGGCCACTTTGAACCGAACAGCACTTCGCTATCGGCACGCCTGCCGCCTGCTACACACATTTCAGCTTTCACAAGTTTCACATGACCTAAAATTGCATCTGCTGCTGCTCCATCTGCCGACTTAAAACCACTCGTCTAACACTTGGCATGTTTCTCCTAATAAATAAACAATACTTGCTCATTGCCCATCCATACTACCCTCGGAGGCCCCAAATAAGACTGCACTAGATCCGAAAATAAAGAAACGATCTGACTGTAAACATATTGAAATGAAACATGCGGTTTATTATATTTTTATCTCTGCCGTTTAAAACAGATGCTTTTGCTTCTATAAGATGAAAATAAATATAATCTTGGACTTAGCAAATAAATAAATATAGGAACGGTAGGTAATCATCACCAACTTGTTTAAAAAATGTATCACGTTAAAGATCGCAGTTGATTGGTAGTTATTAATATTTTTATCTCTTGCATCTCACTCAATCAGTATTATCGAAGCAGTTAAATTAGATAGCGTTTAAGTTGTATATAATGTATGATATTTTCTAAAAACTTGAAATAATAGCAAGTTCGTTTCAAGAGGGTTATGTTATGTATGGGACATAATTATGCAGATATCCCTCTACGTTCTCATTCATTCCATTCAAGGCGCATCATGTCGGCGACGACAGAACACCCAGCATGGAAGAAACTAGCGTAATGAATGAAGCACATCTACCTCACTCGTACATACAATTCTGTTGAGCGTGCTCCCCATAAAGCCGGATTATGCTAATATTGTCGAGGCCCTTGCTGCGGTTGTGACCGCGAGCCCAATCGGCCACTCTCATAGCATAATAATAAAGGCTTACGTTGCTTAAATTGACCCCAAATCTCTGCATTTTTCATAAAGTTTAAAAGCTATTCTGTGCTCTTTTTTAAATTTCACAATTTAATTTCCGGTATTATGGCTTCAGCTTTTGATATTTTGAGATTCGTTTTATAGGGAAATGGGTCAAATGTTGAGGGATTTGTTTACATTTCACCAGAACTACTGGAGGGGCTTTTGGATAGGATTATAATAATGTGTGGGTGTGTGTGTTAGGTTAGTATATAAAACACCCACAGATTTCAAGAATTGTAGACTTGATACGATTAATTAATTTCCATAATGTAGTCAATGATATGGGTTTCGCCCACGGTGGTTTGGGTGCATTGTGCTGAGAGCCTTGTCTTGCCTCTGAGCATTAGCTAGCAAACCCGACGACAACCCGGAGCCGCTCGGACAATAGCAATAGACAACGCCCTCGTAACTCATTTGTCACAATTCCGGCCATGCAAGTGTCTAGCCATTATGTAGAGCACTGTCGAGTAACTCGCCGATCAATAGTACCACTACTGCCACTGCTGACAGTTGTTTGTTGTGCAACGTGACTATTCTAAGATTAGCAATCGTTAATCACATGGAGAAACAACCCAAGCAGATACAGGAGTGACATTCAAATTAACGGTAACCTATCACATTTTCGAAAAACTGATATCCGAATTTCAATAATCCGTAAACGATTCATACATTTTTCAATTTCCATTGTATGACTTGACATATTTTTTAATCACCACAATAACACTTTACAGAAGTATTCTTTTTCCGCACAACGTTATTCCGTTTTACGATTAATCTTTTTTACTAAATACCGTAATCTCACTTGGTCTTTTTTTAAACGCTAGATTTTTTTTGTTGTTATTTTTATTATTCCGAAGTAACAATTATTATTATTTTTTATAATTACGATACATAATGTTTTTGGAGTTCAGGGCACCCCGACATCTGTCGGTTAGGTTAGAAGGGTATGGCGGGCGTGGTGGGCGAGCAAAGCGAGCCCACCTCGCCCGCCATACCCTTCTGTTAGGTTTGACATGTATGCATGCCTGCTTGTGCTTGGTTGCATGTTTGCTTGCATGCATGCTTGTTTGCTTGCTTGCATGCATGCTTGCTTGCTTGCTTGCTTGCTTGCATGCATGCTTGCTTGCTTGCTTGCATGCTTGATGGAGTACAGAACATAAAATGGAGAAATGAAATTTGACCTTGCAATATAATGGTTCAATTGAGCTATCGCACATGTAAAAAAATGGTTAATGTTGTCATGGATTTTCGGTATACTGGTGAATAGTTAAGCGGAAATTTGAAACATCGGTAAACAAGTAAAAAAGTCAATTAAAACGCGGAAATATAATACAATGGAAAATGTTATTTCGGATAATAAATAAAATTTCCAACTGATAAATGTCAAAAAGTTAGCGGAATAACAATATTCGGAACAAAAAATATCGGAAATACAATAGGTAACCATGGCTAGCTGTGAAACGTTCGCTGCCATTTTCACTGTCGCAAGAGGAATGCAAAGTAGCTACTTGCAACATGAAAACTGAACGCTTTACTAAAACGATAAGAAGCACGTTTTTCAGCGGGTAGTTCACGTGCACTAGACGTGTCGATAGGTAGGTATATTATATCGCGATGTTTCTGTCAGCTGCTGTTATTATAACTTTGATTTGGGAGTATCCGGAGTATCATACATCGACGGGGCGCTGAGCTAACTTCCAGCAGCTCTGGGGCGCGTTCAGTGGCTTCGCACGAGCGCACTCGAGCGCGCTCTGGTGCGCGCTCTAACCGTTCCGTGGCTCGGTGAAATTTTACCCTGACAGCTGTCAGAGCGTAGTTTCACCCGTTCCGTGGCTCAGAGCGAAACAACCAAACAACCGTCTAATGAGATGGTTAATTTTTACTCTGACAGCTATTTGACGTTTAAAGCTTGCAATTTATGTCAAAGTCAAAAGACTCAAAAAGCCCGCCATTTTGTTTCGTAGTTATTTTAGAATAATTTTGTTAAATTTGTATATCACAGACGTCTAATACGTCTGTAATGTATATAGAAGTAGAAAACAATTGAGACAGGAGAAGAATTTTCTTTCGTCAAATATTTGAGGTTATAAAAACAACTCGATCGTTCAGTGGCTCGGTTGCAACTCAAACGGGTTAAATTTTACCCAAACAACTACGCTCGAAGCCACAGAACGCACTCCAGATAATTCAATGTTGCCGTCAGACGCAAACTTTCAACTCAGAGTTCACACGCTTTGTTCAAACACAATGACTCTCTACGTTCTTTTTGTTTTCATTCAGACGACCTTTGTTGATAATAAACAATATACCTAGCGACTTTAATGGAAGAAATCATGTGGCGTGAGATTTTTACAAGTAACATTTATTTTGCAATGGACGCATTCTTTTTGGTTTTGAGTGCGGCTTACTGAACCGAAGCGAAGGTAATACTCGTACTACTTCGAGCTAAATTAAAGTATCTCGTTAAATTTTAGGCTTTATAAAACGCTTTAATGTACCATAAACGACGAATATTCTCCAGTAACACAAGGATTCCACTGAACTTCCCACGTCCGTCGAATTGGTTTACGTCAGTGCGCCCATTACGCCAAAAATATCCGCCACGCGAGCTCTAGCCGCTTAAAAAGCATGTCAATCAATTTACATTAGGCCTGTGATGATGGCGGCCGGCGCCAGAAATACTTGCAAGCCTGCTTCACGTGCCACAATAGTTAAATTCAAATGAACATAACAAAACAATGTTTATGTAGAGTCGGTCAAGCGACAGGACAAACGATTTTGAAAATACTTGCGTATTATAATATCTGTATAACCTATTTCTACGCCTCTTACATCCGACAACAACGCCTTTAGTCCGGTTCTGTTTTGCAATATATCGCTTTCTCATTACAGAGTCGACAATTCAATACGAATAATTAATGTAATGTAAAATAATTAATGTTTATTTCATACTAAATCGTCATCTAGCCCCTTGAATTTATCGCCTTATTGTTATGCTCGGTTATGTAAGCGAGACAGAATGACATTTACAGCTGAGGAGCGAATCACGCGCAGCCTGTGGCTCGCCCTAAATTGACTCCTGGCCTTCGATCTGCCACAGATCTGCTGAAGTGGGCCACCCGGTATACGAGTACATACATACGAAATTGCCTCTCTGAAGATGTTCTATGTTTTCAAAGCAAGTAGATCGAGAACCCAATTTTTCTTCGCCTCTAATCTAAGGCATTTAAATGCAAAATTCGAAGCAGATGTCCAGTCGAGCAATTTATTATATTAGGTAGGTGAGTTGTGAAAATTATGACGAAGATTTGGAAAATAAATCAATCGAAAGCCGTAACATGTGCGAGTATGTTTAATGTCATTGTGTAGGTACTCGTTGCTTGCAATTGCAACATAGAGATGTCGTCGTCTGACGAGTCATTCGGCCAAGCTTGTCGAACACTCATCGACATCTTCGTCTTAGCACTGATTCATATTTTTTAGATAACTTTAAATAAAAATGTACGAACACAGTCTTTACGTTTCCTGGTTGGTGCGTGTGACGACACGATTTTAACATTCAAGAAGAGAGAAAGGTACTTTTGTGACTTTGTTGACTGACGCACCATTCCCTACGAAACGAACACAGTCACACTGGTTTACAGTAACTAAATAATGTGAGTCCGTAACCACGGTTCGAAAATTACTGGTTGATAAATTAATTAATCAAATCAAAATGCAATTTCTGTGTTCCTACCATACATTGTGCATAATAATCTGTAGCGATGCTCTCATCGCTATGTCATGAAACTATGAAAGTTATCGTAGACATTTTTATAACGTATGTAAGTATTTGTGTTTTTTCATTCACAATATCGTAAACTCGCAAGTGCAAGGCCCGTAAAATCGAATTACCGTTAGACATGTGTCATCGCGTCCTCGTTACGCTGCCGCCGCCAGAGGCTGGCACTGCCTGTGGAACCGTCAAACCTGTTCATATGATCATACCCTTATAAGCTGAATCAAAATCTTACCAAATTCGCAACTTTCCAGTTTTAAATGTTTAAGCCTGTCTGTTTATGCCTTTACTACATCTCCAGTGTTTTGTGTTTTGCGAAAAAGATTGAACCGTCAAAGGTCTGCCACAGATGTCATCATAATCACAGTCATATCATAAGTGTTACTGATATAACGACGTTTATGAGCCCACGGCTTCTACCCTCGCGTTGGTTTTTGACTTTTCCCGTGGAAATGAGACATTTTCCCGCGGTAAAAAGTAGCCTATGCCATTCTGCGGCCAAGCATTAATCCCTTTGCATTGCTTAGTTTCAGTGTGAATAAAAAAACACATTTTTGCATTTACAATATAGGTATAGATTTTAACGGACTTAACATAATCATATACCTACTTATTTTTAATGATATTGACGTACGTGATGGTAACGGCAATGAATGAGATACTTATTCGAATGTTTCAAACATTTCAGTACAAATAAATGTTTTTTATACGCTGAATGAGATCACCTGCCATTGTTACTCTGTCGACTGGGATACCTAGGAATTAAATGGCTAGTCAGGTGCCAATCTTGGTTTTGTAAATAGTAATCTTGTGTGTGGTAAGTAGTAATTGCCGACAGATGCGGCTCTCATCTGTCTATAAGACCAGACCAGCTAGACATAAAGCAGATATAGGTAGCGAGATTATATCGTGCCAACGATTTTACATCTTCGCTTGTACTATATTGTTAACTATGTCAGTTATATTTACAAATGGAATCACTAGTCTTTTTATATTAAGACGTCATAAGATATTTTTTTAATTAATTAACTTACTAATTTGAGATAACGAAAAACTACAAGCTTTACTTACTTTTTAACGCAAGAGTACTTTTTAACATCAGTAAGTGTGGTCGAAAGCTCGCCTGACGTTACAAAGGTTCCGGGTTCGAATTCCGGTGGGGCAATCGTCGAACAAATATTACATTGTGAGACTTCCCCCAGTTTGGTAGGCTGAATCACCTGATAGTCCGAAAAGAAACATGATTCCGTACTCGTATTTCGGAAGGCATGTAAAACCGTTGTTCCCGGCTACTATCTACGGATGTAGTCGTTATAGGAGCCATGTCGGGTTTGTAACCCACAAGATAATCATCATCATCAACATCAGAGTACTATTATTTATTCTGTGACATCAGTAAGGAACACTGCCTACATTTATTTATATATATAAAACTATTGCTACTATACAAAAAGGATTCGCAACAGATTGTATGTAAAATTGCATATACCTACCTAGATGAAAAAATATTACATAATAATTTTATGAATACAATACAATAGGCAAATAATATAGATTTTTTCTCACCTGTTTAGGCTATTGCCTACCTATTTTACATTTTGTCATCATGATCATCAATTTTCAGTATGGCGCTCATAAGTGCTTCTTTTAAGGTGATAAATAAGACGGCAGTAAACTAAAAACCTAAAACCTAAAACGAATATATGTACTGCATTTGTATATTTCCGATACGAAGCCGATACGATATACCTATAAATAAAACAAATCCGATAAATGGTGAAACATTGGTTAATTGACTTGTCCAAGGCGAGGCTGCGACAACGTTCCAATCAAATAGTGATAAATAATTAAGTCAGCTTCCGCAAATAAACCTACTGTGCGCAAGTACGAGTACATCATAGAACTCTGTGACGTTGATTTATGGCAAAAAAAATGATAATTATTCATAAGTAAAGGTACACACACACACACACACACACACACACACACACACACACACACACACACACACACACATCAGTACTGCAGTACCTACATTATTGTTTATTTTTGTGGTGAGTAGCATTAATGCTTTGGTTATCAATTATCATCATTCAGATAGTGTTCATACTTCAAACAAATCCGAACAGATAGGTGTCAGAAGGGACGGTAGTATCAGGCACACCAGGCAGGACTTCAGAAAAGACGGAGAACAGAAAATAATTAGCGTCACATTAGCACACATTAGTTAGTGTCGACTCCACCGACAAGAGCGCGGATCTTAAATTTGAAGAAGAAAAGATCTTATGACCAGAGATAATGTTTCTGCAGCAGGTTGGTTGCACGACGACTGAGTCAAGAGTTGATAAATCTGAGGGTAGTTACCATACTATACGATTTGTAAGGTTAGGAATCAAATCACTCATCATCTTGTTTGTTAAGAAACACCTTGGTACATACATACCTGTGAACTGGACTGACGTGTTATTACTTTGCAAAGTGTGTGCGTGACGTGACGGTGCAACAGCTTCCAGTAAATTGAGTCACGTATTATCTAATTTATTCGTTTCCTATGAAGTCGTTTATCGTTATCGATCGATCATACATAACCAAAGTTAGATACTGGAAAAAAATATCCTTAGTAATTGCACATGACAAATGAAATGAAATGAAATGAAATTTTAAAAGGAATTAATAAGAGTATTTTTTTTGTAAACTATGAACAATATATTCTGTGCTATGAAACTATCTATCTAAGTATAGGTAATTAGTTTTCATAAGTTACATACTGTAAAGCACCGTTGTCTGTCGCAGGTGTGTATCGCAAGTCTTTTATGGACAGATCGTCGTCATAGGCACACAAGAATGTATGACATGTGGATCAGTGCGTATGTGGTTGTGTAATAAAGTATTGTGTGACGTGATGTACGCTCTGTGAAGCGCTTATCGGCTGCCAGGAAGTGGCTCGGTTTATTATTCGTGTCGCGCATCATGTGGTAGCGTGCGCTCCGACCGCCGCCGCGCCCCGCCTGCGCCTGCGCTGCCATCAGGATAATTGCTACGCCTCTCCTCTCCAGCTACTAAACTAACGGGACATACTCACCGATACAATCTCTAATCAACTGAGAAACTCATACATGTCTCTCAACGTTTAGCATAAATATTTCTAACGAGCCGATCATTTATTTTACCAGGCTGCGAATAATCAAGAGTTCGATTTACAAATGCAGGGCGTCGTAAATATTGAAATGGCGAATAAACAATAAAGTATCAGAGGTAACGGAACCTAGCACGCTTTGTGGATAAAGTGAAATGAAATTGTTGGCTATCAGGTTTATTGTTTTATTGGCGGCTGCAATGGTACGCAAGGCGGAGTGCAGCCTCCTGGACGAACAGGTTTGACTGCAGGGTGCAACTGCGGGTCAACAACTCACCTTACTGATCCAAACACGTAAATCTGCGAAAATCCAACACCTACGCAAATCTGGGATTATCGAGAAGGAGCGACGGCTAGGTACCTCAACTTTACAACTCCTTGCTCGATGCTCAATGGTGCAAAAAGAACTGCAAAGGTTGAGCATTACTTTGCAACATTGTATTATTCATATGATGCAATTAAAACCATTCCAATCAAGCTATTACAATGTAGAACTCTAGATGCATAGAAACAGAACCTTAATATTGTATGTAGTTTAGATATTAGTTTGATCTACTTAGTTGTTTTATTTTTTCCTTTAGGGTAAAGTTTAAGGGTCGAATAGAAGGGGTTTGCGAAAGAAAACAAATACGCTTCTAATGGCTTCTATTTCTAAACATAAATGAAAGTTCGTTTTTTTCATGTTGATAAGAGATATAACAAATGAGCACCTACAATAATCTAGGTAAGGTACCTAATTATTACTTAATATTTCAAATTCCAAATTCTACCTACTTCTTTATGTGCATGTATTATATCTGTAGGTATGTCTGCATGATTAAAAAAAGCTCTTTAATATCCATCTGGTTTTAATTTTCACTCCGTGTTCTCAGAAGCCGCAATAATGCCACTTCAATAAATAGCAAGTCAAGTGTAAGTATAAAAACATCTTTGTAAACGAGACGAAGACCATTTGCATTTGCACTCAGCATGTAGGGATGAGAAGAAACAAAAATAAATAAGTGAGTAGTTAGTCTGCCCGCAAGTAGTGTTGTGTTGTGCTGCCAACCGACATGCGGCCGAGCAGCGCGCTACAACCACAGAATAAATAATATTTATTTAGTGTAATAAACGCATAGCCATAGAAACTCTATACCAGATAAATTCAATCAACTCCAACTGAGTCACTTTATACCAAACCTAACCAGATTACTTGATTATAGCACAAACAATTCTAGTTTATTCTCAATAAATAAATAGAAAGATAAGAAGACTTGCGTAATGTAGCGTAAAATAAGAAGCTATTCGAATCGACCAAAGTAGTTCGCCGCTTAAACTTTACTACTTCTCGGTAGCAGATAAAAATAATGTAAGACGAGTCTAGTTAAAGAGTTAAGACGCCTATAGAGAGAGCCGGATGGGCCAATCAGCGTAATGTGAGTCACACACATGCAGTCAAGCGCCGCGCGCTCCAGGCCTATACTTGCGTGCATATAGGAGCCCCTATTCCTAACCATTATTATCAGCCATTATGGATGTTACGATCTCCCACTCGCACTCACAAAGAAGTGCTTAATTATGTTAGCGACAGAAATAGGGGATCAAGTTTACGATACCGCGACTAACATACATGAGGACAAAGTGAAGTCTTGACTTGAAATGAGCGTGTTGTATGATGTGTGATTTGTCGCCATTACGAGTCTAGTCCTATGCAAGTGCACTTCATACGTGTTCATACTGCTACCACATGCTACACTGGAAATACTTACCTTACATTGCTACCTGCTAACAGTAGAGGCATTACCTTCCTTATCTTTATTCATATTTTTCTTTGCAAGGCTGTAAGGTCTAAATCTTCTTGTAAAACTTAGAATGATATACATACATAGATAGGTCATTACATTATAGGTTATACAAACAAAACCTACAGGAAATAATTTGAAGTAAACTTACAAAAGTTTTACTTTATGACAAGGCAATAAGCATGACTATGACAAGATGACAAGGAAATAAAGTTCTCAGAATTTGCAGTAGCAATTGCAAATGATGTCCGTTATCCATATTTATCGAATTTTCACAGTTCCGAGTGGAAGTCGTTTAATTGAAATATTTCGGGCCGCTGTTGACGACAAAAAGTAATTTAAATATTGAAGTTAATTGAGTGAAAACCACTTAAGTACTGGAATGGTCATGCTCCAAGTCTTCTGTTTTGCAAGAGGAAGGAAGCCATGTCAAAAGTGTTTGACGCGCTTGATCTACCTTAGCGTCAATGCAGTGAAGTGGGTAGTAGTGGAAGTGGCAACTACTGTCCTCCACTATCTATACAAACAGACATACATACAGGTATATTGAGTACAGGCGAAACTGAAATAGATGCACCAGCTTATACCTACATAAGCATTATAAATAATAACGATTTTCATATTAATATGTGAGTGAAGTGAATAGTGGCGTCAATATGAAATTGTTGTACAATAAAGAGGACAGCTGATGTACCTAATGTCTGTTGTCTTGTTATAAAATGGTGAAACTAAACTACCTATAACTAAAATGTGGTATTTTTTTATATAATCCCACATCTCTCTTGTACGAACTATTATCATGAATTGTCGTGGTGAAGAATCTATACAAGCAGTTGGATGTTTAACAAACGAAACAACTTGCCAGATATTGCGCAAATCGTTCTTGAAATCGCTTTCTCGCTCGCGTCACGTCGAAGTGGTTGCCGATGATAAGCTGACCTTATCTTACGTAAATCGTATAACGCACTGAACCATAACTGAGCTGAACAGGCCATATAATCAGCTAAGTAACATGTAATAGCCCTGAACGTAGACAGACAAATTGAAACGCTGCGCTGCTGCTGACTGCACTATTTACTTGGCAGTGCCGGTTTAATGTATCGAAAATAAACACCTGTTTTTTTTTAATACCCTATTTCGTGTCCCACTGGTGGGCAAAGGCCTCCCCTCTGTTACGCCATGAGTCGCGGTCAAGAGCATCTGTACACCAATCCCTGTTAAACGCGTCCAAATCGTCACGCCAACGTCTACGTCTTCGTTCGTTCGTTCACGTTGGCGAACACCTGTAACTCAATAAAAATAAAAAAATTCCCATCATCGCCATTCAAAGGATTTTATAACTTTACAGTGGTGTCAAATTCAAGACGGATGCTTTAGTACCAAAATCACACCAAAATTGTTTGTTGCTAAAAATCCTTAAAAAGATCGGGTTACAAAATACTTTAAAATAAGTATAAAACAAAATAAGAGGTTTATTTTGAGCATCCAACTCCTTAAAACAAAACAAGTTTGTTATTGCCGTTATTGGGCGTCCATGGCCGTGACTAGTTCGGCGTGATCGCGCCCGGGCCCTCTCAAATTGGCTGTAATTATGCTCCAAATTGCTGGTCTTCCAACTATTAGTAGAGCCTGGCACGCTATGCCGACCTAAGACAACGCTTTCTATCTATCTAAACAATACTTCTCGGAATAGTTCAACAAATAAGTGATTTGTGACAAACTTCTGCGATGTTAGGGCACAAATGTTAGGGTTAGGGCAAGATCTTTCTTTCTATCTTTAGACACTGCAAATATCAGATCACAATTTGGTAGAGATTGTTGGCAAAAACCACGCAAAAACAAATGTGGCGCCTAAAAAACATTAAAAAAACCTTTTTTAAAAGTCAGTAGGTATGTATTTATTTTGTGGGTATTGATCGTTTCCGTATTGAAATTAAATTTTAATTAATAGAAGGTATCAATCTCAGTCGAATACCACATAAATTTATGTTATTTCATATATACCACAACACGTTCATAAGAACATAGGCATTATCCTGATTTCAAAATCATCTTTTTTTATGTCTTCATCGTCCTAAATCTAACTTATTTCAAACTCTGCAATACATCAAGTAGATTCCTAAGAAATGTGATGGAGGCGCCAGAGGACATGTAAGGCGCTATACTGCGTGAATCATTAATCAAATTCTGTAGACTGTCGAACAGGTTGTGAAGCCTCGGCGAAGGGCACGAAAGAAGATGACGTCATCTGCGTGTGCGCAACCGCTGCCGCCGCCCCGGTGCACCTAGCAGCTCCCACGTTCACTTTCTACGTCGGACAATCTCCGAAACTCATTCGCAACTTGTTCTGTCAAATTAACTGACCCAACTCGTACCAAAACTGGTAATTGGTCATAATTATTTTATCTAGACATCTTTTATGTAACCAACGGTAGTTAATTAGAAGTAAGATGAGTAGGTTGAATAACTAAATGCTAAATAAATAAGCATTTTTAGTTACTTACTGGCAGTCATACGAACCACATTATGTTTGTTGAGTCTTTTGGGGTAGAGTCTTCCACTCCCCCGCAAGTCCGGTGAAGCTTGATTGGTCGTACCTTTACGACACAAGCATAGGTCAAATAAAAAAAAATGTTTGAGGCTTTCGCGCCTTTTTTTTATTTATTTAATTCTTGAAACTTCTCTCTAACTATTTCGAAAAAAAATTTGCAATGATTTAGGCAAGCAATATTTTAAGGCATGGCAGTACAAAGTTTTTTTTTTAATTTGATACTTACAGTATTTTAGCTATCTACCTACTTGCAATTTCGATAAGTGTAAAAAATGTGCATTGAGGGACCACATGGAATTTTAAGCTTTTGAATGTGTCAGCCTTTAGTAAAGTAAAAGTTTGCAAACAATAAAATTGTAAATTCAGCCATTAATTTGTAAAACTAGTTTTACTTTTACTACGTCCCTCGGATTTCAGCTAAAGGCTAACCGTGGAAAAAACTAGATTACTACGATAGATAAATCTGCGGACGGACAGTAGTACTTACATACCCTGCGGCTCGGTCGTGAGACCCAAACGCAAAACGCATACTTCACTACAATTAACAACTTGTAACAGTGCGCACAAGCGTTTTTTGTTGGGCTCGTGTGAGAAGCTGCGATTTCTCCGGGACAGCGTACTGATAGAGGTACCTTTCGCTCGGTGCGGCGGCGGCGGCGAAGGAGCTAGATAAAGAGCAATAGAAACATCTGTTCCACTTCCCAATGACCTTTGTATGTTAATAAAGAGCCATGCTTGAATGAGATACATCTACTACAGAAATATTTACGCAGTTTGTTTCGTTATCCGGAGAGAATACATATACTGATTCAACGTGGTAGACCTGTGATCCAAAAGAACATATTTTCAGGCATTACAACATTGAACTTTGTATTGTATGACTACAGACTGAAACTGGCAAACTACCAAATCACTAGGCTCACCTCACCCACGTTTTACGAGTCATTAATTACAGCGAGGCGGCGGTTTCGATGTTTGTATACATATAAAATAAAATGAACATTTTACACAGACACTAATACCGCTTCCCCTAGAAGGGAAATAAGTATTTTCCCGCGGTAAAAGGTAGCCTATATATACATCATCAGCCCCTGCTGAGATCCCCTGATCTCTGTACCAAGTTTCATCAAAACTTTCCACCTGCGCTGCCATTTTTCCCATGGGAATGAGATTCCCCGTGGTAAACGGTAACTTATATTCATCTCCAAGGTCTATTTTATCATATCCCACCCAACCAAAGTCAGATTGGTATAGATACCAAGTTTCATCATCAAATTTCCGCCCCATGACTTTGAATACAATAAAATGTAAATTATATATTAAACTAAGAAGCCAGAAAAACAAAAAGCAAATTTTTGAGGAAAATAACCGGTCAATCGGATTTGGGAAAATCCGTAAATATTCCACAACAAGCAGAAGACAGTCTTCTTGATATCATAGTGGTGCCGTAGATACAAAAAGAAAACGATATTCTATATCAAATTGTTTAGTAAATAGGTACCTACTGGTAATAATACACCAAAATCGAACACCCAATAGAGGAAATGGCAGATATCTGTGCTTTACATTACATTACATACAAGTAGATTTGGTTTTTACTGCCTAATGTAACACCATTTATAATATACTACGTAATCAATCCCCTATGGCTCGAGCCCCTCGGTGGGGACATCAAGGGAATCGCCGAGAATCACCGCAAAGAGAAATCAATGCTAGGGAAATAATAATAAGTCCTATTGTAAACATAGTAGGAAATCGATGGACGATATTAGGTATTTCAGCCCAACAAACATAACATCATTATTTCGTGATTATGAACATTTCAGGATAATTTTATTGTTTAATATAAAAACACAAAAATTTCACTTTTTGACACATAACTACTGTTGGTAGTTGATCGACATTGCATGCTGTGAACAGTATGCTATTGCACGCACGCAAAAACTCTTATAATAACTAGACACGTACAAAACGATAGCTTTCGTGTTGTGCGATTCGACATGGTTTCACTTCTGATGAGTAGGTACGATTTGTCGTTTATAGGTACTAAATTAAGTGGTCGTTTTAGAAGTATCAAATAACGAAACTTTCTGTCTGTGATACGCAGATCACGTAAGGTTCTTCGTATCACAGAAAGTTCATCATACAACGGTAGGTTGAACTTGGAGTGATATTTGAATTTCTTTTTAGACAACCAAAATAATTATGTACTTAGTAAGTACAAATAGTCTAGGTCATGACAGGTTTCCTAATAATAACATAGTAGCTCTGTGATTACCAAAAAACCAATTCCAGCAACTTCTACGGATTTAAATGGTCATTGATACCGGTACTTATATGAGTAATGCCTTATCAAGTAGTTGTCTCATACATTACACGTAATCATGCAAATAAATACGGTTACCAGTGCGGAAGTCGCCGTCAAAGTGTACCGCACCCATAAAACAATTCCAAATGCAAACGATATTACCGACAGTTCGTATGACCATGTTGACATAGGGGTCGGTGAATCTGATTGCCACTTGGTTTCCGTTATTCTAACCATGCCAACCTAAACACCAAGAAGAATAAATTATAAAAATGGGAAATATAATCTACAGAAAATCAATGTATAGAACACCAATCCCAGGCTGAGTGTTTGTTTATATACCGTAGCGTAGAATATAGAGATATAATATTATCAGCACTTTCTAAACATTCGAGCAGCCTATTAATAAGATCAGCTGAAAGGATGCAACATCAGAACGGAAGTTTTCAATATTGAAACCTGTTCAACACGTGGCGTTTCACGACGAGGTCCGATGAGCCCCGCACACAATGCACGTCTCTCATTTTGTTATTGTGACGACCGCTCCGGCGGCTCGGAAGCCCAGCACGTGTTGTTCATCCCACCCGCCAACAAAGCCCAGCCCAAACCAAAATGACGCTTATAATCCCACTCGCAAGATACACAATCTCTACCTCAGAAAATGCAACGACGAAAGTTTTAAAAGAAGAATATGTATTCTTAAATATAAAACCAGAAAGCTCTTTTTACTGTAACAGCGAGGTTAACTAAGAAAAATGTGTGCCCATTGTGGAAGACGACACAATCCCGGGAATTAATACCAAAGGGCGCAGTTCTTCTTTGAAGTGATAAATAAGGTACATTGTGATATTTAGTTACACATCATCCTCTAAGAAATTACATTTAATTAAATCATGAAAGTAATCATGTACTTTCTGGAGAAGAATGACAGGAAGGGTTCTCATCTAGATGCTTATTTTTACCTTACCACGTTTTTTAAACAAAGTTACTATTTTTAATTAAAAACATAATACTTAATTAATACGTAAAATTCATGCCTTCTATTATTATCAATATTATTTTTACAGTTTAAGAAAGGTTTATAGTTAAATATTACCTACTTTAGATATCTCCTACTTTAGAATTTTTTGGAAAATGTTTATAAAGAAATCTATTGTAATTGTTTCCAAGTAGTTCGTATTTATTTACCTTACTACCATATTATAGGTAATTTATTTTGTACAAGGATTTCTACTTTCTGTAAACTCAAAGTTGAAGGAAAGAGTGAAATAAAAGGGCACCAATAAAATTGAAAAAAAAAAAAAACACTGTTTACTGCTTTATTTCATACGGGAAATCGTTCTTATTTATAAGATAATAATCTCTACCACCTATAATATTAGGCATTAAATTATTATTGAGTGTATGTACAATACAATCTAAGGTAGGGGATTGCAAGCATATTGGGCTTGGGGCAGGCAAGCAGCAATGCGTGCAAGTCAAGGTAGGCGGTTGCGCAAACGGCCTCTGACCAACCAGGCCGCACAACAAGCAAAACTACAATGTAATATTATAATAATATATCCGCAGCTGCTATGCAAATTCCCTTCTTTTATAGTTGTCTCCGTAAACCTAGATTCGGTCCTTAATCTTAACAGGAACGACTACTACCTGTACTATTATTTATTCTGTGGTGTAACTATGTTACTAAATCCATGACTAGGATTTAGATATTAACAGGTTCTTTTTTAAACGGTAACATTTTTGATAGCTTATTCCAAGTAATATTATTTATCCCGCAGTAATGTGTCAATCCTGTTAATCTTGAAACTTTTTTATCTATGTAAATGTCACATTTTCTGTCGCTGTGATTGTGATACAAACTACCTGAGACACATCATATTCTCTCGTATATTTTTCGTTGGACATTTTGTATTGTATTTTGGACATTAGTCGCGCAAAGCTATAATATATAATACTAGTAACATCCGACTAGTAAGAAGTGAGAAGACATCACGTAAGCAGCGCCCTCGCGTCTGGCTCACTTCGGTGGCATGCTGTAGAATGCTGACCCCATGTTAGGACTTCACAACCTACACACTTCTTGTTATTGCACAATGCATAACAATCTGCAATGGTTTTGCCTTGCTTGATGACACAAGTCAACCAAAATTACGCTTTCTTTTCACCAAATAAAGAAATGAATATTATACTTACAGCCAGGCTTCTTACTTCAATAAAGGGTTGGCTTTTACACACTATTTGGTTTAATATTTTTTATATTATAAAGAACCAACATCCTCAAGTATACTTACCTTGGTTGTAAGTAGGTAGTTACTTAATGTAAAGTTAGAGCCATTCAACTTAATAACGCTGCCTCTGCGCCAGCACTGATTGTTTCCATGAGAACTAAAACCATGAGAACGGCAGAGAGCACCCAGCCATTCATGTCGTTTGAACTGTATAAACAACTGAACGAGTAGTGGTTCAGTTGTTTGAAACAACTCCCTCTTCATTCGCTGCCTATATTCAACTGCAAATCATGGCCATAGAATTCATGGTTACATACATACTGATGCTCGGTAAATAGCTGGCATTTATGTCTCCAAACATACCTCAGACAGAACACATTTATGATTATGATAAAATGAACGGTTATATTAACGAATGAGCGCAATAGCAACGTTTGTGACTTTTTACAGCTATTACCAAGAAGATAAAACCATGGAACGGACGTGCAGGCAGAGTATGTTATAAAGTATTTATAACCGCCCCACACGCAGTACAACGAACGAGGTGTTGTGCACGCGCGGGAGTCGGTACATGATAACTTTAATTCCTCAGCGTATTTCCAGCACAAACACTTCTATGTAATAATGGTCATTTTTATACCAATCTTTCATATTAGGTAGAACGTTAACATGGAACCTTAGTGCCTCACAAAGACCACGTATACGTTACGTTTAGGTTACTCATTGCTTTGGTAGGCTTATTTAGATGTTGATTACTTATGCAAACAATCGAAAGTACGTTTTTCTTTTCTCTTTGTTGTTTTATAAGTTTTGCAATATGTCTATTGTTACACATATGTCTGTGTAACAATAAACCCAAATAAATAACTTGTGACCTATATTTTATTTAAGGAACCTGAAAGTTGCCATAACAGGTGAGTATTTCCACGAAAATGAAGAAACTAGTTAAATTTTCTATTAATATACCTTCTTACGAAATGAAATGTGTTTTTATAATGTGAACTTTGCGTCCAGATAAATATTTTATTTACTACATACTTTGTTAATCACGCTTCATTACATTTACTTACGTCAGCTTGGTAAAGACCTTCAAGAGACGATAATTAACTTATTTACTTCATTTTGAAACTATTGTTCCATTATCTTCATGCTTTCTTACGTTTTATTTGCTTTGTCACTGTTTAATTCTTATCATTGTTCTGATAAGCTTCAATATTGACTACGCTACATGCATACATCGCCCAAACGTATGAAGTTCATAATTTCATATACATAATTTTTAAGGCAGCCACACCACTGCACAACTGTTTACGAATGGAGCGACTACGCTAGTATGGGAATGAATAAACAAGTTGCTGGCTCAAGTGCATCCTATTATTATGTATATAAGGATTTTGTCCATTCAAATAGGTACTGCATCTACTTACAATGGAGTGGTGGCGGGCGACATGATGCATTCAATTGAACGACCACCTTAAATAATTATGTATGCATCTACTTTATCAGTTAGGATAGAAGTCTGACAATGAATGAGGAAAATAAAAAACGTTGGCGTAATAGGTAAAACATTAAAAATTCAGGTGATTCGACTACATGTAGACAAGGAGGGAGACCGGGAAACTCTATTTCCCCTTGTGTAATCAATACAAGGGCCCGAGGGCTCTGCATTCTATCTACTGGCGGCGCAACTCTGTACCAAATTCTCCATGCGAATACAAAAACAACTTATTTATTTGGATAATATTATGAAGCTGGTGAAAAGAAAAACGAGTACTGAGATATCAGGTAGAGGAAGCAAACGGCAACCACATTGGATGAACTCTAGGTAAATCAAAATCACCACATTTGCCTTTAATACATTAAGTAACATTTATAGTAGGTTGAATTCGAAACCTAGGTAGTTTCAGAAAAGGCATAGCGAATAAACAAACAGACAGATGACATGAATCTATACGAGGAATATAGCGTCCGCAACAAATCCTTAACGATTAGTCTATTCTATACCTATTTAATATTATAAAGAGGAAAGGTTTGATTGTTTGTTTGTTTGCATCGAATAGGCTCCGAAACTACTGAACCGATTTCAAAAATTCTTTAACTGTTGGGAAGCTACATTCACCCTGAGTAACATAGGCTACTTATATTTTATTTTCAAAAAAATTAGGGATCCTTAGTAAAACTTCAATAATGTAACCCTCATTTTTATAGGAAGAAGAAAAAACAAACATCACAGCTGCTATAACTTGCGCATACCGCTTGGCTTGATGTAAAACAAGATATCAACCTGACGAGGCTGGCCGACAACGTCAATGCCACTCGATAACACCAGCTTAACCGACACACGAGGAAGTAAACATGGCATTACAACACCGGCTCGCCGTCGATGTCCGGGCGAATTAGTTCTATCTGGGCCAGTAACGGCACCTAAACAGTAGTGCCGCACAAGCCGCGAACCACACGGCCACTAACCAATCAAACCTAGGCCTCTTTCGTCGAAAACTGCAATTTAACAAAACGCCACTCCGTTGGTTCGCTAGTTGCATTGAGTGAACCATGAAATAAAAATATCATTATTGTTAAACGACATAACATCGTGAAGGACAGAGAAATCAAGTTCTGCATACTAAATACTAATCCATCAAACCTAAGCCTCTTTCGTCGAAAACTGCAATTTAACAAAACGCCACTCCGTTGGTTCGCTAGTTGCATTGAGTGAACCATGAAATAAAAATATCATTATTGTTAAACGACATAACATCGTGAAGGACAGAGAAATCAAGTTCTGCATACTAAATACTAATCCATCAAACCTAAGCCTCTTTCTTCGAAAACTGCAATTTATTAAAACACCACTACTCCGTTCGTTCGCTAGTTGC
The DNA here is from genome assembly GCA_948473455.1 of Teleiodes luculella. Lineage (NCBI taxonomy): Eukaryota > Metazoa > Arthropoda > Insecta > Lepidoptera > Gelechiidae > Teleiodes > Teleiodes luculella. The sequence goes on along the minus strand of OX419583.1, from coordinate 8,164,991 downwards.
ATTGAGTGAACCATGAAATAAAAATATCATTATTTTTAAACGACATGACATCGTGAAGGACAGAGAAATCAAGTTCTGCATGAAAAGATAATCGCAATGAAGTACCTAGATGAGCTATAAAAAACGAGGATGGTTGCACACTACGCCACGCTCGAACAGCTGCTACCATTTAACAGCACGCGTCCGTTCAGTACTAAGCTATTGCACAAACAAGCCCCGTTATGATTATTAACTCGGTACCAAATCGAAAATGCACTACTAAACCAGCAAATTAAAAAATACTTTCGACATAGTTACAAACAACTGAATCACCAACGAAAACAATAATTACGGAATATACCTACCTACCTATCTGTCTTGGAATAAACTATGAGGGCGCGTTTAGACGACGCGCGTCCGCCGCGCGGCTACCGCGTTCTAACTGTTCACTCATAGCAAGTTTATGTTTTATTAACTGGGGCATAAAGTTGAAATTCTATGAGAGTAACTAAACGCGCGGCCATCGCGCGGCGACCGCGTCGGCCTCGCGCGTCGTCTAAACGCGCCCTCAGGTGTTGCTTTCTATTATCATTACAATAAAGAAGTACAAAAATGAGCAATGTTTATCTTTAGGAAGAAGATGAGAAGACAGACTTGGGTAACCTTTGACGAACAGAGAGACACTGTAAAATATCAGTAACAGGAATATTTCATACTTCAGTCTTGGAAAAATGTAGTATATTAGAGCCAACTAAACCAACCTTTATTGTATGATTTCCAGGAATGCACAATGAATCCCAAATAAGACTGTACAAGTAATAAGATAGGTACAATACTATTCTGTCAAGCACTACAATTAGAATATATGAAATATAGTATAGTATATGTGTTCAAGCATGAATATGTGTTCAAGCATGACCCTATTTAATATTCTGGTTGTTTTGAAGGCATAGCACGGCTTTCCTATCTCCCTGTTATTTTTTAGTTTTGATAACCAGCGTAATAGGTCACTGAAGGTTCAGAATTCCAGTGATCATCATGATTTTGCCAACTGTTTTCGGCTATGATAACTACTTCATCTCCTTCGGTGTTAAAGTTTAATCATCCAAGGCTTACATTAACAAGTACTAAGATGGATATAGAAATCAATAAATAAATATAAGAAGACAAAGGTGCATTATTAACATGAGCCTTAGATAAATTAATTCATTTTCCTGAATTCAAATTTAGCATATTAGTGATAAATAAGTAAGGTGTATAATAAAAGTGTTTGTTTACCTTCACAGAATCTGTTGAATAAAACTTCCTGTTAATCTCCCACTTAAAACTTTTATTATAGATACTTTGTTATATGTATTATCACAAATCCTGGTAGACTTTCAAAACACAATCACGCAACTGACAATTCTTACTGTATTTCCTTGATTATTGATTTTCCATATAAACATAATTTACACAATAAAACACAATCTGCGAACTGACTTAGCTGTAACGCTTACTCATCGCACTCCACTCTACACAATCATAAGTTTATTGCATATTTGGATGGCTTTTTAACTCTCTAGACTGTCTGTCCCTCATACTTCAACATTAATCTCATGAAATTATATACAAAGTTGACTAATATTACTTTATATTACATGTTTATTTAAGTTGACACATCTTATACAGGTGCATCCTTTGATGATTGAAACTAAGCTTATCGTGATGTTCATGTTGACTTGCTTATAAAACTGTGCTCCATTGAGAAATACTTTGTTCTTTGTATGATAATAACGGTTACTGCGGGAGTATCTACCAGTACTAAAGTATGAAAATATAAGATAAAGCACCTCGATTGGACAATGGTATGTATCAAAGATATTAACAACGTGATATGACGCGCGCCGCGGCCGCCGGGGGCGCGGGCCCGGGCCCGCTCGGCCGCTCTCCCGCCTCACCCTTGCAGTCTTACGAGAAATAAATGCCACATTACACTCTAAATATTAAAGCACTGTACAACAATAAGTTTTCTTTTCCTTTTCAGGGCTAACGTTCATTTCGCGCACAATCTCGGCGAACATTTCGTTGACGTTGGTGCGGCTCTTGGCGGAGGCCTCCACGAAGGGGCAGCCCCACATCTGCGCGAGCGCCGCGCCCTCGGGCGCCGCCACCTCGCGCTGGTGCTCCAGGTCCGCCTTGTTGCCCACCAGCAGGATGGGCACGCGCTCAGACCCCTTCACGCGCGTTATCAATTCCTTCATAGGCTTGATGTCTTGGAACGTTTGGTGATTCGTTAACGAGTATACTACCACGAACCCTTGTCCGTTCTTTATGTACAGGTCCCGCATCGACGCAAACTGCTCTGTGCCAGCGGTATCCAATATTTCTAAAACACATGGTGAATTGTCCACTTCTATTTCTTTCCTATAGAAATCCTCTATTGTGGGGTCATATTTTTCCATAAAACATCCGGACACAAACTGCACAGTCAGAGCACTCTTCCCGACCCCACCCGATCCCAGCACGACCACTTTGAATTCGCGCATTATTGTGTTTTTAATCACACTTGCCAGTCTTTACCACAACGTTTCAGAAACGTATCTCACTATGCTATAAAAATGTCATTGCTGTGTTGGTTTATGAGTCACACGGATGCGATCACAGATGAACAAACGTTTCACTTCACGACCAAGTTATTAGTTGATTAATTGCGACGCCATTTTAGTTGCATGACGGCAAAACTTCAATAGATACTGCATTGCATCGCGGCGGTAGTAAAGAAACACAAAAGTGCAAGCAAATAGACAATTTCAATTGATGGACCGTCTGACTCGCACCCTGCTGGATTCGGCAGCAGCAGCAGGTTGGTCAATGCACTCTGTCTGTTGCAATGGTTGGTATGATTGGTGAATGGCAAATATTACCCACCGGAAGTTAGTGTTGCTAGTAATATAAATACAATTTCCTTAGAATATCCTTTTTTCTGGCAGCCGCCTGGGCAGTAAACTCCACCGTACACACACACATAGCTATAATTTTATATAATAGCTATAATAATATTATAATAATATGCCCAGCTATAAATTATATTATAGGTTACCACCACCACACACGGTTATAATGTACGTCGTCGGCAAATTGTAGGATTCGTGTGCTATACAGAATGTATCGGCTTGGCATTGGCATTTTACAAGCGCTCGCCATTTTGCAATAATAATATGCCATTATTATTGCAGTGGACGTCTTTCGGCTGAGATGATGATGATGATTATTGAAATCCACATGGCAAATCGTAAAATATCATCATTCTAGAAAAAGCCAATAGAAGTCGAGCATAATAATGTAAAATGCCGAGGCTAATTCTGGAAAATTGGTGTCTTATTATTTCCTAATCTGTCCACGCGCGGCGCTGTTGTATAACAACAACAATAGCGGCGGAAATTCTACAATTTGCCTTTGGCATAATACAGACTGCCGAGCACTTGCATAATGCCGAACGAAGAATTCTGTAAAATAACGAGTTCTACAATTTGCCGACGACAGATAAATTAAGAGGATATATTATAATGGAATCCACATTAGCAGATGTTACAATAAACTAAAGTATATTTTATATTTCCGCCATTATCGCATTTGAATACGGTCGAGGTATCCATATTGGGTGGATCACACGTAGCGAGTACAGTGGCGAGAGAGTGCACTCGGCCGAGTGGTTGTTACGTATGAACACTTTAGCGAGTGCTTGGCCGAGCCAAAACGGCGAGACAGCGACTAGAATCATGATTTGTTTGCTCGGCCGAGTGCCCACCCCCTCGCTTCATCCTACAGCCCCCGCAGCCACTCGCTATCCCGCTCGGCTCGTGTGGACAGGCACTTGGTTGGCCACTCTACACTTGTTCGATTTGTACCGAGCAGCGTGTGTTTATTTATTTTTGTTACCTATTTTAGTTCTTTTCAATAAAAATGGCTAATAGTATGTGGAATAATGAGAAATGGACATTAGAAACGACAATTAAATTCATACAGTGTTAAAAAATACACGAATGTTTATTGAATTTTTGTCACCTGCATATAAAAACAAAGTCAAGTGTAATGCAGCCCTAATTGCAATAAGAAATGAAAATAAAATAAAAATCAGTTTTTCTGCGATCCATTGTAGACGATAATCAACAGCATCAAACTGAACTGTCTTGCCACTTTTGTAAATACGTGTGAACAGCGACTCGGTTGTGCGACTCTCTCGGCCCAGTGACCATTTGCTGTCTCGCCACTCTACTCGTTACGTGTGATCAACTCATATTATATCGAGATATTTAATTGAAGCCTGGCCAGAAATATGAAAAACCTGCTATTACCACATTTATTTTTTATTTTATGTTTTTGGCCAAATAGTTTTATTGAAATTCCACACTGTGATAAAGATTTTTAGTTAGGTACTTATAGTATAGCTCGATGCCTGTCGATTCGGGTGATGGCCAAGAGCATGCTAAGGCTAAACATTTTGTACTTTGTATCGTTTTAATGTTCTGCCTGCCCTGCCTGTCCTGCCTGGTATAGGTAATAAGAAAATAGGAAATAGAATCACGGTGCACGTGTTTGATACATTTTGGATACATTACACTTGCTTGAGTAGTTGAGTCTTGAGCGTGTGTGTGAGTGAGTGAGCAGGTAAGTATCCATGTATTTTAGGGCCGGTTTACACGCTTCTAGTCTTTAGTTAAGTTCTTTAGCGAAGTCCTTTAGTAGAAACGTGTGGACGTCACTTGCTTTAGTAGACGTCACTTGCTTTAGTACTTGCTTTAGTACTTGCTTTAGTACGATTTTTGTTTCAAGTGATACCCCTCCCGCGCCCGCGCTTCCCCGGCGCGTCACTCGGCTCTGCCCTTGAACTGTGTAAACACGGAATTTAGTAAACTCTTTAGGAGAGTGCACAAGTGCCGGCGGCGGCGTGCGTGTTTTTTGTTTTTTAAAAGATGGCTATTTAGTTGTATCTTCAAACCAAATGGTCGGAATATTATTTTTTAATCTTTATAATAAGAATGAAAGAAATGAAGAATATTTATATTTTAATTTTGGTCGAATAATAAATTTGTGCCTGAATATTTTGTTCAATATTGTTTGTGGAACGTTAAAAACAATTTATACAAAAATAAACAGGCTAGGCATTCGGCATACACAGCCATTGGCGTATGCGAGACGTCGTTGCGCCTTCGTTGTGGCGTCGAAATGATACTCAACTGGAAGATGTGTAAACGTTCACTCGCAGCGCACTAAATCACTAAAGAACTTGCCTTTCAAGTTGTACTAAAGTACTTAACTAAAGACTAAGAGCGTGTAAACCGGCCCTTACCTATATTGATCTACTTGCTGCTGTGCTGGTTTCGTCTTTTCAATGGTATATTGCTTATTGTTGTATACGTGACACAAAAATAATACAAACAAAACAAAAACAAAAAGTGTTTTTAAATAACTCAGCTAGTCTCTAATATGCTAGCCTCTCTATAATATAAAGGTCTCAGTAAAGGTAACCTTTCCCTATTACTGAAATGCAATTTTAAATATGGTAATATTTTACAGGAAGTTAAAGATTATGCTTAAGTTGGTAGTACTGGATTGCGTTCCAAAACTATAATGTTATTTATAATTTTTAACGATAAGGACATAATATTTTTTTTTAACACACGCACAGCGTATAATTAAAAAAAATAAAATGATAAACTCTACTCGTAATTAAATATAATAGTATTAATAGTTTTGTCACTTGTTAAAGAATAAATAAATAAAGGCTGGTATGGTAATGTAATGTCCTGTGGTAATGTCAAAATTCTCTTTAAAACTGGTTTCAGAACGCATTTAGTATGGTGCACTTCTTCTTCTTGCTTGCCAGAACGTAGGTACGACATAATACATTACTTATCAATAATTATCATCTCATTATCATATCACACTTTGGATTTTGCACTTGGTTTAGCAATAGTAGTTAAATAATGCTAATGCGCCAAAAAAGCTTTTATAAATTATGATTCTCCCAAAAGGGTTTATTAGACTACTAGCGACCCGCCCCGGCTCCGCACGGGAAAATGGTTATTGTGGCTTATCCTTAAGTATATTACGCATGTATTATACATATAAACCTTCCTCTTGAATCACTCTATCTATTAAAAAAAACGCATCAAAATCCGTTGCGTAGTTTTAAAGATTTAAGCGCACAAAGGGACATAGGGACATAGGGACATAGGGACATAGGGACGGAGAAAGCGACTTTGTTTTATAATATGTAGTGATGATGATAGTGATAGTGATAGTGATAGTGATGATAGTGATAGTGATAGTGATAGTGATGATAGTGATAGTGATAGTGATAGTGATAGTGATGATAGTGATTCAAGTTCAAGATAATGTTAAATTTAAGCAAGTCAAGACTGGCTAACTGGCTAATTAAATCACCTTGCTAGTATAGCATGCTAACTCATTTACATACAAGACGTACGTACGGCGTCGATGACGGTTAGAGCATCTAAGTAGCAGAAGCCATTCATTAAAAAAAAAAAGAATAGTATAGAATTTACTTCCTTTTCAATATTCCTTCGCGCACAGGTTCTTTTATTTCCAAGGTTCGTGACTATACAATAATGCTAATAAATGATTGAGTTGTTTCAAAGATAAATGCATGGCTATTGGAACTTGATTATAACATAAAGCCCAATACACACGTAGCTATAATCTATATAAATCTCGACATATTAAAGGTATTCCGTAAGTGGACGCAGTAAGGGTGAAAATATATAATTCAATACAGCTACCGTGTGTGGTGACGAGATGTAATATGTTAGAGCTGGGCATATTAATATAGATTATAGCTACGTGTGTATTGGGCTTTAAGTGACTGAAAAATTGTTACTTACTTTTATTTAACTGCATATAAAAGGGGGACCTGGAGTCCTAAGATACAGGCCTTGGCTTAGTTCAGGCTCCAGTTGTCCCACAAAACAATCTTGACAGTAGTTTTTAAGCATTTCATATTCTTTATTTGTTTGTGGAGTTAAATAAGTACCAAATATAATAAATACTAATTACGCATGACCACGCTCTGCAGCTGCTGACAGTATAAGCGTGCTAAGTCTCATTACACTACGCGATGTTTAGCAAGGTGGATGGAATCGCCAGTAAGCACAGTTGAATCCACAACGGTCTAGTTAGACCGGCTAACTTTCCTAACTCTTATTACACCTTGCTTAGTCTTGCTAAGACTGTCATGAAATTGTATGGTGTAATAGGTTTTTTAGGTATACCACAGAATAAATAATACGCTATATCCGGCCATTATTGTGGTGGTGTGGTGTGGATGTGGTAATACATGTGTTTGTGTGTGTCAAACAAAGCCCTGTGGTACACAAATTATCGGGTGGTGCATTATTGCCACTCCCCAGACAGCAGTTTTGACAGCACGTCGTCGCATCGCACTTGCGTCCAATGTCCATCGTGTCAGTGGCTGGCCTTAGTCTCGGTCATTTCCTTCATTTCTTGTTTGTTTGTGAAATACCTATATATTGTGAATTTGTAAATGTGAAGAAGAACGACCGCCGGGCGGGAGAGAGAAGCTGTAAATAAAAAAGATCTTTTGTGTTGAAAAACTATCAACGTAGGCTAAAATCAACTGAAGAATAATTTAGGTAACAGTTATATTCTGAAAAGAGACTTGGTTGATAACAATATAATATTTAGTTAAGCTTATGCATATTTACTACTACATTTCATTGTTTGATGGGGAGAGATCTACAATATGTAATTTAGATTCGCAGGTATTGCGAAAAACCGAAACGCCGGAAATCTCTATTTGCAGCGTACCTATATCCAGGCGCGGCTTTCGCTATTTTAAACACACCCAATAGTAATTCAAGGTCAATTATGCTGGACCACTTAGTTAAATTGGTTAAATTCTAACTAGCTAATGTTCTTTGAGGCTTTTGCGCTTAGTACCTATACATAAAGACCCGCATTTCGCGTAAAGACTCGTAAATATACAAATAATATATCTATATATTTAAATACTTATATATTATATACAGTAAATGGTACATAGTTGGGTTTAAATTGGTACAAGTAACTTGCCTGAAATATGCACTTATTTTAGACAAACTGATAGATACCTTGATAACCAATTTTAAGGTAAAGGAGAGTCAACTTCAGTTTGGGCCATTTTGCACTATCCAGGTCAATAAAAAAGTATATGCTAAACATAAAATAAATTTATGTATTTAATGGTATTTAATAACCAATAGCAGTTAAGATTCGACTAATGTGTCATGTAAGAGCGCAACTTTTTTGGACAGTTAACACTATTTAGGAAAGTATTGTCAGACATGGAGAGAAGTATACCTCCTTTCTTCTAGTTAACATTGCAGGGAGGTACAATGCGCGCAGCCAAAGATGAGACCTGTCAGATGCTAAAGAGGGGACTTTGCGCTGGTAGATACAGTCGCGCGTGTTCAAAATAGGTAAACTAAAATATGAGATCGGATTAATAAGGTATCTATTGAATTTCAAAATCGCTTTTATCGCTGTATCTACTGCGCAGATATAACCGTGGTCCGTCACGTGATCAACCACGTGATCCGTCAAGTCTCATCTTTGGTTACGCGCATTGTATTCATCTCTCTTTGGCTGTATTTAGGTACATAATATTTTTGGTAAGTTCACTAATATAGTCCTATGTATTGAAGTGAGTGATTTTAAAAGCCTCTACTCTTGCATCATTAGTGGTTGGAATGTATGTATGTAGATATTTTTTAAGAGTATAATAATAATAATAATAATAATATTTATTATTTAATTTTTAGTGGTGGAATATATTTTGAATGTTAAATATTATATTTATATAATGATATTTTAATTAAACTAGTTTCGAATAAGTTACTTTTTCACATATATTGTTTTTTGTTTTCCAGATCTGAATCATGTCTCACAAACCAACACCCTATTCACCAAACTTTCCTGCTAGTCAAGGATATGCTCCGCCAGAGGATGAAAAGCCCTCCGAGGGTTACCCACTGCAGTCACAGGGTGCTTACCCTGGTCCTCCTCCAAGTATGCCAATGCCACATGCCAGTCCCATCGCCATGCAACCAGGATTCCAGCCAGGGTTCCAACCAGGATTTTCCCCTGGATACCCTCAGCCTCAGTCAGGATATCCGCATCCACAAGCACAGCCTGGATACCAGCCTGGGTACCAACCAGGCTTTCAGCCGGGACACCAAGCTGGACCAATTGTTCAACAACCAGGATATGGCCCCCCTGTTGCTCCAGGTAATTTTTTAATTCAAAATTATAAAAATAATACTCCATATTGTATTCTCATAGATTTCAAATATTTCACTAAAAGGAAGATTTAAAATAATTAAAAATGTTACATTTTGAAATAAAGTACTTACAGTAGGGACATTCTGACATCATATTTGTTATATTTACTTGATACCATAAAGTAGAAAAAAAAACAGAAAATAGAAAAAAACAAAACAAATTAATTTTCATAAAGTTAAGTTAAGCCCCCAATATTTTACTAATTTAGAGGAGGACAGATTTTATTGTTTGTTTCGCATTGAACAGGCTCCACAAATACTGAACCGATTTTAATTAAACTTGGTATAAAGATAGGATAGACCTTGGGGAAAACATAGGCTACCTTTTACCGCGGGAAAATTTCTCATTTCCACCGGAAGATAGAAAATGAGGCGGGAAGCTGGTTATAGGGAATGCAATCCCGACTCGAGATTGCAAATTCGAGATCCCGCGGGATTAGAAATATCAATCCCGCGGGATCCCGGAATTTTCGGGATCCCGTCTAGTTTAAAAAATATGTTAAATTCTGATGACTGAAAAAGTTAATAACTGCTTGTTTGTGATGGTGATGTTAACTAAAATAACATATTACTCGAAAGAAAATCTTTTCAACAAATTTTTGAGCGTCGTTCCATAATTCATCACAATTTTTTAAATCGTGTTTGGCGAAGAAGGTAATTTGTAACCTTTTGCGACAAAAAGACTCTTCATGTCCTCAGAAATAGTAGAAAAAAGAAGCTTGCGCCTCGAGTGGACGTGTGTAGCGCCGCTGACCACTGCTGCCCAATCCCGTCAATCTCGAACGGGATCTCGTCATATGATGCGTCGGGATTGATCCCGAAAAATTACACGAGATCTCGCGAGATCGGGATCCCGCGGGATCGGGATTGCATTCCCTAGCTGGTTATTAATTAGTAAAGTTATTTTGTCATCTAGTTCTACTTCACATTTAATCATAGCTTCGCGCCGCGGCTCCACCCGCGTTAATAGTTTTTCCCGTGGGAATAAGGAATTCTCCCGCGGTAAAAGGCCTATGTTCTTCCGCAAGGTCTATTCTATCTTTGTGCCAACTCCACCCGCTTTAACGATTTTTCCCGTGGGGATGAGAAATTTTCCCGCGGTAAATTGTAGCCTATGTTCTTTCCTTAGGTCTATTCTAACTTTGTGCCAAGTTTCACCAAAATCGCTTCAGTACTTTTGGAGCATTTTCAACTATTAGGAATATTTTACGTATTTTTTTACACCTTGGGTTACATTTATTGAAGTTTTAGTAAAGATCCCTAATTTTTTTCAAAATAAAATACATAGCCTATGTTACTCAGGGATCATGTAGCTTCCCAACAGTGAAAGAATTTTTGAAATCGCTTCAGTAGTTTCGGAGCCTATTCGATGCAAACAAACAATCAAACCTTTCCTCTTTATCGGGTCACGCCGCTTTCCCGAAGGGGCAGACAGAGACCATATCAAGCTTCCAGGTTTTGATCTGGGGGCACGGCAGTGCCCCCGCCAAGTCAAGCAAAAAAGCGGCACGGCCGGGGCCGTACCATACTTTTCTCGAAGCAGTTCAGGCCATTTTCGACCCCTCTATAATATTATTAACTAATATCATTATTAGTTATTATTATTTTCCAATGTGAAACTACTGGATGATGACACGTTTAGATAGCTAGCTGCCAGAGAATATACAATATTGTGTCTCTGCAGTATACGCTCACTGATAGTTAAATAAATGATGACATTAAATATTATCTGTAAATGTTAGTAACTAGTGTTATTTTAGAGATGAAAGCTCGATAGATGTGATATGTTTAACTGTATATTACGAAGATGTGGTTGTTTTGTTCTGTACATTTGGAGAAAATGAGCTATTTATCTGTATACACACAGCTCATTAAAGAGTATCTAACATTATAGATACGTAATATAAGGCGGTTTTGCACTGATATTTTTATTCCGTCAGTTTCGTTCGACCAATAGAAACAGAGTAGTGGGAATATACTCGTACCTACTACTAAGAACCGCGGTTTTCCAACCACTCTTAACTGCATGACATTTGGAGTAGTCACAACCCCGAGACCACACCCCCTCGCAACTCATTAGTTAATTGACAGAATTTCTTTCTGATTTGCATATGTATTACGTAGAGACGAGAATAGTGATACTACCCAAAAAAATCTTCCTTACTCAATGTTTTCTACATACACTATCATAGTAACATAGTCAATATCCACAAACCCAAAGTTTAATGTGTACCAGTACCAACCGACTTGTCAATCGTAAAGCAGACAAGTATTGAATTTTCATACTAAAATTACCAAGTTAGGAGTTCCCCACTTTTCCTTGTAGTGAAAGTACTCGTAGTCTACGATAATAACAAGTTCTACAATTTTCATGCTTAAAACAAATCAATCCACTTACAATTTATTATTACGAGTATAATGTTAATAGACTTTCAACTTAGTATTATTATTATCGCAGAGATAATGGACTGGTAACTCTGTGATGTATTAATAGTAATAATCTTTGTATAATAATATTATTATCGCAGAGATAATGGACTGGTAACTCTGTGATGTATTAATAGTAATAATCTTTGTATAATAATAGTAATAATCTTTATTTCAGATAGAAGCCATAGTTTTTTAGTATGTAGGTATAAATAACATTCAGATGCTTGTCTGTTTTGGAATTAACGTCATTTTCTTTAGTAGCAACGAAAAACCAATTATTGTAGATACAAGTGGCATTTACTTAGGCAATATTCTGTCCTTGCTTTATTTATTTCAATGATTAAATACTGTGCCAACGACTCCTTCTTCAGATAACAAGTGTTTACGGTTTGGTAGAGTACACTCTCCCTGCACGAACATTGATAATAAATAAGTACTTAATGGCAATCTGACTGAACTAGTGCAACACCTCTAAAGTGTTAAAAATATTATTCAAATTGATAGTTAAATAAAAATATGCTACAAGAAAATTCTATACGAAACAAGTCTAAAACTAGTAGAGAAAAGTGGATTCGATTTAAACATTATGTCGCGAAAAAGTGTACACGTATTGCCGATTTTAAAAATAAACGCATTTATTTCGAGACACTTAGTGTGTCGAGTGTAAAGAGAACTGTTAAAAGATTATATAGTGATGTGTTCGAATCCCGTTACAGTGGCTATGAACAGTTCTTAACAGATGAAGAGAAGAGGTTCTTCCTTGCCATTGATCATAATGTGGTGGAGGGTTATTAAGGGTTATTAGGCTCTTCCCATCCCAATCCCTATGTTGTAAAGTGTACTATTTCCCACACCCCACTACGCGGTTCCGCCGCCCCGCCGTCGTACCAAACATATCCTTTCCGAACCTGACGACGAAATCACTGATGCAGTTAAAGCAGCCAAAGAATTTAGATTACACCCACCTAACAGAATGCCCTTTAATTTTGCCTATGTAAAAACCTTCAACTAGCTAATTAAAATGTATTAATATGCCCTCATTCTGTGACTGTCGTCTGTAAGTAAGTACCTCAGTAAACAGAACGATTACGATAGTGATGAATAATGATCAGTGACTTTATATAACAGTGTATTAAGTTGAAACTAAGTCATACTGTTATCTTCATCTTAAATTTGTCCTCAATGCATCATTTTATGTACAATTTATACCATTAGCAACAACATTCAACCCTTCACCTCTATTGAACTTGCGAATGCTATAGATATTCGAATCCTATAAATAAACTCTCATTATCATTACTAGCTTTCCGCCACGGCTCCGCCCGCGTTAACAGTTTTTCCCGTGGGAATGAGGCATTTTCCCGCGGTAAAAGGTAGCCTATGTTACTCAGGGTGAATGTAGCTTTCTAATGGTAAAAGAATTTTTGAAATCGGTTCAGTAGTTTTTGAGTTTATTCATTACAAACATACACACACACACAAATACAAATCTTCCCTCTTTATAATATTAGTATGATAATGTGAGAAAGTGTGTCTGTTTGTTTGTTCTTTGTCTCACTAAAGATAAAGAAGACATTTATATAATTTTTGAGATTTTTACACATAGTGAAGTTGGCTAGATGGCCAGAGAGTGACACTTTACCTTAGGAAAATAAATAGTAAACTGTAAAGTCAAATAGAAGTAGGTACTCAAAACACGAATGTTTGGCTTGGGCGGGGTTCGATAATGCGAATCTGTGCTTCGAAGACAGTCGTACTACCAGCCAGGCTAAATTACTGTGGTTGTTTAAATTTTAATTTCAAAAGACATTATTTTTTCCAGGTGGTTGGATGAGCATTCCTCAAGGCCTGAGCAATTGTCCTCCCGGTTTGGAATACTTATCCATGATTGACCAGCTCCTCGTTCACCAAAAAGTGGAACTTCTGGAGGCGTTCGTAGGATTTGAAACGAATAACAAGTATACAGTGAAAAATAGTCTGGGGCAGAAAGTGTATTACGCTGTCGAAGACAACGACTGCTGTACGCGGAACTGCTGTGGCCCTATGCGACCTTTCGACATGAAGATATTGGACAACTTCCAACACGAGGTACGATTGCAATCTCAGTTCCTATTAGGTGGAATTTTTTTTGGGTAAAATTACGTCTTATTAATAACTAGCTACAAGAAGAAGAAGATTAATAACTAACTATCTGCCTCGCTTTCTGCCTCGGCTCCGTCCGCGTTAACGAACTCCGTTCCCGTGGGAATGAGGCATTTTCCCGCGGTAAAAGGTAGCCTATGCTACTCAGGGTGAATGTAACTTTCTAATGATGAAATAATTTTTGAAATCGGTTCAGTAGTTTTTGAGTTTATTCATTACAAAATTTACAAACATGTGTATGTTTGTAAATTTTGTAATAATTATGCGACGAATATTTGATCAGATATACATAGACTACCTATTAAGGCGGGAAAATTCCCCATTTCCAGTTAACGCAGTCTTAACCGCAGGGAGGTAAACTAGTCATATACTATTATTATAAAAAGGAATTATTTGTACTTTTGTGAAATGCGGTTAAGACCGCGTTAACAGTAACTGTTTTTACCGTGGAAATGAGGAATTTTCCCGCCTTAATAGGTAGTGTCTATTTCTACCTTTATACCGAGTTTAATTAAAATTGGTTAAGTAGTTTCGAAGTATTCAATGTAAACACAGACGTCATCAAATCTATATCTGTGAATGCAAGCAAACTATCAAATTTTTCCTCTTTATTTATTTATAATACCTATTAGTATAGATAAGATTTTCTGCATGACAGTTGACAAATTGTACTATTTTGTCTTTTAGGGTGCTCCCTCACCGGGAGCATTCGCGTGTAATGTAACATTATAGATTCGTCTTTGAGCATTACATTACAATAATACCTCCCTGACTGACGAGCATTCGCGTGTAATGTAACATTATAGATTCGTCTTTGAGCATTACATTACAATAATACCTCCCTGACTGACGAGCATTCGCGTGTAATGTAACATTATAGATTCGACTTTGAGCATTTCATAGCGGCGGGGGGCTAGGGGAAGTGAAGCGCATTGATGTTACAAGTTGTATCAAGATATTACACATTGTATCATTACAAGGTGCGCACTGTAATGCTCGGTTCTCCTCCTTCACTGATGTATGCCCGTTTTGTATCATTACAAGGTGCGCATTGTAATGCTCGGTTCTCCTCCTTCACTGATGTATGCCCGTTTTGTATCATTACAAGGTGCGCATTGTAATGCTCGGTTCTCCTCCTTCACTGATGTAATGCTCAAATCTGTAACGTTACATTACACGCGAATGCTCCCGGTGAGGGAGCACCTTTAGGTTAGGATCATTTAACGTATTAACGTACAGATTTTCTAATTCCCAACCATCTTTATTTGAGTCCTAAATCGTCCACTGCTGGATAAAATAGTGAAAAGAACCCAGCGGCAGTGTCCCGCCGCGGTACATGTATTTCACATAAATTATACTATCTCTTAATAAAACTCTTTAACAGATGTATTTAACATAATAGGTACCTAATAAATTATGGAGAATTTACTAATAGGCATGACGGAGCCGGATACATGTAACAAATTGAAGAATAAATTTATACGTTGCGCTTGCGTCACAATAGACGTAGTTATGCGACGAATATTTGGTTAGGACGTAAAAAAATAGCGAATATTTATTTCATAGTGTTAAAATTTGTGATTCAAAGAAAAAAAATCATTAAAGTTTTTTTTATTATTTGGAAAACTTGGAACAATGGCCACTGCACTGGCCAAGCAGGTTATTGGTTTACTTAATAAACTGATCGTTGCTGTGGTTAATTTTTAACTGTTCAATAGCAAAGTATGTTTTACTAGCTTTTTCCCCCTGCCCGAATTCTGTCCAGACTTTTTTTTGAACAGACAGGAATAAACAATTACTTCCGTAAGAAGTTAACTTGATTTCCAACTGCTTTTTTTCAATAATAATTGATTATTGGGATTCTTGTTTCCGGACTATATGACAGACGACAGACAAGAATTATAAAAAATCTAGTTCATACAGGGAAGGAACTACCCAAAGAAGTTAGAATAGAATTCGGACAGATTGTCAATAATAAAGAATTGAAGCATAACAATGGCGTCGTCGCTTATAAGATGTGTGCGAAAAATGAAAATTTTGTATTGCGATCGCGACAGTGAAGTACGAGCGTGTGTGTGTGTGTGCGTGGGTTACTTATTTACTTGTTAACTGTCGCCGTTTCAGTTTTTAGTCGCCTTAAAAATAATAAGCCTTATTTTTTGAGGTGATTCATTTAAACCGGCCGCTCGCGTGTGACTCCTGCTGCTGCCCGTGCTGGCTGCAGAGCATGGAGGTGTCCGCTCCGCCCGGCACCGTCATTGGCTCCATTGAACAAGAGTGGTCCATCTGCAAACCATGCTACGTCATCAAAGACGCGAGCGGTGAAGTCGTGCTGAGGATCAAAGGCCCTTGCTTGACGTGGTCTATCTGTGGAGATGTCGGCTTCAAAGTGAGTCGCTTTTAAATACATAGTTCATTTTTGTCGATGTAGCAAAAGTAAGCAATTGTTGGAGGCGACGAATTTTTTTGAGCATGTTTTAGAATAAATATTATAGTTTAAAAAAACCAAACAAACACGCTTTTATAAATTACGCATTAAATAAAAATATACTTTAATTTAGTTTTTATTTAATAAAGCTAAGTCAGGTGCTTTTCAAGATATTGAAGATTTTCTAAACGAACCCTTTTCTTTGCTTCAGCCAGTGTAGTTTTAAAAATCGTCCAAAAGCTGAGTTAAGTTACCTCTTTGTTTTGTTAGGTGTACTCCAAAGACGGCGAGACGAAAGTGGGTAAGATCACAAAGCAGTGGTCGGGGCTGGCTCGCGAGGCCTTCACCGACTCGGACTACTTCGGGATCTCGTTTCCGATGGACCTCGATGTCAGGATCAAGGCAGTGCTGCTCGGAGCCTGCTTTTTGATCGTAAGTGTTACATTTGTGGCCCTAAAACGCATAGCACTCTTGAAATTAGACAGTTCCAATCGCAATTCCTCACAAACTCTAATGGTAAAATTACAGCCGCCTAAAGCTTCTGACATGGATCCTATAACGACTATAATCCGTAGATAGTAGCCGGCTTGCCCAACGGCTCTACGTACCTTCCGAAAAACGGAATTCCGGACAAGCAGGCAATGTCTAGACCGAACTGGGGAATGTCTCACAAAATGATACATATTAATTTGACTAGTGCCCCACCGAGATTCGATGCCAGGATCGCCATAATGGCCACGATGACGGGGGAAGTCTTATGTCGCAGTAGACTTTGAAAGATACCAGGAGTAGAAAAGAACAACGAGTTGTCAGTTTAGTTTAAGACCTAAACTAAGTCGCGATTAAATTTTATTAGGCGCCCATTCTCGTCTGTCTAGATGTATGTATCAAATAGTAGTGTGAATAGATCAATTTTTACATGAGACATTGTATTGTTTACATTTGACAGTCTATGGTCATAAAGCTGCGTAAGTAAAGCCCGACCAGAGAAATATGAAACCTCGCCATATTGCGGAATTTCAATGGAACTAATTTTATAAGGGAAATTGTTGCCATAGTCGTAAAAATATACACGTGGCGCCCCCAGAGCAGGTTTCTTATTTCTTTGGTCAGGCTTTATATTAAATTGATTTAGGGGTATTATAGCTGACCACCACTCAAAAAATATATTTAATTCATGAGGTTATTATTGTATTTATGCTAATGTTTGTTTTATTTTATCATGGCAAAGTAACGTTCGTCAATTGACATCCGAAAGTCGCTTTACATTAACTTTTCCTTAATTAATTCCAGGATTTCATGTTCTTCGAGAAAAGTGGTAACAAAGAGAGAGACGGCATTGGAATGCTGTAAATTCGAATGAAGAAATCTCAGCTGTATGAAGTATGTTACATTTTATATAAGCCAAAATATTAGCTATCGGTTTTCCGCTTTTTAAATTACTGCCACGAACACGAGCTAAGTAGCTCCTAATGTTTATAAAACTCGAATTCAATGGTTAAACTTTTGTTCAAAGTTGAATCATCAACGCCAAATAACATGTACCTACGTACGGTGCTATAATAAGATCTTGATTTCTTTTTTGGTTCAGATCTCGAGTCCGTATACTTTGAAATATCTTTTTCTTGTTTGTTTTGTATCTTTTTCTTGTTTTTCACGTCAGTTCTACAATAAAAAAGTTAGTTATTACTAAAACGTGATTGCTTGTTTAAAACCCAACAGGTAATTATGATAGTTCGTTAAAAGCTGACAATAAACTCAGTGCACTTACTCACTTTTGGACTCGTTTACAAGTATAAAATAGTAAATAGGTAACATACATAAAAGTATAGTAAAAAGATATTTCAAATTGTATGAACATTTGATATGCATGACTACAAACGTGGCCGCGCATTATCTAATGCGAAATAATTGTATTGTATCTAAAGGTTAAGTTGCAAAAAGTGTATTTTGTACTGGTTTTGTATTTTATCTCCACTTATTAAAAATTGATTAGGAATATTTTATTAAAAGGTATGGAATTGGAATCTTAATGCCACTTATAAGAAACTGCACAAGGTTCTTTACAAAAAATGTGTTATAAATGTAAGAGAATACTATAATAACTATTCTATCTCATAGAGTTTACGCTACGCTACTACTATTTGTAATTGAATAGTATAATAATTAAGCACAATTTTCTCGTTCAGTCTTACTGGACTATTATTTCTTAAAGAGTTTTACACAATTTTAGACTTTATTTATATTTAGGTCGTAAGTGTTTAAACTAAACTTAAAACGTGTCAAAAAATTTATAAATTAAGATCTATATGTTACAGTTAAAACCAGTTTTTAGATAGAACGCGTTTTTCCTAGTTAGAACTAGGTTTTACTTTATGGCTTTGTTAATACTAGAATTAACCAATGCTCAAAATTGAATATCAGTTAAAACTAGTTCTTACTAGACAAAACGCGTTTAATATTATATAATATCCATTTATTCTTTAATATCCATGTGTAACCTAACACGAAGGGTATGGCAAACGATCTGGGCTCGCTACGCTCGCCCACATCGCTTCTGCCATACCCTTCGAACCTATACTATCCGAAGTAGGGGTGCCCTGAACTCCCGTGCTCGCTGCGCTCGCACCCGCCTGGTAATGAGTTGAACGTACAACTAGTTTTAACTGATATTCAATTTTGAGCATTGGTTAATTCTAGTATTAACAAAGTCATAAAGTAAAACCTAGTTCTAACTAGGAAAAACGCGTTCTATCTAAAAACTGGTTTTAACTGTGACATATATATATAAAGTAAATTTTGATTAATCCTTGCTATTATAAACCTGCTTAGGCCACTGAATAAGTCTTGATAACAGGGCCACTCCGCGCGAAGCTCGATTAATCGATTTTGTAATACAAGATTATTGGAATAAATATATAAGAAACACGTTTAAAATCAGCTATTTTGACTTCGGTAGCCGAAGCCTGTTTTTTGCAAAAATAGGTTTAGAATAATTGATCTTATTTTAGTTTTCTTCGCATTACGGCCTCAGAATCTAATACATTTTAAGAATATTTCAAATATTTGAATCATGTGTGCTATATACTTTAATTTTATAGAAATGTTTATTTAATTAAGGTTCAATAAATATGTTATTTAGTATAAGTATATTATTACAGAATGTGCAATGTCATGCCATGACATTGGAAGACTTTCAGGAAAAACTATGTAATATTAACAAATATTAATTAAATATATATGTATCCTTTTATATTTAAATTATTTTAAATACATACCTCTCTTTCAACTAATGTTATTACTGTAGCAGTTATACAATTATTATGCAAAAGCAATTATTTTTTCTTCAATAGAAAGTCTCAAACAATGTTAGGTTTGATTTTGGCGGATATTTATCTCTAGCCGCGACTATGACACTGCCTCCAAATGAACAGCAATCTCTTATTCAATATTCTTTCTTTTGATTTTGTTATTGTATTCTAGTCACACATAAACTCCGCATTTATATAATTAATAATATGCATTTTTCTAGTTTTAATTTCATGTATGTGTAAGTTTTGTTAAGTTAAGGGTCATAATTGCACAATAACTACCTGCCTTGTGATAGTTTAAAAATATAAATACATTTGAAATTGAAATAACCTTATTTCGAGTGGATTGTAGGAAACTATCATACACCATTGAATACGCGTGTGTGTTGTGGCAATTCCATAGAGGCAGATATTATTTTCATTTATCTATGGGCGAATCAGATGCTATCGATTTTATCCTACTCGTACTAAACTTAAGTAGGTACCGTGCTGCTAGCATAGTTTTATAGCCATGCTGTTTTAGTAATTTACTTATATGATATAGGTAACGTAAATTGTTTCACTGGTTACTAGAAAGAACCAGCGTACAGAGTAGACAAACAGCGTGTAAGAGACGGCTTAGCAAATATTGGAAGACAAGCTCAGGAAAAGGTTTTAAGCAACTTAAAAAAAAACTCCCATACAAAATAGACATTTTAATCGGACAGTTTGTATGGAGAAGTCGAAAATTGTTATCCATTCCGAGAAAAGTTATTTGGGCAAGAGGTTCGATCAAATCCAATTGAATTGAGCAAGTCCTCGCAGTATTTGCTAAGCCGCAACTATTTCGCTATATCGTAGAGTTTTCATATAAGTAATATTTATATTTATAACTATACATAAACATACATACACACTTACACACACATTCATACTTATACATATTATGTATTGTATACTATTATTTATGTACTTACGTCAATTTATATAACGTTGTATAAGTAGGTATATAAGTACATATAAATAACTATTGTATACGTGTAATATGTAAACCATTTGCCACCAACCAGCGCTACTTTGATTATATACCTACAAGTCCGCGCTACTTATATTTTACGCAAGTCTTGAAGCGATTGCCTATTGATACATTGTTCTTAAATTGTAATTGTCTTTTTTTGAATATTATTACTGTTGTCCATACAATATAATTGTATTGTATTGTATTGTTATAATATTGTTAAGGCCGCCGGCCGTATACAAACCAACTGTCTGTAACTAATTAACTGGGAACTATGAAACTTATTAGAGTTCTAAGTAGTGCAAGAGCCGTAGTGCGTTTAAAAAATTGCCGACTGACGACTGTATTTAGAATTTTTACTTCTGATATGTATTATAAGACGTGATCTTCGCCTTCAATTTTTGACCGATATTTCCAGAACAAATACGGGGTGAGGGGACTGAGAGTGAGCTATTTCTTGACAGAATAAACCTAAAACTCGCGCTCCGCCTTATAGTTTCGTCCGTAAAATTACGTTTTTCAATTTCAATGAGGTGTGTCACCACTGCAAAAATCTCATACAGACGGACCAATTAAAAATTTCGGTCAGCATTTTTTAATCTACTCCGGTAGCCTTAGAATTATTTATTGTAGATTTGTTATGATGATATACTTAAATTTTAATATGATATACCTATGCTTGAAATTGTTTAGATTGTAACCACTTAATTACGAATATAATTATTCAAATAAAAGGTGAAGGAAATTATACACCATTAATGGTTCGACTTTTTTCTTATTCTATTTGGAGACCCGCATATTATGCTCTTGTAGTAGCTTGAGGACGCTTCGGGAATCGCGAGGGAATTTATTGAATTATTGACCGTATGTCTAAATCGCAAGGTTTATATCCCGCCGATTTTACAGCGTTCTACGCTTGGCCTTTGTAAATTTTAGCATTGTCAGAAAGGAATTTTATTAAGGTTTCCTATGGGAGATTTATACCTTGAATGAAGGATATCTTTGAAGTACAGTGTACAGTAGCCAGCACATGCGGCTAGAGTATTAGCAGACGTGTACTTGAATAGTCGCATACCTGTAGTTCATTTAAATAAACCTACCGCAATTTTAAAATATTTATAAAGACAAAGAAGAGATGTTGCTTTCAAGTTTTAAAATTATATTCCTTATTTAATTAATATTACTTTACTAACTCTCCTTTTCTCGTACCCAAAGCAAAGGTCTTTCTCCGAAATTTTACTATCCTTATTTACTTTATTCTTCAATATACTGTGCCATAATACACTATATAAAAGACGCACTACACTCTTCACAAAACTAGACGAGACATGGCCAATGTGTGTGTGTGGTGTGAGGGCCACTTTGCTTAAACTCAATGAAAATATTATGACCTTGATTTAGTGTGCATTGCAAAACAATTGTGCAGTTAAGAGGCCGTCTACAAAATTATCGCCGCAAGTGGCGCCGCCAATTGATTTTCCTCAATTTCTTTTAACACAGAGCGAATTTAAATAAAGTAATTCACTTATTTGATGTAGAAAATCATAACCTTTTTTTTAAACAGGCAATATTCTAACTGCAATAGTCCTCATGGTTATAATTTAGAAAACCGCCAAAAACGGCCACTTTTGGCGATTTTTATAAAAGTATCTAGCTGTATTATTGCCCACCTGTAACAGAGAAACTATGCGCACTACAGAATCAGTCTTTACGGCAAACTCTAAGTCCAGACGTAACAAAAATTGTGTCGTAGAGATATTATCGCAAAACGCTTTAGTATTTTGTATAGCTTCGGTCGAAATTGGCCCTCAGAAGTCTTTTTCGTACTCTTTTATTGTCAAATATTAAGAAAACCCTTTACATTCTGGTTAAAAAAATGATGTCAGTAATTGTGAAAATAATTGTGCGATTTTGTGCAAGCAAGAAAACTTCGCTACCTACCTTTCGTAGTTTTTAAGTTATGACGTCGCAAAGATTTGGGCCCTCAATCCTCCACTTTTTCCTGTTTTTTGTTAATTACGCCGTAAGTATTAAACATATAACAAACACAAAACCGTCATTAATTGTGAAAATAATTGTGCAACAAATGTGTATAATTTGTTTTTAATAAAAGTCATTAATTAAGTAGCAATCCTTAAAAAATACTATTTCTGATGCGGGTATGAGGTAGGGTGACAAGAATTTCGTCCTATTCTACCGTCATATGAAAACTATTATTACTATATTTACTAAATTGTGATAATAAGGAGACTATTAAAAAAATAATGAAATGAAATGTAATCAATAAAAAAAAAAAGAATTAAATTAAATTTAAAAAAAGTAAGAATCACAATTTAGTAAATATAGTAATAATGGTTTTCATATGACGGTAGATAAGGACGAAATTCTTGTCACCCTACCTCATACCCGCATCAGAAATAGTATTTTTTAAGGATTGCTACTTATAGTCCGGTCAATAAAGAAATGTAGAGTGCGTGAGCGGGAGCCTAAGCGATTTCTTCAGAAACTTATTCAGAGTGCTTAGGGATAAAACATACTAAAAGTCCCGACGTCTAGGAGGTGAGCTGGAGGGGGGAGGGGGGGTTAAAGGTCTCATTTTTAAGTTTTTCGCCAATATTACAGAAACGGTGCGTTGTAGCAAAATATGATCTTAGATGAAATGAAAGCTTATAAAATTCTCTACAACTTTTATTCTATATCAATTTTTCATATTCCTAACCGTTTTTGAACTACACGCTCCTGAAATGTAGGAAGTACTGTTTAGTAGGGGATTTATTGAAATGTTTGTATGGGAAACATTTTTTATTGGACGAGTCGACGAAACTTGGCATGGTTATAGAATAGGTGATCCTAAGTAGAAATCCACCGGGACCCATGACTTGTACTCCCTCTGAAGCCGGGGGGAGGGAGGTGAAGTTGGATTTTGCTGCCCTTTTTGTTGACGCTATATCTCTAAAACCGTAAGTACTATGACAAGTTTGGTATCATTTTCGAATAACTTGTTAACGTAGAATTTATTTTCGGTATTATAAAATAGGGTGGCCATACAAAAAAACTAAATTTTAGGACAAAATTCGCAAAACACATATTAAATCTTTCCACATAAATGTCGTTTACTTTTCCCATGGGAATGGTATCGATACAAAAAAAATATGGTCGGGTAGCAGCATTCACGGGCTTTACAAATATATAACTTTTATGGCACTTACTTGATAAAAAATGGGTTAAAAAAATAAAATTGCATGTGCGGTAGACAAAGGTAATGAACATGGAACTAGCTCCAAGACCAAATTTGTCCCAAAATAGTGGTATTAAGGGGTGATAATTTATGGCAGAAATGTTGTGGGTGTTACAAAACTTTCCAAACATATAAGAGATGTAGAAATTCAGGTTAGAATGGAAAGTTAGAGCGGCCGGAACAAACGGTAGGAGATTAAGAGGTGTTTTTTTTAACAAGTAAGTGCCTTAAAAGTTATATATTTGTAAAGCCCGTGAATGCTGCTACACGACCATATTTTTTTTGTATCGATACCATTCCCATGGGAAAAGTAAACGACATTTATGTGGAAAGATTTAATATGTGTTTTGCGAATTTTGTCCTAAAATTTAGTTTTTTTGTATGGCCACCCTATTTTATAATACCGAAAATAAATTCTACATTAACGAGTTATTCGAAAATGATACCAAACTTGTCATAGTACTTACGGTTTTAGAGATATAGCGTCAACAAAAAGGGCAGCAAAATCCAACTTCACCCCCCTCCCCCCGGCTTCAGAGGGAGTACAAGTCATGGGTCCCGGTGGATTTCTACTTAGGATCACCTATTCTACAACCATGCCAAGTTTCGTCGACTCGTCCAATAAAAAATGTTTCCCATACAAACATTTCAATAAATCCCCTACTAAACAGTACTTCCTACATTTCAGGAGCGTGTAGTTCAAAAACGGTTAGGAATATGAAAAATTGATATAGAATAAAAGTTGTAGAGAATTTTATAAGCTTTCATTTCATCTAAGATCATATTTTGCTACAACGCACCGTTTCTGTAATATTGGCGAAAAACTTAAAAATGAGACCTTTAACCCCCCCTCCCCCCTCCAGCTCACCTCCTAGACGTCGGGACTTTTAGTATGTTTTATCCCTAAGCACTCTGAATAAGTTTCTGAAGAAATCGCTTAGGCTCCCGCTCACGCACTCTACACCCCCCTTTGAGCCATTCGTTGACCGGACTATTAATTAATGACTTTTATTAAAAACAAATTATACACATTTGTTGCACAATTATTTTCACAATTAATGACGGTTTTGTGTTTGTTATATGTTTAATATTAGGTCCTTACCTATGAAATTGCCGTTCAGTATCAAAAAAGTGGAACAAGTTTTTTTTAATGAAATTATTATTTAATCAATCGAAGTATGCGCCGTTGTTATCGATACACTTCCGCCATTTTATAGGCAGATCATTGATACCTTTGGAAAAAAAATTCTGGGAGCGAGAGTCTATGAACTGTTTGAAGGCGGTTTTGACTGCCTCATCAGATTTGAAATTTTTTCCTTGTAAAAAGTTATCCAAATTTTGAAAAAAGTGGTAATCGGTTGGGGCAAGATCTGCGTCACCCACCATACTCTCCAGATTTTGCCCCAACCGATTACCACTTTTTTACTTACTTACGGCGTAATTAACAAAAAACAGGAAAAAGTGGAGGATTGAGGGCCCAAATCTTTGCGACGTCATAACATAACTTAAAAACTACGAAAGGTAGCGAAGTTTTCTTGCTTGCATAAAATCGCACAATTATTTTCACAATTACTGACATCATTTGTTTAACCAGAATGTAAAGGGTTTTCTTAATATTTGACAATAAAAGAGTACGAAAAAGACTTCTGAGGGCCAATTTCGACCGAAGATATACAAAATACTAAAGCGTTTTGCGATAATATCTCTACGACACAATTTTTGTTACGTCTGGACTTAGAGTTTGCCGTAAAGACCGATTCTGTAGTGCGCATAGTTTCTCTGTTACAGGTGGGCTCTCAATCCTCCATTGGAGGATTGAGGGCCCAACATTTCAGCCTACAACTCGCTCACAAAATCTGATATTAACTGCACAATTGTTTTGCAATGCACACTAAATCAAGGTCATATTTTCATTGAGTTTAAGCAAAGTGGCCCTCACACCACACACACACATACGAGGGACGCAGTTATGCGCAAGAGTGAGCGCGTTGTATTTGCATCTCATTCTAACGCATAACCTCGTCTCTTTCGGCTCTCGGGTTTTGTCGAGAGTGTAGTGTAGGCTTGGATAAATTTATTGTTAAAAAATAAATCTTTATAATGTGAAATCATTATTTTATTTAGAGTAAAAAATACCGACAAATACATGTCATGTCTAACTAATATAACAATAAAAACTAAATATTCTTTTTAGGTTTGCTAAATGAGTGCTTCTGTGTGCATACTGATAGGTCAGCTTGATGAAGAGATAAATCAGCAAAACTGTTTTCTTGTGAAGGTTGTTTAAATTTCTTTGTTGAACTTGTTTCCCTGTGGCTATGTTTGACAACAAATGCTCTAGGTATTGCTGAAGCTACCTGTTTAGCCCACTGACTCTGCGGCATTTTATTTTCGTCTGGAATATTAATCTGCAAGAACATAATAAAATGTAAATGAACCAATTAGCAAATGTAAGTAGGTACCTATATGACATGACACATTGGAATAAAGAGAAAATAGTCTATTGCAACAAGTAAAAATCATAAATTACACTAACTATCATGGATGACCTTGTGGCCAGTTTCACATAATAACCACTGTGTGCGGATTTCCTCACGAAGATGTTTTTCTTCACAGTAACCGAGAGCCGTCAAATAAAATGTTGGAATGTGTCGGGGTTTGTTCTTCGTATCGCGCCTCCCGAAAGTCACTGACCTACTAACTATTCTGCCACCAATAACGGGACGACGCACGGTCATTCCATTATTGTTCGTCTTTTGTGTAGGACAACCTACACACACATTTGTTGTCAAACATAGCTACACTGTAGGTTGTAACTTGTAAGATCATAGAACAACCTCATTAATCCTGTTATCAGAAAATATATTGAGCAGTCTACGGCATCCGACATTGCTTGTATAATGACTATATCCGTATGTGTATGTATATAGGAACCAGACATAACGTGCCTTCCGAAGCACGGAACCATTTTTCTTTCGTAAAAATCTGGTGTTTCAACCTGCATTCCCCATCTTAATTGGGATAGTGAAAATCACAGTGGTTTTTGGTTGTAATAGTTAAAATGGCTTGAGGCATTAAAATAAAATATTTGACCAAAAAAGCACCGCGACGCAAAAGGTTTTTATTCGTACATTACAAAAAAACCGGGACCCTAAGAGGTGAAACTATGGATGGGGGTCATGGGAAGCCACATGATGCGGACAGTGCAGTGTAGGACCGATTGTTGTGGAGATCTTTGGGGGAGGCCTTTGGACGACAGTGGACGTCTTTCGGTTGAAATGGTGATGATGATGATGAAGTTGGTTCAATTGATAAGTCTGGTTATACTCTAGCAGTGAACAGACCGCGTTAGACTTCTAGTCCCTTCTGAACACTATAGTTTGTCTACGTCGATCTCACCGCGTCTACGGCATGTGCCCCGACGGCCTTGGCGGGGCTAAAGTATGGTCACCGCGAGGAAGCAGGCGGTTTGGCGGGAGGGTAAGCGAGTACCTACTCCTTCAGTTGCCGGTGGCGCACCGCGGCTACAACATTCCCGCAAACGCTTGTGACCCAGAGGCGTAGTAAGCACAACCTGGACATTTCTATAGTGTGCGATCAGTGGTGTGTACACGCCTCTGCGCGAAAAGATCTTCCAGAGGGATTCGAAGTTTAGCGCGCTTTGTAAGCTGTTTTCTTCTGAATATAACTATGAGATTTACCATTTTAGTTTCTTTAGCATTCCTGTAGGCTACAGCAGGTAGTTTCGTTTTCTCCTGTTGAGGGGGCTTATTGCATTCTTGTTTAATATTTTCTTTATTTAGTTGTGAGAAATGCTTCAAAGGTTTTGGAATGGAGGATACTCCAGGTAAAGGCTTTTTTGGGCAGACATCCCGTAAAAGTGGAACTTGTGGACTATTTCTTATATATGCTGCAACAGGACTGGCCACATTTTGATATTTTCTTGGTATGGCTGAATGTTTTTTGTGAGAAGGATTCACGGGGGTTTTGAATATTGATTCTTTCGATTTTAATTCAGCAGATGGAGTCATGAACATATCATTTGGAGAATCTGGTAATTTAGACTTATTCATAAAGTTGCTTTTCATAGGGGTTTTAAATACTACGTTTGACATTTCTTGTTCTTCATCCAGAATCTTCTGGAGTTCATTAACATTTTCGAAATGTAATTTAGGTTTATTGTCACATGATTTAGTTTCCTGGCTTATCTTATTTGTAAGATCGCCCTGTGATACTGAATTGTTTGTAGAAAAGTACTTTTTTGTTCCAATATTTTCTTGCACTTCTTGAACAGATACCATACTGTCCACCATTTTCTCTAGTCGTAAGAAGCTGTCATCTGCCTTAATGTTCCAGTCACAAAATGTTTCAGGGGAAAGGCCTGGTGTTGATTCTGATTTGTTTATTGCAGTTGGATGTGTGCCACTTTGAAGAGTAATATCAGGTGCTGAATGAGTTTCAATAATTTTTATACTGGTGTTTATATCATCTGTACATTCATCTTTGTAAACACTGAAACAGTAAGAAAAAAATAACTTATAGAATATAGTTTATTGTACACTAGAACATACAGTGAACAGTATATTTTACAGATAGATAATGGTACAGTAGCCAGCACAACTGGCTAAGCGCAAAGGCTAGACATATTGACCTAAAGAGTGCCATAGCAGTAGCTTAAGAGTCAACTTTGTAGTGCAAATGTCCAACCGGTTGCATATTAGAAAATCAAAACTTCATCGAGCAAATTTTAAAAGAAAAACAAATGAAAGAACAAAATTTAAATGATCAAATGTTTTATTTAGCAAAATTTTATAATCCAAATGTATGTGTCATCAAATGGACGACTGACCAAAAGATGGTAGATCAAAATTTAAAGTGCCAAATCATTCCCAGTTTTATTATCGCGAATGATATTCTTCAGTGTTTTGTTTACCTTCCACAGTCTAATAAATTAGTTAGTTTGTAATTATAAACGTTTACATATGTCCTGGAGCCTAGGCCAAATTAGTTCACCAGGCGGGTGCGAGCGAAGCGAGCACGGGAGTTCAGGGCACCCCTACTTCGGATAGTAGGTATAGGTTCGAAGGGTATGGCAGAAGCGATGTGGGCGAGCGTAGCGAGCCCAGATCGCTCGCCATACCCTTTGTGTTAGGTTACACATTAACCTAAATAAACCTTACCTTACCTAAACCCAGTTTAGCCTAGGCAAAACTAGTTTGACCCAAAATTGGGTTTGGCCGGTAACATGTAGGTAATAAGGCAATTTTGGTTTGGCTGTTGAAACCAGTTGATAATTTAATAAATGAACCAAAAATTCTTTAAACCTTTGAACGATTTGGTCTTTAGTGTCATAGATAATTTAAACGTTGATATTCCAGACTTTGGTCAGTTGAACTTTTAGTCAAATGACCATTGATATTTTTAAAATTTGTTCATTTGTTCGTTGTTATTTTGAAATTTGCTCGATGAAGTTTTGATTTTTTAATACGTAACCGTCCAACCACATATGCTGGCTTCTGTACATAAATATACATTGTAATAATAATTATAGCATGGCATATTCATGTTATATTGTAGTTATTTATGTGATTGCCTTAAATAAGTACCAACTTTCTTACTGAGGTGCTCCAGTGGCCAGCCTATAGTAACAAATAGAGATTCATTGATTTTGAATAATCAAGATACAAATTATAAATTTAACAGGAATATGCAGGTTTTCTTTAAATTAGCTCTACAGAAGAGTTTTGAATAAGTAAAAGCAACATTAACCTCATCCACATCATCATCATCAGTGATTATAATGATAGGTAGGTACTAATTAAGCCCCTCAGTATGCAAGTTAAGTATATATTATAAGAGTTTAGAGTGGAGTTTCACTAAGCAATTTTATTACTACACTAGGTAGGTATTTAGAGACAAACTTACTTCAAACTTTGGCGATGGTTTAATGTTATTGGGACTGGTGCTGCAGAAATTAAACGTTTTTTTATTTCTCCCAGTGTAAGCCGCCCAATAAAAATTTCTTCATCACTCAACGGGTCAGCTAAAGAGTGAGGATCCATTTTTAGCGACACAATAAGCTAGAAGAACAAATACAATAATAGTATTTCAATGATATTTATATGGAAAGGCAGAACAAGAAAGAATATAAGTATAATAATAATAATATAAATATTTACTTATTAAAAAATATTATAAATAAATTCAACTTCATATCTACCTAGGTACAGTAGGTTGTACTATCTTGAAAAATTGTACAATGAATTAAATCAAATTATTTACAAATCACTTGTGAATTGTGATTTGTGAAGTGAACCGTTTTCTTTTCTTGCCGTTTTCAATCAAATCAAATCGTTTCGTTTTTGCACGTCTTTTGACTTTGTCTCCAATGACAATGAAATGCCAAATCAACCTCTTTTCTTTTTTTCCATTCGTCCCTATTGGGAACAGGCAAAACCATTAAGCTATACAGCCGTCATCTTTAGTAATATTTTTCTTGCCTGCCCGTGCGTGTGCGTGTCGTTGGTGTCGTGTAGTCGATAGTGTAACGGTAACCTGCCTGCCTACCTGTTGTGTAACGAACGTCTTCAGTATGCCTATTTCAGAGTTAATTTCGTCGTCTTTAGTATTTTCTTGCATATCCGCGTGAGTGAACGTCTTCCGTAGTTTTTTTTTTTTGTATGGCACTAGAGTATCTTTGTGCCAGTGTCAAGTATTTTTAAATTATACAAAAGTTTGGGAAACTAAACGCATAAAATACTATCGGAATAATTTTGGAAATACTGAAAAACATCGTGAAGGAGACGACGCCTGGGGGACTCCGTCTCTGATTATCAATTTTGATTCTGGTTAAGCCGCCCGCGCCCCCGCCGGCGGGTACGGGCGTTGTTACCTGAAGGGTAATATAATACTAGGCACATTGCGCGTAGAGACGACGACGACTGTTGGGGCAAAAAGGTTATTTCTTAAATGCCGGGCCGCGCGGCGGAAGAAGTAGTGTGGGCAGGCCAGGCCCCCTACGAGGTGGACCCGAAGCCGCAGGATGCGGGCAGCGCAGGACCGATCATTGTGGAGTTTCTTGGGGGAGGCCTTTGTCCAACAGTGGACGTCTTTCGGCTGAGATGATGATGATGACGTTTTTACTAAGTTTTTACATTAAAGCCTCGGTTGACTGCGAGTAAAAATGAACACGATCAATATTGAATTTGCAGCGAATAGCCCTGTCACACCGAGTTCTCTTCTCGCTGCGTGCGAGTGCCATGCCAATTCGCACTGTATGATGTGACCGATGCTTAATCAAAAGAAAGATTGTCTGTAGCAATGGCTCTGCCTGCCTGCCCTCCCACTCACTCACCTTCATAGAAAGAGCCCATCATTCATTCATAATAATACCGCACCGCCCGCCAGTCATCCTTGTTTTCCGTTAATTATATAATAACTACCGACCCGCCCCGGCTCCGCACGGGAAAATGGTTATTGTGGGTTATCCTTCAGTATATTATGCATGTATTATACATATAAACCTTCCTCTTGAATCACTCTATCTATTAAAAAAAACCGCATCAAAATCCGTTGCGTAGTTTTAAAGATTTAAGCGTACAAAGGGACATAGGGACATAGGGACGGAGAAAGCGACTTTATTTTATACTATGTAGTGATAATAAATAAAACCTGCGCCACGTGTATATTTTTATGTTTAGGGTAACAATTTCCATTATAAAATTAGTTCCATTAAAATTCCGCAATATGGCGAGGACTTTAAAAACTGCAATCATTTCCTGCCTGATAGGCAAAATTTTGAATTAGTTCTTATTGATGAAGCTCATTTAAACTTCGGAGGGAGCAATGGCAGACCCAAAATGAATTACCAAACAAACTTTATTAGCTAAGAGGCCTATTACATTAGCATTACAGTCCACCAGTGCCTGTGTCCCAGAGCAGGTTTTTTATTTTTCTGTTCAGGGCTTTACTATAGCTTTTCGCACCGCGGCTCCGCCATCACTAACTATTATTATTTTTCCCGTAGGAAGAAGGGATTTTCCCTCGTAAAAGGTAGTCTATGTGTTATTCAAATGTAAAGCCTGATCAGAAAAATTATATACCTGCTTTGGGGGCGCCACGAGTATATATTTTTATGTCTAGGGCACTAATTTCCATTTTAAAATTAGTTCCATTAAAATTTCGCAATATGGCGGGGATTTTCATGATTTTTCTGTAGAATTCATAGAATAGCAGGAAAAAATCATGCTCTCTTTATTGTACACTAGCTTCCCGCCGCGATTCCGCCTGCGTTAATATTTTTTCCTCTATGTTCTTTCCTAAGGTCTACTATTTTTGTGCCAAGTTTCACTAATATCGGATCAGTAGTTTCGGAGCCTAATTATTAGGAATAGGTATTTTTTACACCTTGGGTTACATTATTAAAGTTTAACTAAAGAATGGAGACCTAATTAAAAAAATATAGCCTATGTTACTCAGGGATCATGTACCTAGCTTCTCAACAGTAAAAGATTTTTTTAAAATCGGTTCAGTAGTTTCGGAGCTTATTCAATGCAAACAAACAAACAATCAAACCTTTCCTCTTTATGATTAACATCATACTAACGCATAGAGTATAGATGTTGAAAATTTTGTTTCGTTACTTTTTCATTCGACCCATCCATCCAACATGCCCGGTCCGTCCACGCGTGACAGACAATTTTGTCGTGCGTATTCTCTTATCCTATTGGAGGATATTTCAATCCCTCCGGTCTATAAGGACTTAAAACCAAAATATCGTATTACCAGTAAGTACTAATTTCAAAATCACCTTTTCCCAAAATGCCTGAAATTCAAAATAACTGATATTTATAATGACTTATTTTCTAAATGCCTTTCGATTTCTTACTGTCGTGTTCAAAAGTGACTGTTATTTATGGCGGGTTTTTTGACAGTTTAATGTGCGACAAACTTTTGTCATATCACTGCATGTTACGGGTGTTCGTTCATATAAGTACGTAGGATAGGACCCAGTAAGTAAATACTCAAAAAGTAGTCAATAAAAATATATAATATAAAAAATACGTGTAATACATTACTATATTGTCCTTATCATAAATGCTTTAATTACATAAATTTTAGATAATAATATATTCGCCGCCTCGCCTTTCGAATCTTTTGTTTTTATTGTACTGTATGTAATCATCTTCAAGTAAACAATATGCACCACATACTAGTTACCTCATTCGTTTTAATAATTCAGCTGCTTGCTTATTGGCTAGATGATCATCATTCGATTTAGCTGGGTAACTAGCAGCAAGTTTAAGGTAATACTTAGCTTGATCTTCTTTTTCCAGTTTCAAATAACAGCATCCCAATCTAAGTAAATTTAGGCTGTAGAAACGGGGTTGTGCTGCCTCTGCCCTCAGAAAGTATTCTAGAGCATCTTCATATGTGGAAGTGGGTGGTGTAGCAAATAAGACTTCTGCAATTTTTCTTTGATGCCAAGGCATTTCAGTAATTTGGTAGCACCATTCACCAAGCATAAACAGAGTTGTAGCATCATCTGGATTTAAGGTCACTGCCAGCTGAAAAAAAAAAAACACATTATAACATATTTCAGGAGTGTCAAACGCGAAAATTAAACGAACAACGCCAGCGAATCGTCTCACTTAACGCTTGGGTAAAATTGCTTTTGTATGTCCATCTCTGTTTGTTCTCTTCTACAAGTCGTATTTCTTAAGCGATTGTCGTACGTTAGCTATATGGATTTTATTTATTTCAAGTATATTTTGGAAAGAATTGTGGGGCTTGCTGGACTCTTGTTGACCACGATTCTTAACAGAATCGCGAGTTTAATTTACTCCGCGTAGGAGTTTGCAAAACTAACAGCGCCATCTGTCAGTGAATAACAGAAAACAACTGTAGATTCTTTGAGGGGTATTTCACGGTAGTCAAAGGACAGAAGACGAACGGGACGCAGTTATGAGCAAGAGTGAGCGCGATGTATTTGTATCTCACTCTAACGCATGACTGCGTATCTTTCGTCTTCTGTCTTTTGTCTCCCGTGATATAAAGCCTGACCAAAGAAATAAGAAACCTGCTCTGGGGGCGCCACGTGTATATTTTTACGACTATGGCAACAATTTCCCTTATAAAATTAGTTCCATTGAAATTCCGCAATATGGCGAGGTGTCATATTTCTTTGGTCGGGCTTTAGATGCCTTTGGGGTCAGGCTACAAAAAAAATATTTAATTATTACCTTATTCTTACTACATAATACATTTTAATACACATATTCTTTACATTAATGTTACAATTTAATTATGTTTGTACCCTAAATAAAATAAAGAAATAAATAGACTTGTCTACTTGAAGTCTATATACAACTCATAAAGCCAGTAACGAAATATTGATTTAGAGATTTTTGGTCAGTGATTTTTTTTTCTAACATATCCCATGCTTGTTTGCTTCTATGATAAATTAAAAAATTGTACTAAAATTCAAGATGCGAATAAGGCCGCCTTTTGTGCACCTGTGTTATTGTAGTTATTTACTTGTATCCTTCTGTGTACAATAAATAAAGTATTTCTATTCCATTCCAAATAAGCTTGTTTGACTTCTTAGTTGGCAATAGTTGGCATACAAAAACAAACTATGCTGAAATAAAATTAAGCTTCATAAAAAAACTGTACATACATCCATGTGTTTTTTGACATTTTCTAGTTGCTTAATTCTTTCTGAGACCCCTTCCTGTGAGCTTTTAGCATCCAATAACAAAGCATACCACTTTTGTACAGCAAAATGATTTGAGCTGTCTTGTAACTGATCTGATATTAAAATAAAAGCTTCAGTAACAATTTTGTTTTTTTCATTCTTGTCATATTTTGGTTGTTTTGCCATATTGTATAAAACTCTAGCCGTGCGCCATTGAATTTCCACATCTTTTTCTTTCTGCAAAATCAGAACAAAATTATCAACGACTTAAAAGAGACAAAGACAGAAATATTTTAAATAATATTAAGTTAAGATTTGACATACTAAATCATTTGCTTCTTTGAGGACATCATAACATTCTTCATAATGACCATTGTCAAATAAGTCATCAGCTTTTTTTAAAAATTCCTCTATAACATTAACTTTATTATCTGATTGAATTTGTGTACTCTTTTTAGCAGGCCATATAAATGCCCATGCTAAACCTATTGTAAAATTAACCCGCATGAGAGTAACCTGAAAATAAAAAGAGATCCAATAAGAACAATACAGTGTGATGGTGATTGATTATAATCACTACATAGGTAGTATAAAACAAAGTCGCTTTCTCTGTCCCTTTATCCGTATGTATGCTTAAATCTTTAAAACCATGCAATGGATTTTGATGCAGTTTTTTTCAATAGATAGAGTGATTCAAGAGGAAGGTTTATATGTATAATACATGCATAATATACTTAAGGATAACCCACAATAACCATTTTCCCTTGCGAAGTCGGGGCGGGTCGCTAGTAATAAGTATAAATAAAGCTTTAATATTTGAGGGCATGAATAGAACATGAAAGATGCACTGCAGTAGTTCTGAAACTGTGTATTTAGAGATAGAAACATAAAAAAACTATTTAGTATTTGACTTTAATTAATTACCTAATGCAAAATACAAGAGAATATGAATGATTCTGATCTTATCCAATTCAATATTTAATCATGCCAAGAAAGCTAAGGTCAGCAGAGTCAACTTCAAATATTTACCTGAGAATCTACTTGATTAACCAATTTGTGCATTTTGGTTACCTGTTTGCAGTACTGAAAAGCTCTTATTGCCATAGGACACACTCTTTGTACATTCATGGTATAAACCTCCACCTCCTTGTACTAATTATTTGCAATTTACTATTACCTATAGACCTACTAATAAGTAAGCAATTAATAAAATAATAATCAACAAAATAAGACTAATCAGGCTCAGAGTTAACTTCAGTCAGTTCAAAGCGTAGACAGAGACTGTCTACGGTTCAAAGTAAATAAAAGTAGGTAATGGTCGGTCACTACTTGTTGATTGGACTAGAGCTTAGAGGTTCGGTCGTTGGATTAGTTATGAGATTAACTGACTGATAATATTATTGTCGTAGTTCGAGTTATCAATTGAATCTAGCCGCGGAAAGAAT
Source organism: Teleiodes luculella (assembly GCA_948473455.1). Classification (NCBI taxonomy): domain Eukaryota; kingdom Metazoa; phylum Arthropoda; class Insecta; order Lepidoptera; family Gelechiidae; genus Teleiodes; species Teleiodes luculella. Next base: position 8,128,984 of record OX419583.1, on the reverse strand, counting down.
CGATCAATGAAATAAAAATAAAAGTAGGTAATGGTCGGTCACTACTTGTTGATTGGACTAGAGCTTAGAGGTTCGGTCGTTGGATTAGTTATGAGATTAACTGACTGATAATATTATTGTCGTAGTTCGAGTTATCAATTGAATCTAGCCGCGGAAAGAATCGATCAATGAAATAAAATCATATTAATATTGTTGATCAGAAATAATCCATAAATAAAATGGCAGTCAGTGTGTCACAATGACGTAAATTGACGTAATGTCAACGTAATTTTTTTAGCTTATATTATCCCTTAAGAGAAAGGCAAAAGGCTTAAAGCCCATACAGCCTAGTCTTTAATAATGATAGGTAGGAGCTCCCAGAATCTATTTATACTCTAAGGGTAGGAGACCTTCAGTTTCATTTTGTCGTCTTTAGTAACATCTTCAGTAGTTTCATTTCTTGTCACGGAATCATTGAAATGCAAGGTTGGTCCATACATTCCAATGACATCGGAGTTTAACGCGGGGTATCAAACAAAACCGAAATAGCTAACCAATAATTAATTCTAACTTTTATTGAACAGTTCTTCATTAACGGCATATTATTGCACTGATTCCACCATATTAACACAACAATTACCGTGGAAAACTAATTTTAAAAAGGACGAAACAATGAACCCGCCATTTAAAACCCCTCGGCGTCTTCAAATGAGTGAGTTGAAGTATTACTATATTTATTCTGTGGTTGAAGACTCCTTGCCAAGGAAGGAACAAACATACTGATTACAATTTAACAGATTATTTTTCGGTAGATTGTAATCTATCGAAATTAAACCATCAAATTGTGAAATGGTATAGGATGGAATGGAACGCATCTCGCGCGCTGATTGGTTGATCGCTCTGCGCCGCCGTTTGTTTATTACAATCACGCCGTGTGGCCCTTTGTTAATTAATTAATTAGCCTAATTAGTCCTTCAGTGACGCAAAAAACATTTCTTATTTTCATATCTAAACCATAAGTGACGCTACTTTGTAAGAATGATTGGCATTTGAAGCTGGTACACACGAAATGACGCTTGAAATTTTGGATGCTGGAAAAATAAAAAACTAGGCTAATAAAGTTAAATTTGACTGTAATGTTGCACAGTGACGCAGCAATAAATAATATCTAGCACTTGAACAACATACAAAACACAAAGGATTTCATGAAATTCTTTTTTAAACATGATCCACACAGAATCCTGTGGATCAGTTTTCATTTGTCAATATTTCGACAAATATACCATTTGGAGACAGATTAACTATACTAGCACCGTCACGTATGATACGTGACGGGACCTAACATTTGAAATCCACTCTCGTAACAACATATAATTAGAAAAAGCAGAAACAAGATTTCGAACCGTCATTCCGTGTGGCCCATGTTTGATACCGTCACATTAGCTGAATTTTGCCTTAATTAGGTTGTAAAGCTATTCATAGCAAAGAGAACTTCCGTCACTGAGGTTCTAGATTTATCTGAAACCAATCGGTGCAGTATTTACGATATAATTCGAAATTAAACTTTGTATGGAAATGAGCTAGGGTGACAACGAAGTCGTCCTTTTGCGGACATGTTATTTCATAAAAATAATTAATTAAATTCATAAATTAATTAATTAGAGCGGCCTTGGTTTGAGCAAAGCTTAATAACTTTATTAGAATTTGATGTCAAAAAGTGATTTATAAAAAAACTTTTTGACTTTTTGACAAGTCTAAAATAAAAATCTTGCTCTGGGGGCGCCACATGTATATATTTTTTTATGTTTATGGACTGATTTTGATGAAGCTTGGTTTGTTACACTATTTTGGCTAGAAATACCGAATGCTATGTCAAAATTGTCAAAAATCCAAGAAAGCGGTTAACTTGTTTGTTTAGGGACAGATATTGATAAAACTCAGTTTGTAAAACTATTTCGGCAAGGAAATTAGAATGTAATGGTAAAAATGACAAAAATCCAAGATGGTAGCCAACTTTTTTGTTTATTGACTGATATTGATGAAACTCGGTTTGGTAACACTATTTTGGCACGAATATTAAAATAATACACCAGGTAAGTAAAGTACCTTGTAACGGTGCCCCGCACCCCGCCCTGCACGCCCCGCGATGACTCATCAGCCGGCACGTGCAGAGCAATGTGACGCCACGCCCACTCCGTTCCCCGCACACCGCAACGAGCCGCGCGGCAGTCAATCCCCACCACGCCGATCGACGCCGGCGCGCGGTGGGGAGACGGTCATGGTACATGCGTCTTTATAACCAGCGCGCGCGCATTCCGAACGACAGTCCCGTGAACTACATCAGCCAAAACAGACGTCCCGCGACGTGGCGCGTAAACCCGCTAACCGGCTACCCGTATCCAGACCAGCAGCGCAACCTGGCGACATCGCGTCGCACCCCTGTTCCCGTAGAGCAGCCCGTATACCTGCCCATTCCCGGGATATACCTGTAAGTCCGCCCTTATTTCTTGCCGCCCTTGTATAGCTATTGTTTGCGCCCTGTTTCTCTTGATTTTTGTGTTTGATGCCACTGATATTTACCTGCGTTTGCGAAGCGTTGCGAAACTAACTTTATGTTGAAATCCATGTTCGTGTTGTCCGTCCTAAGCTGATCGTTCTGCTGCATTCTGGGGTCTCACGGCCTCGGGGTACGGTAGAACTACTAGACCAGCTGTGTGTCCCAAAGCTTAAGCACTAACATAGTTCTAAGACAATACCCGATCCTGCTGTCGTCTTAGAGTGGTCCGGCGCCCCTGGGCAGTAGGCCAGTCGGAGGCTCGACAGTCTCATCCCGCTTGTCGCGTTGAAGTAGTCTGGCGCCTAAGGGCTGCAAGCTAGTTCAAGGCTGTACAACACGAATCCCGCTTGTCGCGTTGAAGTAGTCTGGCGCCTAAGGGCTGCAAGCTAGTTCAAGGCTGTACAACGCGAACCCCGCTTGTCGCGTTGAAGTAGTCTGGCGCCTTTGGGCTGCAAGCTAGTTCAAGGCTGTACAACACAAATCCCGCTTGTCGCGTTGAAGTAGTCTGGCGCCTTTGGGCTGCAAGCTAGTTCAAGGCTGTACAACGCGAATCCCGCTTGTCGCGTTGAAGTGGTCTGGCGCCTTTGGGCTGCGAGCCAGTTCGAGGCTCGACAACGCGACCACACTTGTCGTGACAGAGTGGACCGGCGCCGTTCTGGCAGTAGGCCAGTTTGAGACTAGACAAGGTATGTCGTATTTACCAGTGGCATTAACCTGAAACGTAATTTTACCTGCATCATTTGTTTAAGCGCATATCTTCCTGGGCATATCACTCTCTTGTCTCATCAATACTGCTATACTGTATTTTACCTGTCCGTGCTCTCGTTTGCGTCTTGAACATCGCCTGTCGCTATTGACCGTACCGACCGCGTCCCGCTGAACGTATCTCGCTTCTCACGCTTTCCCCGCGACCATACCTGCCTAATGACCGCTATTGTGTTCTATTTTTCATGCACCTATGTACCTAGATTAAGTTATTAATAAATTACCAGATTGTATTAAACCATAAACCTGTTGTTTCTGTCTTGAACCCGAACCCCTAGTCACGATTAGCCCTGAGTTCTAATGTCCATGGACTGCGCTAGCCGGCACTCCATTACATTTGGCGCCCAATTTCACTAAATACTTGTGCGAAACCATCAAGTATTTACATAAAAGAACTCAGTCTGACTAGGTTGTTCAAGACAGACAAATAAAACCCGCGAAAATCTTATGTCCGGACCAGCAGAAATACACAAGTTGAGGAAGGCTGAGCTTTTACAGTTAGCAACCAGCAAAGGTTTACCAACAAAGGATCCGAGGACAAACAAGGAATATAACGTCAAAACCTTGAAGGAAACCATCACCAAAAACCTATTACAGGAAGTACCTTCAAGCACACCTGAATCTTACCAAGAAACAGCCTCACTGATTCTGTCGGTGAACGAGGTCGAGTCCGAATCATCCGAATACGAGTCGGATTGCGCAGAATCAGACGAAAGTCAAGAGGAACCAGACGAAATGAACAGGGAAACGAAGCCGAAGGTCGGTAAAGACCTATACAGCATCATAAAAAACTGGGACATCAGTTTCGACGCGTCACACAACGACCCAGTCGAATTTCTGGAGCAGTTACAAGATTTAGTAACCACCTGCGATGTACAAAAGGAACAGCTCATACCGTTATTGACCAGATTTATGAAGGGAAAGGCCAGTCTATGGTTACGAAACAACCAAGAAAATTGGAAAACGTGGGAGAACTTCGTAGAAGAGTTCAAGCTTTATTTTTATCCAAGCCATTATGAAGCAAACCTGTTGGAGAAAATAATAGCCCGTAAGCAGAAGTACAAAGAAAAATTCACAGACTATCTCACAGAAATACAAACCTTGATGAGAAGGCACGGAAAGTTGAATGCGGACACCAAGTTAGATAGAATTTTCGAGAATACTCACGCTGACTACAAATTGTACATAAAAAGGCAAGATTATTCATCATTGCACGAACTTATTAATTTGTGCAACGAGTATGAAAGGATAAATGAAGAAAAGTACAAGTACCAGCCACCAAGTAATGTCCAGCCCAGGGAAAACCAATTCAACCAGCCAGAACTTAAACCAAACTCATACAGAAGAAATGAATCCGGAAATCAAAGCAATCCAGCGAAATATATGTACAATTACGACAAAAACAGATGCTGCTGGAGTTGCGGAAAACCAGGGCACGCGTACACGCAGTGCAGAAATAAAAATGTACTGTTTTGCAGTGAGTGTGGAAAGATAGATACACTAAGCAAGAATTGCTGTAAAAGTGTACAGTCCAGAAGTAAACCAGAAAATGCATGTACCGCTAGCTACCAGAAACGACAAGACAATAGGGAATTCATAGAAGTGACAATCCTTGAAAATAAATTTGAAGCTCTTGTAGACACCGGTTCAACATCTTCGTTTATAACCGAGAAAGTATACGAACTATGCCAGAAAAATGCCTTGAAGTCGAAATCAGTCGACGGCAAAATCGATTTGGCAGACAATACGACGGTTGACATAACTAAAAGCGTATCTCTGCAACTAAATTTCCTGGGCATGAGTTTGAACCATAATATGTACCTTCTTCCCAAATCAGCAGCAATCATCATTGGTATGGACGTCATCAAACGCATTGGAATGCGTAAATTCTTTGATAAGCTAAGCGACCAATCAAACGTTGATAGTCGTAATCAAGAAAGACAGTCAAAACCCGCGGGAAAAAGTAAGCCAGAGAAAGAAAACAAAAGCCAGTATAAGTCTTGTACACAAAAAGAACTACCCGGAAACCCGCTTCGCACCAATATGATTGCAAAACAAAATTGGTACAACACAAAAATTAGAGGAGTCACGAAAAGTCCAGATAAATATCCAGATTTTAGTATTGAAAACGGAAGGCTCTTCAAAAGAATAAATAAATCTTCTTACAAAGCACGAGTACAAAACGAAACACAGTGGAAATTATGTGTTTCACCGGAAAATAAACTCGAAGTAATAAAAAAAAACCACGAAGCAAACGCAGAGCATCTTGGAGCGTCAAAAACATTAAAAAGAATTGCCCAGCGTTTTTATTGGCCCTGTATGTACAGAGATGTGTCAATTTATGTGCGAAAATGCGTTAAATGCAAAACATTTAAACAATCACAGCAAAGGCAAGCCAGCGAGACGCAAACAAATAACACAAACAAGACAAGGCAAGTGATAACTGCAAGTCAGAATACACCGCTGCCTCGAACAAAAAAGTACGGAGTTAAACACTGTTTTACCGCGCCGTATACACCTGAAAACCCGACGGAGCGCGTGAACAGACCGTACGCTACCAGAAACCAGAAAAAAATAAACCAGTTTATTCCAGATTATATTTTTGCTAATATAATGAACCCAGAGTCTTGTAAACATACACCGCCTTTATCGATATTTAACAAAGAACCCAGAAGATTGCCAATCTCCCGTTATAAAATGCTTGACCAAAATTGATAAAATACACGACATCATAAAAACTAAAAAAATGTTAAATAACCACCAGCCTACTTCGCGATCTCGTCCGTATTAATTTCTTACTTTATAAGTTTCATGAAATATTTCATCTAAATCCGTTCAGCCTTTCGCGCTTTACAGACGTGAATAGGACGCTGCAATCGTGTCGGTCGCGACAGGCTGATGATCGATGTAGCATTGCCGACAGGTTTGGTACTATGACGCGGTCAGGGTAAAACCAATGAGCATACAAGGGTTAGCATGTTGAGCGGACGACCAGACAGAGTAGTTCATGTGGCTATACGTAGCGCACATCGTTCACCACATAGCAACGTTCCAACCGGACCGTGCACCTACGAGCGCGGACACTCGCCCAGCCCGCACCAACTCCCAGCCAGCAGCCTGGACCTCGCATGATGTCTTCGGGAGCCACCAGCGCCGCCGCCAGGAGGGGGAGCAGTCGGGGAAGGAGCAAAGCCGGCTGGACCACCAGCACACTACCACCAGACCAGGATCTAAAGTTAAGTTTTGAATGATAGACTTTTGTTTAAAGTTATTAATTAGTACCAGATTTCTTTTTCCAATTTAAAATTTAGAAACTTTGTTTATTGGTGCGCAAGGTAAGCCGAACACAAAAAAATATATATTATATTCCAGATTGAAATAACCAGTAAAAACCCCGAGGTGTTCAGCTTATCATGCGCTTAATTGTACTGTATCACTTAGCGTGCTCTTAACAGTACCGTCTTACTAGCTTTGTTGGAGCCATAGTAAATGTAAACAAATATAGCACGATATCCCGATAAGGAAAAACAATTAGCATGATTCTATTTTATTGTTGTTTTTAAAAGAAAATTTTAATTAAGTACCTAAACAAAACAAGGTACAGGTCCATTACTGTTACTTATAAAATACCAGAGATTGTTTTTCCTACAAGTGAACATTTAAAGATAACCAGATAATATAAAATCCGGAATGAAGAACAAGAAATTTATCCTTTGAGCCGATTAAATTATGATATTTAATGTGAATCCTATTTCAGTAATATAACGTGCTCACCGAAACACGGAGCACGGGTTTGTTGACAAATATGTGTGATTTATACTTTTAGTCAAATAGCCTGTGACATTTAGGTATAAAACCAGTCTCAATACTTAAACGTGCTTTCTGAAACACGGATCACATACTTGTTAACAAATACGCTTAGTCAATAACATTGTTATTAAAAGGGCACATCCGCCGAAGCACGAAGCACTAGTAGAATAACAAGTAATAATTTTATTTGCAATAAACCAGATATCCTACTAGAACATATTATTGTAATTAAAATTTTTTTTACTACCTAAGTAGTTACTCAATAAACGAGTAAATAATGAAACGCTTCCAGTGGTTCGGCGAGTTGTCCTGTTGATATTGTGTTTGTTTCTCTTCGACACCTGTGACAAGAATTTATATACTAGTGAATAAACCTATAAGGGGAAAAACAAGCACAGTACCTGCCCGAGTATTAGTAGAATCAATCACATAACGGAATGTTATGATCTCAAAAGAAATTAAGACTGCAAGACTGATTATACGGGTAGCCGTTTTGTAGTGTTAATTAATAAGTATAAAGAGTTCCTATTAGTTATAAAAGTTAAAGACCAGTAAGGTTAAATACTCGTTATAGATTTGTTTTAGTTAGCGTAAAACGCTTCCTGTTAAGTAAAATTCCAGTAAAATTTTATACTCGTCATATTTTATGCTTAGTAAACACTTTACGTGTGTAGGAAAATAGTTCCTATTTAACCAAGGCTTATGTCCAGTTTTATTTTACACTTGTTATATTTAATGTTAGATAGGTACGGTACACCCAGATATAACAAGTAAATAGGTATTTGTTTTTATTTTGTTTTGTAACCATAACAATAACGTTGTTAGTTACACGCGAACAGAATAGCATCATTATTGATTAATGAAATGTAGGTAGTTGTGACTACATTTTTGCGCTAAGCAACCCGATTAAGTACCTGTATAGTATACCTGTCTCGACTCTCGGCGCATGGTATGTGACCAAGTTATAATAAAATAAATACCTGTAACTTGATAGCGGGCGTAATAGAAGGATAAGTGAACAATATCCGTAGTTAACGATTATTTCGTTATTGTTTAAAGTTGATGATTTTTTTTTTTATTCTTAAAAAGTTTATCATTGCTAAATAGTAAATAGAACCGTTCCAGTATATTGTTATATTTACAAAAACAGTACCAGGTATACAACATATACGTTAGATATAAGTTTGGAAAAAAACATGTAAGTAATTGAAACGTTGAATAACCTCCCGTTAATACCGTTCCTGTACCAGTAGATTTAAACAACCCGAATTTGTAAATAAATTGTTTATTAAATAAAACAGAGTATATGTAAATATTTAAAAAAAAAAAACAGTAAATACCCAGCATGATTACACCTGAACCAGATGGCATGCTTGCCATGACCCGACCTGTATGATTTTTTAACAAAAACACATAGCGTGCTGTTAGGTAGGGTTAAAGGTCATGTCCAGTTTTAGCCCAGCGATTTTTTCCTTCCAGGAAAAAATCTCCGCAACCGGGGGGAGAGTGTAACGGTGCCCCGCACCCCGCCCTGCACGCCCCGCGATGACTCATCAGCCGGCACGTGCAGAGCAATGTGACGCCACGCCCACTCCGTTCCCCGCACACCGCAACGAGCCGCGCGGCAGTCAATCCCCACCACGCCGATCGACGCCGGCGCGCGGTGGGGAGACGGTCATGGTACATGCGTCTTTATAACCAGCGCGCGCGCATTCCGAACGACAGTCCCGTGAACTACATCAGCCAAAACAGACGTCCCGCGACGTGGCGCGTAAACCCGCTAACCGGCTACCCGTATCCAGACCAGCAGCGCAACCTGGCGACATCGCGTCGCACCCCTGTTCCCGTAGAGCAGCCCGTATACCTGCCCATTCCCGGGATATACCTGTAAGTCCGCCCTTATTTCTTGCCGCCCTTGTATAGCTATTGTTTGCGCCCTGTTTCTCTTGATTTTTGTGTTTGATGCCACTGATATTTACCTGCGTTTGCGAAGCGTTGCGAAACTAACTTTATGTTGAAATCCATGTTCGTGTTGTCCGTCCTAAGCTGATCGTTCTGCTGCATTCTGGGGTCTCACGGCCTCGGGGTACGGTAGAACTACTAGACCAGCTGTGTGTCCCAAAGCTTAAGCACTAACATAGTTCTAAGACAATACCCGATCCTGCTGTCGTCTTAGAGTGGTCCGGCGCCCCTGGGCAGTAGGCCAGTCGGAGGCTCGACAGTCTCATCCCGCTTGTCGCGTTGAAGTAGTCTGGCGCCTAAGGGCTGCAAGCTAGTTCAAGGCTGTACAACACGAATCCCGCTTGTCGCGTTGAAGTAGTCTGGCGCCTAAGGGCTGCAAGCTAGTTCAAGGCTGTACAACGCGAACCCCGCTTGTCGCGTTGAAGTAGTCTGGCGCCTTTGGGCTGCAAGCTAGTTCAAGGCTGTACAACACGAATCCCGCTTGTCGCGTTGAAGTAGTCTGGCGCCTTTGGGCTGCAAGCTAGTTCAAGGCTGTACAACGCGAATCCCGCTTGTCGCGTTGAAGTGGTCTGGCGCCTTTGGGCTGCGAGCCAGTTCGAGGCTCGACAACGCGACCACACTTGTCGTGACAGAGTGGACCGGCGCCGTTCTGGCAGTAGGCCAGTTTGAGACTAGACAAGGTATGTCGTATTTACCAGTGGCATTAACCTGAAACGTAATTTTACCTGCATCATTTGTTTAAGCGCATATCTTCCTGGGCATATCACTCTCTTGTCTCATCAATACTGCTATACTGTATTTTACCTGTCCGTGCTCTCGTTTGCGTCTTGAACATCGCCTGTCGCTATTGACCGTACCGACCGCGTCCCGCTGAACGTATCTCGCTTCTCACGCTTTCCCCGCGACCATACCTGCCTAATGACCGCTATTGTGTTCTATTTTTCATGCACCTATGTACCTAGATTAAGTTATTAATAAATTACCAGATTGTATTAAACCATAAACCTGTTGTTTCTGTCTTGAACCCGAACCCCTAGTCACGATTAGCCCTGAGTTCTAATGTCCATGGACTGCGCTAGCCGGCACTCCATTACAACCTATTCATGGGTCTGAGTGATGTATAACAATGATTATCAATCACAGTACAGAGAATTAAACATCATCATTTCAGCCGAAAGACGTCCACTGCTGGACAAAAGCCTCCAGGACCGATCGTCGTGGAAAATTAAATATACTCACAGAGAATAACCAGTTACCTAAAGAGTTCTTGCCTGAACATCCAATGTTTAGTAATTTTATTGTATTGAACGTTATATTAAAAGTGGAGCGTCGGTGGCCTAGTGGCTAGGCCCGTTGACTTCCATTCCGAAGTTCGCGGGTTCAAACCTCGGCACGTACCAATGTGTTTTCGATTTTCGAATTCATATGTACGTTTATTCGACGCTCTTACGGTGAAGGAAAACATCGTGAGGAAACCTGCACACACCTGCGAAGAAATTCAAAGGTTGTGTGTGAAGTTGACCAACCCGCACTGGGCCAGCGTGGTCGACTAAGGCCTATTCACCCTGGTATCAGGGTAGGCTCGAGCCCCTCGGTGGGGACATATATGAGCTGTTAACGAACGAACGAACGAACGTTATATTATGCTCTTAAAATATACCTACTTCACTACCTGCAAGTAAACAATTAGGTAGATTAATTTTACAAAAATACAGACTGCTACTGTTTTTTGATACTAGATTAATTTTACAAAAACATAGATTGCTACTGTTTTATAAATTTGGTTGATATTCGCCTTTGAAAAAGAACTGACCAAAACAAATTATTAGAAAGTTAATTACTACTACCTACTGCTTACTAATTACTACTATTAATCAATTGTTTTACTTACATAGATGTTCCAAACTTTACTAATATTTTGTGAGAGAGTGTTTATCAATAACTTTTTAGATTTTTGTTTGTCTGGTCAATACAAATTGATATGACAGATATTATTTTTTGATGGGTACGTACGTTAATGTTGCCAGGATGATTCACAAAAAATAAATAATAATTTCAGCTAATAAACCATAGATCAAAGATCAACTGAAGCGCGCCTTTCTCCCACCTCTCTAGCTAGATCAACCAAAAAATAAAAATATTAAAAAAAACTAGCATATAGGCATAAAAACGTTAAATATATAGAAATACAAAAAGTCTGTTGTTTGGTTTCAGATAAAGTAACGCTGCCAAAATAAATAATAACCTGCTCTATTATTATTTTCATTGTAAAACTTAAATCTTTAATTAAATATAAAAGCCTTGACCAGAAAAAAAAGGCCTGCGATGGGGGCGGGCGACCATTTCTCAACCATTTCTATTATTAAATTAAGTTTTAAAAAGAATTTTCACCACAGTGCTTTTTTTTATTTTTTTAGTCGGCCTTTATAAATTCCTATTAGAATTGTTTAACTAGAAATAAATCGGTATTACCATGAATTTGATAAAAAACAAAGCTGTAAAACTAATTAACTGACTAAGTACAGTTATTATGTCAAGAAAACCTTTCTATCCACAATTTTACGTACATTGTTGTCACCCTATCTTAAAGATTTCATACAAATTTTAATTTCGAATTATATCGTAAATACTGCACCGATTGGTTTCAGATAAATCTAGAACCTCAGTGACGGAAGTTCTCTTTGCTATGAATAGCTTTACAACCTAATTAAGGCAAAATTCAGCTAATGTGACGGTATCAAACATGGGCCACACGGAATGACGGTTCGAAATCTTGTTTCTGCTTTTTCTAATTATATGTTGTTACGAGAGTGGATTTCAAATGTTGGGTCCCGTCACGTATCATACGTGACGGTGCTAGTATAGTTAATCTGTCTCCAAATGGTATATTTGTCGAAATATTGACAAATGAAAACTGATCCACAGGATTCTGTGTGGATCATGTTTAAAAAAGAATTTCATGAAATCCTTTGTGTTTTGTATGTTGTTCAAGTGCTAGATATTATTTATTGCTGCGTCACTGTGCAACATTACAGTCAAATTTAACTTTATTAGCCTAGTTTTTTATTTTTCCAGCATCCAAAATTTCAAGCGTCATTTCGTGTGTACCAGCTTCAAATGCCAATCATTCTTACAAAGTAGCATCACTTATGGTTTAGATATGAAAATAAGAAATGTTTTTTGCGTCACTGAAGGATTAATTAGGCTAATTAATTAATTAACAAAGGGCCACACGGCGTGATTGTAATGTTTGTTTGTTATTTCGTTCGTGTATTATCCAACTTGTATAATGTAAACAATCACGTGTTTAAGTGAATTTCAATTAGTTTCGTGTTTTAACTCAATAAAATACAATACAAAATACTTAACTCACTGCTTTAGAATAAGTTCTATGAAATTATTGTGGAAGTAATAAAATATAAATAAAATATATTAAAATAGTAAATATAAAATGAATCGTAGTAGTTTGAATGATAAACGAGTTAGTGTTAGTCTCCAAAAATATACCATAATATTGATTAATGATTATCTACAAAATATTAAATAGATACTCGATGTCACAATTCTTGAAGTGTATTTATTTTATTTAACTGACGCCACTGACGCCTGTGTTTTATTCCCAACTGCATGGACATAGAAGTTAGAACGGCCTGCGGTAAGACCGACCAATCGGGAACAATTGACAATTTAACGCACGACAGATTGTGATTTAACAGTTTCACTTCGATAGATTTACAATCTACCGAAAATTAATACGTTCAATTGTAATCAGTACGTTTGGTTTACAATCTTTCGACAGTTTACAATCACGCGAGTTAAATTGTAATCTAAGCGAGCTATCACACTGGCGAGGCGACAAAGACAAAGTGGTGTAAAAACAAAAAGGGACGCAGTTATGAGCAAAAGTGAGCGCGGTGTATTTGTATCTCATTCTAACGCATAACTGCGTCTCTTTTAGTTTTTGCACGACTTTGTCTTTGTCGCCAGTGTGATAGTGATAGCTCGCTAATGGTACCTATTTATAATTTTTAACGGTGACATATTCCTATTGACCTATTTCACTGGCGACAAAGACAAAAGACGAAAGGGACGCAGTTATGCGTTAGAATGAGATAAAAATACACCGTGCTCACTCTTGCACATAACTGCGTCCCTTTCGTTTTTTGTCGCTGCTGGCTGCCAGTGAAATAACATTTTTGCGAATATTGTTTTGCGTTTTGTTGTTCGTTCATTCCGTTCCTTCCTTCCTTTGGTTTGTAGATCGATCGATGTCCATTCCATTCCATTCCATTCTTCTAAATTCTGCTATAAAATACAATTCAAAAAAGTCGTTTTTGTTGGTGTGCTTCTGTTTTAGAAGCTGTTTATTTGTAAGTTAATATAAATAAATAACATTTTTTCTCTAAAGTTTATTGGATAAACGCAGTTTTCCTATTGGCAAGGATATTCGAAAAATCAATTTCACCCGGCCATCCACCAAGGGCGGGTTGTGTAGACTGTTGACAATTTGGTGAAGTGAATAAATTTGTTGTTTTCAAGATATGTGTTTGATGTAGATCTCCGTAAACAGCATTTACATGATGCAGAGATCAGGTAAGATTACAAATCATTGTATTTACATCTTTGGGGTTGATGTTGTGTCTGTAACGTGTTCATTCGCGCCAACATTTTTATTACACTTGCTTTACAACAAAATTTTGTATTTTCTAACAATATTTTGTAGCACCACGTTATAATTTTTCAATATCTTGCATCTTTTCGAAGTGTTAAAAGGTTGTTGTGACATGACAAATCTAAGGATAAAATGAGGTACTTCCTAAGTTAACCTTGTACAATCTTGCATGGATTTTCAGTATCTATTAGTTATTAGTTATGTATAATACCTATGTTGATAACTTCGCTGCATCTTGCACATATAATAATGTAAAAGATTAAAAGCTATTCAGTTTTTTGTAAAAAAAAAATATTGGCTAACTTGAAATAAATACTCTATATTGAACTTTGTACTTTGCTATCCCAAGTATCCAAAGCACAGAACAGAAATCACTCACTTTACCTGGTTGAACGAGTTATGTATGTAGCACTTTTAGTCTTACCATACCATAAAATGGTTATGGTACAAAAAAAACAATACATAAAACATAGATACCTACCTAATAATGCACATATACATACCAATATTTGGTTGGTCCCAGAGATTCACAATAATTGTAGTAAAAAAATTATACCCTATTCCATTCCAGGGTTCATTAGTTTAATCTACATGAAGTTTAAACCAAAGAACACAACAGCTTTTTATATTCTTATACTCTATTTAGTGATTTTATTGTCTGAACTTTGATTAAATATTGTCTTTTTTGTAGAGTTTTCCTCATATCTCTTTATTGAGAAGAAAAGGGTTGATTTAAGGACTTTTGCTCTAAATATAAGAACCATTTCACAAAGATAAGGGTTGGTTCTATTCTTGTGGGAAAAAAAAAACATAATTTCTGGTTGAAATTAAATTAATAAGTTAAATTCGGATATAATATTTCAACTTTATTTTCTAGGACTCACTTTTCCTGAACAGATTGTGATAAAGTGTTTTTTATTGTAGTGGGAAAATAAAGTACATCAATCAAGTTAACCATTTACTTTAAACTAAACCTGTCCCACGGACGGACTGAAAATAATCTGGAAAAATTGTTTGAAACAATTTTTAAAATGTTATTTAACTAGTCAAATGGTTTTTTTTTATTATGAAGAAATTTTTTATCTTCAGCACAGTCTTTACTTGATATAATTTATCACATATCTTCATATTAATATTTCCAGGAGCTGCTATTATAGTAAACATTAGACAAACTCTTTTAATACATTAGAAACTAGCTTTCTGCCTCTGGCTCCGCCCACATTTACAGTTTTTCCCATGGGAATGTGGAATTATTATCCCAATATTCGTAATTAAATGTTGGCGCGGATTGATTCGTAAAGTCTATTACATTCTTTAAAAGATTAACTTCATCCCTTTGTAGTTTGATGTATCCAGTCTGTTGAGTCAAATTAACCTACCAGCCCCCGTAACATGAAGTGCTATGACAAAATTTTGTTGCAATATAACTGTCAAAAAACCCGTCAAATTGAAATATCCTCCAATAGAATAAGAGAATATGCACAACAAAATTATGTCTGTCACGCGTGGACGGGCCTGTTAGAGGGCCTGCAGTTGCATGGAACATTGAGATATGGCAGAACAGAAGACAGTTACGTGGGCAAAGAGTTATCTATACTAATATTATAAAGAGGAAAGGTTTGATTGTTTGTTTGTTTGTTTGTTTGCATCAAATAGGCTCCGAAACTACTGAACCGATTTCAAAAATTCTTTCACTGTTGGGAAGCTACATTCACCCTGAGTAACATAGGCTATATTTTATTTTCAAAAAATTAGGGATCCATACTAAAACTTCAATAATGTATCCCAAGGTGTGAAAAAAATACGTAAAATATTCCTAATAATGAAAATACTCCGAAAGTACTGAACCGATTTTAGTGAAACTTGGCACAAAGTTTGAATAGACCTTAGGAAAGAACATAGGCTACAATTTACCGCGGGAAATTTTCTCATTCCCACGGGAAAAATTGTTTAAGCGGGCGGAGTTGGCACAAAGATAGAATAGACCATGCGGAAGAACATAGGCTATCTTTTACCGCGGGAAAATTCCTCATTCCCACGGGAAAAACTATTAACGCGTGCGGAGCCGCGGCGGGAAGCTAGTTATGAATAAAACTTGTAGACTGCTATCTGGTAAAAAGAAGATTTTATAAAAAACTTGATAACTGGTGGACTGGTACCGGCGGCATTTCCTTCGCTCCGATACCTACAGAATCAATCGAAAAGTTACCGACCCTCTTAGTCTTGTCACAAAACGATTTTCCCCAAGTCCGGTGAAGCTTGATCTGTCGTACTTTTTCGACTCAAGCATAGGTCAAATAAAAGAAAAACGATTTGCGTATTTGTCGTTAATAATAAAACAGGCTTTAGCAGGTATAAGAGAAGGGAATGTTCTTAGTTAGCGTCCACACGTGTGGGTCCTTGTGTGGAGTCATTGTGTCGTGCTCACGGAGCGTGTGACCTCATCCCGTTCTCTCACGCGGAACCTGGCCGGACTGCTCGCCGCTGGAGTTCCTCGTAGACAGTGCGCTATGTAATATAAACCTCTTGTGTTGTGTTGTATGACTATACTTTCGCCCTATCTATTATACTCTCCTTCCACAGTCATACCATTGTCGTTCCTACATACTTCTAAAGCTTGCTACTACAAATAAAAATATCCTGCAATTTGTTTTCAAGTAAAAAATATCTATCTACTTACTTGTAGTTTTCAAGGCGAAATTAAGTAGACGTTTGCCTGTTTTTGTAGGTCTAGGTAATCATGGCTCATCTTGATCACATCGTGACTTTCCATTCTTTATTTTGTGGTCGCATGAGCAGTATCAAACCGCTACTTCACGGTTACCTCGAATAACTCTATCTAAGGCGGAGACTCGTTCTAGCTGCGTTAAGAAAGAATTACAAGACAACAAAATATTGTCCAAAATAAATATTTGAGAATACGATACTAAACTAACGACCATTATGATAATAATGTAGGTACGTTCCTTGAGCTAACGGTATCGGGCCAAAGACCTCATTAATTTCATCGATCATTTGGTGCACTGATTAATTTGCCCTTGCTAAGGAGGCGCATCAAAAAGTAAAATAAAAAAGTATAGTAGCTGACTGTTGTAACATCATAGGTACTGACTGATACCACCTTATACTTTGCGGACATCACAGGCTACACTTCAGATAAAGCTGCTTACTTTCTACTGAACTGACTAGCACAGTTGTTTATTCACATTAGTCAGTAAACACGCTTGCATTTACGGAGTGTGAGATCATGTTCGTTGCTATAAGGGGACGGTTGACCTCAGAGGGCACAGCGCGAGATGCGGCGGCGTCGTCCGCGGCAGCCACCCCCGGCGCTAAGGAATCTGCCGAGTTGCAAATTCCCTGCCCGTATTGAAATAGCTTAAGCAAGTTGAATGCGTGGCTGTGTCGCGCGCGTCTGCAGCTCAGTCCTCTCCGACAAGCGCGCACTTCGCTTGCTCTCCACAACTTGCGCATACGCACGCTACAACTTGCAAGCATATAAAATAAACCTTCACTTAGGCAACGTAGCCAGCATTTGTTACACTGTCAATATTTGTATTTGTGGACAACTGGGTTGACGGAATTGTTTATTAACTGATACGAGTTAAAAGTTCATGCTCAGTGTCATTAATTTCTAGTGTATTGTTTCCTTGTTTCGCTGTTGGCGGGGTTGACTTGTTGTTTTCTTAATTATGGACATTCATACAAAAAATATTTAAAAATATACTATCGAATCCAGGTGTTTATTAATCATCAAAATGGAAGCAATGGATACCTCGCATGTTTCATGTAAGGAGTTTTTGTTTTCATCAAATATTTTACACAATATTAAGGCGCTGCTGTTAAGAAAGATACCGTTTTTATTTATGCAGGTATGATCAGTACTATAAATAATTTTATTTGCACGTATAAAGTATAATTGGATTTAAAAAGCACAAAAATATCTATTATCTATCATTTGTACCTACAATTCAAAACACAGGGCATTGTTTGACTGTGCTGAGGATTTGGTCATTGATATTATTCTCTTTCTTAAATTGTCGTATAACTAGTGTTAGCTTCCCGACGCCACTGATTTTCGCACAGGAGTGCGATTTTTATTGATTTATTTGGCAAAGAACCTCTGTACAAAAATGTACCTATAGTTTATGCTTTGCGATGATGAATTGTTAGGAACGTTATTTTTATGTATAATACTTAGATAAGAATTATAGTAGGCGAAAGATAAAATTTATAAATTTTTTGTCGCTTCGCTAAACACACGATATCGTCGGATTCCGGTAGTTTGTTATTAGTTTTTAATGATCATCGTTATTTGTTTAGTTTTCCAAGATTTGTTTACGAGATGGTTGTAAATAAAAACAATGAAGAACACAATGCTTCATACTAGTTCAGTGATTCATTTTGTGTGTTGCTGTTTTTTATGCATACCGTAGTATGTCTCGTTTAGCTCTTCTACGTGGTCTCGCACCGCTAGATGCGCCGGAAATATTCTATGACAGAAACAAATACCTAGTTAAGAAAAAATCAATCTTCTTTCATGGAAGTAGATTATTTGAGCAATGATAGCCTTGAAGATGTTGGAACTTGTTGCTTGCCTTGCCTAGGTATGGTGCACAAAAGCAAAGGTGTTGTTCTAAACCTTAATTAATGTTTTTCAATATTTACTTTTCTTAAAATAAATTAAGTTAATTTCGGTTTGTTTTGTTGTTTCATGTGCTGGTTCTTCGATAATCACCAACAGCGGTAAGTAAATTCAAATTTTGACTGTTTCATAGTTCGTTATTCTTAGCACACTAGTTCAATTGATTTTTTTAATACACAGCTTTCATATAGAATATGTGGCGAGCGAGACAGTAGAAGTTGGGCACACCCGATTATAATACGCATGTCCTTATTATAGTGCATTATAATAAAATAATCGAATAAGAATTATTAGGTCACGAGGACCGTTTGTCACCTGGCCACGTAGTGTTGCGTGTGTCGTTTGAATTACGAGTAGGAATTCGCGACCGCTATTCGGTTCTGGGCCATTCAGGCCCAGTAAGCAGCGTGACACCCATATCGAAGTCCCTACGGACGAGACTGGCCGGCCATAAGTGTATTACACTTTGCACATTCATCGTGCCGATTGCAGTGACAAACACGTCTGCTGTCCACACACAACGCGATTGTTTAGTTGTTTCAGTTTGCGAATTAGTAATTGCGGAACGGTCGTTTGTTTGTGATCTTGATTTGTGTGTAAATCACAGATCAATGTGGAGTCAGGAGTGCTATTTGAAGATTTTTTGTAATGTTTTCGATGTTATCTTGCGCCTTTCATCAAACGGAGCGTTTTCGATCAACACGTTTCCTGTCATCCTAACTAAATAAAATCGTGTTGTTTGGTTGGTCGTCGATCGCCCCTTAAACTCTGAGCGCCTATAGAAAAGTATCAAACTTTAGTTAGTTAATTATATCCCATCAATTAAAATATTCTGCGACTTCCGTGAGTCAGCTATGCGCGCTATTTACTCAACAAAGTAAACTTTATAATCGTTTATCATTATCAGAGTGTGCTTCAGTCATAGCTGTGGTGGTCGTATAGGTTGAATCACTCGGGTGCGGGCTACTCTACTACTTTCCGGATGTGATTTGTCGACGGAAAAATGTGGTATCGCCTCTGTTTATGGCACATTTTGCTGTAATTGTAACAGTATGTTTCCCTCTTAAACGGAGACTGGATGCGAGTGTTCAAAACTATTTTAATCAGTGAATTTTACCAGTGAATCTAATAGCCCATGCTAATTTTGTTGAATGTGTTTTTCTCAATTGACTCAGTGTATAAATATGGCTTCTATGTCGGAATCACATTTGAACAGATCTAGAAGCAGGCCAGTCTTGTCTCGTTACAAACCTAACAATAACAGTTCAGAACAAGTGAGTATTACTCTTTTTATTGATAAATTGAGTATTGATTTGTGATTTTATCGACACAGGGCGTATCTATCTACTTTAAGTATCTTACCATACCATATTCGATTAGATGTACGATTCTTTGCATGGTCTTTTGTGGGCGAGTAACTATTCAATTTTGACAAACCATCTATCTTATTTGCGTAGGACTTCCTTTGATACGAGCATTGCCTATTATTACAAGATAACATCTTACGCCAGTGCAGTGGGATGCGCTTCTTAAAGGATGGCGTAATATTGTGTACTCTTTATTGAGAAAACATGCATTTACCGAAATTGTTTACCAGTGATATGATCTTATTTAAGTCTTGAAACTTTAACCAAACGAATTTGTTCCTCTATTTTCGACCTACTTCGATTCGTGGTACTGTTACTGAGAGCTATAATAGCGCTTTGAGTATTGGGGTTTGTTTTAGAAACATGGTCCGTTGGGGCTATCGCACGTGCCTGTTTGCCTAAATAAGCGATCTATTTATGCTGTACCTACCTCTATTAGAACGTGGTGGCGATATAACACGATTTCAGTATTTAGTCCTGTAAAAGATAGAGCGAACCGATCGTTGTAGAGACCTTTGGGGAGGCCTTTGTCCAGCAGTGGACGTCTTTTGGCTGAGGCGATGATGATGAAAAGTGAGTTCTCCTCTATAGAAGAGACTTGTAGTTAATTTATTCTCTTTTTTTCATGTGGAATATAAAAAGGCGTGCATAATACAATACCTAATCGTTACAGTTTTCCTTATGTGTGTTATATGACGCACAAAACCACGAGTTTACTTCACATTATGGTCAAGCGCACTTGCTCGGTAATTACTAACCTAAATAGTTTATCACTTAATGTCCATGCAGGTTATTAACTTGTCAGTAACATTATCTAGCACTTTGTAATGCTTATAGATAAGCGATTGGTAATTTTGTTGTAATATGTTACTTTTAAACAGGTTAAAACTAAATGTTTTAGCATTGTTTTTAGGGTTCCGTTCAATGCTTTTAAATAAGTAACACAAAAGTAGCAGTAGTCATACTAATATTATAAAGAGGAAAGATTTGTATCTTTGTGTGTGAGTGTGTGTGTGTGTGTGTGTGTGTGTGTGTGTGTGTGTGAATGATAAACTCAAAAACTACTGAACCGATTTAAAAAAATCTTTCACCATTAGAAAGCTACATTTACCCTGAGTAACCTAGCCTACCTTTTACCGCGGGAAATTGCCTCATTCTCATGGGAAAAACTGTTAACGCAGGCGGAGCCGCGGCGGGAAGCTAGTTACTTATATAATATTCAAGAAAAAATAAAGTACATTCATGATAATTTATTAGTTTATTACTTACCTACATCATTCATAGATTAGTTTCATCCACTTTTGTTACAACAACTTAGTGTACGAATGTGAAACTCTAGTTTACAATGATTAATATTATTAACACAAATTATGATCAATTTTAAGTACCTCAGCTTTACGGTCTTTCACCATATATTATCAAGCATGCATGCCCAAGCCAATTCAACTAGGAATGACTCTACATGGATCCCTCATTTATTTATTGTGTTCAAATAAAACAATGGGTTCGCTATACACAAGCATGACCATAAATAACGTATTATGCCAACTGCATGCCAACTCCTTCGTCCTTAAAATATATTGACTCGCATTCCATTCCACTTACCGATTAAGTTAGAAATCAAGAGTTAAGTGCGGGTACGGTTCCGCTGTGAGCGAATTTCAAAATTTTCAACATCTTGACCTCAGAGTTGGATCGGTGGCGCAGTGGTAGAGCAAGGATAGAGCGATCGTTTTAGAGTTCCTGTGCCGCGTCATTTCCATTCCTGCCACACGTACCATTGCTTCTTACTTTCAAATTCGTACGATAATTAAGAAAAATGTTGTAAAGAAAACTGCACGCTTATTGATACTTTTCTAAAGGATGTTTGTTATTATTTGTCTGCAAATTAAATGCTCCGGTGTTGAGAGAGTTTTATAAGTATTAGGCCGGCAAAGCCTTTATTATAATAATAATAATATTATAATTACGATTTTGTGACCTAAGCATAGGCACAGAATAGATAATAATTATAATACGCATAGGTCTTTTAAAAAAAAGGTTATCTTAATTTAGTTAGGTTAACATATATGTTCGTTCATAGTTTTTCATCAATGTCGCAGATTGGTAGAAATGAAAGTAATTTTTGGCATCTGTTTTTTTTTTCGATTATTGAAAATAGGCCAAATGAACAGCATTAGTAGAATGCGGTATACAAGGGCTAAGTCTAAATATTCTATTACGCGCCAGTATTGGCTTGTATTCTTTTAATATTGTTTACATTCTAGCATACATGTGCAGGTTCACATCTTTGTAATGTCTTTCACCATGTTTACAGTTCAACAAACTCTCTTCATACGTTCGTTTGTAAATGAGAACAGCAGCGTACCACTACCATACCACCGCACCGCACCGCCTTCATGGATGCGCTTTAAACTTTCCTGAAACTGTTTTACTTTCTTAAAATTACCGTCGGTGAGGGATACAGATTTTTTTTGATGTCTACATTGTTAGTCAATAGCGATGTATTATAATTTATAATACACCTACGACCTACCTACATGGTAATAGGAGCATAGAATATTATCTTGTTGAAAGTGGTTAGTTAGGTGTTTTTGCTCATATTTTGTGTGTAAATCGTTGTTGACGAGAATGAGTTGCATTGTATGTAAATTGTAGTGGGAAAGAGTTTATATGATTTGATTGTTTATATTGTTTTAGGAGAAACTGTTAAAATTTGACTTTTCAGTTCAGTTACAGCTTTTTCCATTTTATGGTGATGGTTACTTTTTTTGGAAATTAAGGTGTATTTAAATCAAGAATGGTTTACATATTTAAATGTAATAATTAAATGATTCCTTTGCCGCCCGAGGTTCGTCTGCAGCATTATTTCATTGGGTTTGGGGTGCAAACGATAAAAAAAAAAGTTAATTAAAATAATTTAATGTTAAATTTGATAAAGACCGCCATCTACCGAAGTGGCTTAGTATCTCGTGTCTTACTGCATTGAAGAGTAAAAGAAGATTGCGTTAGTCAGTGTAAAGTAAACCTCTTGCACTGGTGCACACGACTTTAATCGTTATCGTTACTATCTTCAGATGGCGCTGATATTAGCAAATTTTATTATTTTACGTTTTTATTGTGTACACTTTAGAGCTCGCATACTACCAACATTTGAATATCAACTTGATAGTAAATTTTTGCTAGCTAGCGCATGTTTATACGTAAAAAAATTTACAGTTAAAAATAATATATTCTGCTGTACTCTATATAAGTACATAATTTATTTGATTAACAATTTTAATGACAATGTTTGTTTATGTATATGTATTATGTATAAGTATGTAGCTAGATTTCCGCCCCGGCTCCGCCCGCGTTAACAGTTTTTCCCGTGGGAATGAGGCATTTTCCCGCGGTAAAAAGTAGTCTATGTTACTCAAGGTGAATGTAGCTTTTAATGGTGAAAGAATTTTAGAAATCGGTTTAGTAGTATTTGAGTTTATTCATTACAAACATACACACACACAAAAATACAACTCTTTTTTCTTTATAATATTAGTATGATTTATTTTGTATCTTTTATAATTTGGTATTTCAAAAGTATGGTACGATTAGGGAATATTTGAACACATTACGGGGTGACATTGGCATTCAATGCTCTCACAAGACCGTGTGATTCACTGGAGGGTTAGACAGTCGCAGGATTGAGGGTGCGGGCGCGCCTGCGCGTTGAGGCGGTCGATCACCGGCCACATGCGACCAACACGTGCTTCGACGCCCTAAAAACATGCATGCAACAAAAAATATAAAGAACTCTACCATCCTTCTCGAAAAACAAACATTTAATACTAGCTCCTTCTAACCCCAGTACTGTTGACGCATAGAAATGAGTATGGCTCTCAATACTCTATCCTTAAATGTACTTCCGCCTGTCCCCTAGCACGCCGTCTCGGTGTCTTCGGGTCAGGCCGATGAACCAAACGGCGTCACTTCCTTCGGCTATTGAAAAGCTATTGAGTAATAAGACGTGGCACTCTTATACTCATCCAGTAATTCAATTCCCCTATTTGTCTTGCTTGGATAACTGTTAAAGTGGTCTTAGCTTAGCTGACTTGGTAGGTACCAGTACCAACACGGTATTTTAAGAAAAGAAAAAAATCGTTTCTTCAGATGTCGCTTTCACTGGCATGGTTTAAAGTAGGCCAAGAAGTAGCATTGAACTTTGGAATAACTGCTGTTCGATGCAATTCTCCAACGAAAATATCGCAAACTACCAAAGTGGATTGCCCTTAGACTTTTAGCTGGACTTCGATTCCTTTTCACGGAGCAGAAAACAGTCAGTCTTTTATCATGTATCGCATTTATTTGGTTGTACCTACCCACTACAGGTCGTAATATGTATTTATTTGGGTGGAAAGCGGTAAAATTTACTAGGTTGACCTTGGCAATGAGGGAACAGCAATGCATATTCAACCCTCCGGTCGGGTTGTGTTGTAGCAATAATCCCAGTCGGCGGCGGCGGCGGCGGCGGCGGCGGCGTCGCGAGCGGGGTGCCGTGTGATCCGCCCGCGCGCCTCCTCTGCACCGCCGCCGAGCTGTCAAACCGCCTTCGTCGGGCAGCCGGCTCGAACGCTCCTACAACAATCGCTCGAATCAGAACCGTAACGTAACGAGTGCACAGTGACTCAGTCAGTGTATAACTTTTGTCTTTCGCATGACGGAAATTCTAAGGAGATGAACGGTAGTACGTCGAC
Source organism: Teleiodes luculella (assembly GCA_948473455.1). NCBI lineage: Eukaryota > Metazoa > Arthropoda > Insecta > Lepidoptera > Gelechiidae > Teleiodes > Teleiodes luculella. The sequence goes on along the minus strand of OX419583.1, from coordinate 8,104,494 downwards.
GGTGAATGGCGGCGCCGTCAATGGTACCAATGGAACTCTCAATGGAATTGGCGCCGCTCCACGTACAGCTACACTTGGAACACCCAGCAGTTATGCGTACACATCCAGCGGTTCCCTTCTCGGGCGCGGAGGGACCGCCAGACCCGTGCCTCCGCCGACTCTACCCAAGTACAGCGGATCCTTCAGTGCTGGCAGCACAACAGGTCTCCGCGATCGAGACAGAGAGGGTACAGGTGGCTCACATCGCCTAGCTAGTCTAGAACGACTAGCTCTCCGCCAGCGAATTATTGAACAAACCTCAAATAATCAGGTGTCCGCAGTAACGTATAGCAGTAGTGGAGCGACCAATGGCGGACCCACCTCAGCCACCGTCACCCTCACCGATACGGCTACGGTGAGTCCCCTTGCCGCTCATCTTGCACCCTCGAACAGCTCCCCTAATCGCAGTTAGCGCACCCCGAAAAAGGGATACCTATCGTTATTTTAGCGCAACAAACACTCGTGCACACAGGTTTTATGTTATGGTTTTGCAGCTACACAAACCCTATTGAATTACTCATATTGATGTTTTAAACACAATGTGAAACAATACAAGTGCACCTCACTGCTGCGTAGATATTTTATGCCTTTGATGAACTAGCTCTACATCAATATTTTCTATGCATTATATTGTTTAGGCCTTAACTTTCTTCAATCAATAATTCGAATTTTTCGTTCCACCGTTCTGTTTATGTTCCTCCCGCTAGCATATTGCCGATTTCAAAGGCTATGTTTACATTCGAAGATCCGTCGTTAACAACATAACTGGTGTCAGGTGTTGTCTTGCATAATTATTGACGTACGTATATGTATCTTGGTTACTTGCAATCATTACTACCGTATTATATTACGTACCTGCCTGCAATGCACCGTGGATAAATTCTTTGCATTGTGATATTAAAGATGAATGCATGTGATAGATGAGTAGCTCCGAAGTAGAATTAGCGTTTAAAAATCCATGTTTACCTATTATATTACCTATTGGTAATTTAGTTATCTTGAAATGAAAATATCTTTTGAAATTACTTCGTGTTTGCGCTTCTCTTGCACTTGCGTCGGCGGCGGCGGTAGAGTCGTGACTTGCATCGATATATTCCATTTACAGTTGTACATTTTGCTGTTTTGTATAATTTCTCTGTGTAAGGATATGGCTTGCATCCCACCATATTCCCACGCGGTTCCTCGTGTGATAGGACTGGTTCGGATTGCTGGAGGGTAGGCGGGTGACTGACCCCATGGATGTGAGGTTAAAAATAACCCGTGCAGTCGCGGCTATTCTGCTTGCGTATGTCGAATTTACTTCACTAAAGTAGGCATTAAAGTCATCAGTTAACTGTTTCATGGTCGCACCCGCACCCTGACCTGAAAATTTATAAAAGTTAGTTAATTTTTTGTGCAAAAGGAGGTTTAAGACTGAATGTACCGCTTTGTTGTTATCATCTAAATTGTCTTCATCGAACACAAGTTTATTCGTACACATCTTTTTACTCGAATTTAAATAATACTTAATTCTAAAATTGTACATTTTTCTTTTTTTATAAGGATCTTAGTTACCACCTATAGCATGTCTATCCGATTGCACGGCATCATTGCTGGCTGTTATTGTAAATGCGTGGCTAAAAACGTTTATTAAATGATTGAGCATATACTATGATTTCTCTATTTATTGAATAGTCTATTATGCACCGATGAACGAAACATTCATCCTCTAGCACCCGCCATATTTGTTGAATGTTTCTTATCAATTTGTTTACAGACGTCCATTTTCTAGGAATATTTCTTATCAGGGCAGGGTTCGGTGGACACAACAGGCGCGACGAGAAAGCTGTGTTGATAACTTGCAATCAAACATATCTTTACTTGATCATTTGTTATTTTATTGTACACGTCTTTATATGCTTAATTACAAAGGATAGTTAAATATTAATTACAATTAAAAAATCAATATTTAATATACATACAATAAATATTGATTACAAAGAGGGTCGTGCGTGATAGAGGGTTTGTGAAGTTGATGATGATATTTATATTGATAAGACTAATAATAACTCGACTCTACCTGAATTAACTTTTACCCAATGAGTTACTATTATTTTTTCGTAGCTCTACCTGAATGAAATTTTACCCAATGAGTTTTTTTTTGTAGCTCTACCTGATAGTATTATCTATCTTGTTATTTATTATAGAGTTGTGTAACATCTATTGTTCTATACGTTTACTAGGTTTGTCGATGTATTTTTCACTAATACATTTCGCCGATGTTAATTTAGGATTCGATTCTCAACTTTTCTACTTGCATCGGCAAAAGCAAAAGTTGTAAGGCACGTTCTCCTCTTGCATTGTTCCGTTCCATGCACAAAAAGCTAACCGTTTTTGAGGGTGGTCTGTTTTCAACTTTCGCTCAAGTGAGTTAAGATTCAATTTGGATTACGAAAAAGCTTTTGGTTTGTTTTCTTTAATGCGATTGGCCCTTGCTTTGTGTGTCTCGCTCGTGGGCAGAAGTGTGACGGCTTGCCTGGCCCGACGACGATTTTCGGTCGGGATCCTTTTCCAACGTATTATATGCAGCTATAACCATAATTAACTCGTACCTGAGTTTACGCAGGCGTCAACACACGTAGGGTATTTCTTACAGGGTTATGCAATTTTCGTTTCGGTTGTTTTGATCACGTTTTTATTAATTTTAGACCTTTGAAAGACTAAAACCAATATCTGAGATATGCATGATGGTGTTTTTAATGAATTGGAAGTAAAAAATTAAAAACTGTCAAGTCCCTTTCATTATAATAAATCATCGTGAAGAAAATATTACACACCTGCCATGGATTTCAGTAGTTGACCAATGAATAATAATAAAATAAAACCCTAGAATAGAATTATCTGTCTGATATGAGTGTGCTATCAGTAGATAATATTTTCCAATTGTAGAATATAATGTACACAAGACTTTCTGATTTCATCATGTAGGTATGTTGCTTAGGGCAGAAGCAGGACAGGACATAAAGTGCGTTATCTTTTCGCCCCGTGTGATCTCGGCCGAGACGCCTTGCCCCGCCAGCCGGTACCGCCAGTAACTTAACCTCAAACTGACACAGGCGTGAATGTGCTTCAAGTTACAACTGCCTTTCTGTATCGTAATAATGTTCTAACAGGACCTACATTCGCAACTTGCATTCATATTTTCGTTTTGATACGATGCAATATTTATCAATGTGTCAGAAAAGGATCAGATGAATTTGAACTTAAAGCATGACAGCTATGTTCATGGATTGGACAAAAGTAAAAGGCATTGCACAGTGAGAATCGTTAATATAGTGTAAAGTGAACGTTTTTGTGATTTTAAATGCTCAACAATTAGCTTCAGTGATGTGTGTGAGAAACATTACGTTTTGTTTGTGAATTTATGTTCGGCGTCGTCTGTGTTTTTTGAATTACGCTTGGTTTTAATGTGGACAGAATGGCGAATCGAGCCTTGACTAACGGCACATCCCACCCGACCAAGCTGGCCAGATGCACCAGTAGCGTGGCTGACAGTGGAGCTGATAAAACTAAAACGGGATGGACTAGCCCTAGGGATATTTGGAGGAATCTGTCATTGAGGAGGAAAGCTGAGGTGTTTATTTATTGCTATATATTTTCATATCAGCTGATAAATATCTTTAGAAAAATGTAAGTGATTGATTGTGCATCATCGCTATCCGAAGCGGCAACGAATCAATTAATTAGAGACCGCCTGTTGCAGTGGCGCCTGCTCATAAAATATATCGTAAACGCAGAGACGTCTCGCCACACTCAATAAAATCACAAGCTATTGCTACCGTTTGTTTGCGTGAACTTTAAAGTTTTCAATAAGATTCTTGTCACTCAGATAGTGCGTCATCATTAGCACTTTGTTGCCGTGAGCATAATCGTGCAGAACAAATCACTGTCCCTAATGGTTGAGGTCCTGTCGTAGACTCCTCGTTTGAAATTCATAGTCACAATGACGCTTCTATTAGGATTGTTGCTTGTGTCGTACCTTTATTTGTTGTTTCACACATGCACGCTCCGTCTAGCGGCTATGCTATCATACATAAGTAATCCAATCTTAGTGCCTGCCGTATCTCCTACTTCTTGCACAACAAGTAACAACACACGTGTGAACTGGAACGGTTGGGTTATTTCAATTTCCGATATACCTTATACATACTTAGTTGCCGAAGTATAATTTATTTGAAGCGTGTCATCAGGTCATCTAGACTACCTACAGTTAATAAACTACACATGAACTACTAATACTTCATTCAAGTCTAGCTTTTCTTTCGACAAGTTGAATGTCGCTGTAAATTCACATTTGCTTTATCAAATTACCTTTATTTTTGCAGGAATTATTCCGTCTCTATTAGTCACCCATGATATATTTATTTATAGAATCAATGGGAATTTCGAGTGCACACGTGAAACTTTTATTAAGTCACGAATGTTTTAAATAGCTTCCCATTCCCACCAAAAGCCGGGCAACGAACGACTTGAGAAATGCCTTATTTAACTCTTAATCTTTTTTTATGTGTTTAAGCGTGTCTGCTTCTTATGGCTTTATTAGTATTACCCTTTTTTATGGAGACACAGTCACAACTAACAAGTTTCTGGAAATATCAGGTTATTCCTAAAAACTTTTGGTCAAGACTCTCACTCAAGAGCAAAGCGCGCAGATTTCCCTTGCTCTTGGCAAGATACAGAAGATGTTAAAATTTTTACTTAATTTTGTCTTTGTCATTAATCTGTAAACTTCTGTAAATGTACAATTTTATTTTATTACAGAATTATTTGAAGAGTAGTGTTTGGAATATCTGAGTAGTTTGAATATCAGCTGCGCTTAGGTAATTTATTTATTAATTTGTTATAATGATGTATTTTTTAGATAATTATTTTGATAGCTTGTTGCTCTTACTCGTAATGCAGAAGCTGCAAGTTTCGTGTTAATTTGAGCGACAATTCATTTAACCTTAATTAGTATAAAGCCAAGGCCACTGTCCAGTCTGCTAGTTTGATACCTCTCAAATGCGAATTAAACGAACTGTAAGGCCACTGTTTGTCATAATTATTACAAAAACATGCTCATCTTGAGTTAATAACGTTGGCATCTTTATTACCTGACTGCGCGAAGCAAAAAGAAGTGCAGCTAGAGCAACCCCACTCGTCCTCGCATCTCGCAGCCTCACTATGAATAATGCAGTATCAGAGGCAGTGAACGCTGTACCTATTCCTTTCTAAAAATCCCCAGAACTCGAAATAATTTTCTCCTATTCCAATACTGCTGGTATAGTTGTATTTGCAAATGCATCCAAGAACGCGACCTCCGAAGTGCAAATTAAGTTCTTAGATTATTGTTACGCAGTTTCACTGTGTCGATTTCTATTCACGTTCGCATAGATAGTGTGTATTCATGTTGAGTGCGCGGCGAGACATAAAAAGCGGTATTGATTTCTTGCGGAGTGTGTAATTTTTCTTCTAGGAGTGAGACGATAAGTACGGATGTTCTACTTATCTTCGAAAACTTGTGAAAACAATGATGATACATTTTTTTCAGTCGATTTTAGATGAAACGTTTTTCTCTTAAAATTGTTGGTCACTTTTAAGTTTGGACATTGGATTAAATGCTGCTGTTTTCTTTGTCATTTGAACCTCATTTGTTCGCATCAATTAAGGTTTTGCCCACGGGCACAGTCCACAGATATAGCGTCTAGTAATCTAGTTTATACTGTCTAAGGTACCCTTGCTTGTGATTGTAGGTTTATACCAACTCATAAGGCTTTGATTTGCTATCATAGGATTGTTAGAGAACACGAGGGAGTTTCACAAAATGGTCATGTTCTTTTTTATTGTTTGCAGACCGATTTTTCATCGAATATTTCCTTTTCACCCGTATGTATTGATTAAGCTTCAGTAATATTGGAATTTCTTACTTCTGATATACCTACAGAAGCGGATGAAACCTCGGTAACGTCCTCGCAGCTAAACCGGTAGTTTATAATTGCCAAGGATACTATAATAGTTGTTTGTTATCCCCGTTACTTGCATGTTGTAATAACCAGTAATTTGTTGATATACGTATTACGTACCTAATATTGATTTTACAAACAATAAAATTCATTCACGGACGGATATTGTATTTATTGATCTAGTAGAGTTTTCTTTAAAAACAATGCCATTTTGTACATCTTTTAGAACGGCGGACCTATTTATGTAACTGTTTAGTTAAGTGTAGGTGGGTAGTTCGTCTTCCACGGAAATACGTGTGTTATGAAATTAACCCAAATGTTGCGTTGGCCCAAATTATAACAGTTTGTTGCGAGTGCAGTGATTCGGTGCAATTATACCTACATACTTACACTAGGTACTTTCTCAGAATTGGCGTTATTATAGCTATATAGTATGTACCGTAGCCGATCCAACAATGACTCAGACTAATATGGAGCATTCAGTGTATTTAAAAGAAATCGATGATCAATTCTTATAAAACCCAAACGTTCTTATGATGCGTATAACTGATTTATGAACCAAAAAACTTCATAATTTATACCTACGTGTTTTTATACTAAGACATAATTTTAAGATACAATTAATCATAATTAATTGCATTTAGGCTGTGACTTAGGGTCAGTTCCGAGTTCTGCTCTCCTTCTACTTATAAATTTAAAACTATGCTCTTTTTTGTATACAAATAGTAAGGTAATTCTTATCAGTGAATGCGTGTATTTCCTTGTAGGATAGTCTCACTGTTAACTAAACAGTAAAAGTACTGCACACACAGACAAGGCTACAACGCGGTTCAAAATGAGTCAGAGTCAGAAGTTGGAGTCATGTCATGAGTTGTTCAGCTGTGCCGCCGCCGCCGCCTTGTCGCCGCTAGCTAAGGATTGCAATTATAAGGAGCTGCATTTTTGCCCACCACCACGGCTGTTCTGAAGTCCAACAGGCGACGGCTGCTTTTTATTCTGCCCAGGGTTCTAGACACTCTCTTTGTTTGTACCAAATGGCTTGTTATTGCTTTTCCTCGTTGAGTTTAATATTTATTTGAAGAGTCGTTTTATATTGCCAAGATCTGAGAAAATATAATAATCGTATAACATGCAATGTGACACGGCGTTCTTTTTCGTATGCCTTGGGGTCACCAATCGCCATCTACTACGCATCTCGCTTACCATGGGACAATGCGGCATTGTGGCGAGCAAAGCCAATCAAACGTGTAATGACTGCCGCTACTATCTCTAATGAAACGGCCTGTGAGAAATTGTATTTACTGCCTGTAAAGGAGTGACCGGATACTCAATAAATCACTTTTATTTTGGTCGATTAACCTGCACGTCCCAGGCAAAATTTATTTATAATAAACTACTGCTGTGTCGTTTGGGTAAATGGTGATATCAATTTCTTCTTTAATGAGTTATTTTAAAAACTAATATTTATGCAGTCGTTTCAAGATAGATAGATAGAATATACTTTATAGTCCATTGAATAAAAAGTTCTAGAGTGCGTGAGTTAGTAACGTAAGATGTTTCTTCGGAAACAATGTCAAGAGTCCCTAGGTAATAAACATACTAAAACCCCGGGACACTAGGAGGAGCCCCGGAGTGGGGGGAGGGGGGGAAAGGGTCAATTTTTTCATTTTTCGCTTAAATCTCAAAAACGGTACATGTTAGAGAAAAACTTTCAAGGAAAAGTTGAAAGGCCATAAAATTATCTACAAGTTGTACCTAAATCATTTTTTCCTATATCCTACCGTTTCTGAGTTACACGCAGTAAAAAATGATTTTGGCTCAAACAATTTCCCCATACTGCATGCATACCCATGTTTATCACATCAATCGATCAAAAAATATTTCTTACTTCCAAAAAACTCAAATGTGCAACTTGTGACCGGTACTGATAGATTGCTCTTAATTAGGTCTATAATTGGTAAAATAAACACATTCCTCCATGGAAGCGTTTAGGAGGAATCGATTGTCAAAATATTATATTAGGGTAGTTTGAGTTACTGAACTTGATCTTTTTATTTTTTTCTTCCAAAAAAACTCAAAAGTGCAACTTGTGACCGGTACAGATAGATTGCTCATAATTAGGTCTATCATTGATAAAAATACCAGATTCCACCACGGAGGCGTTTACGGGGAATTGAATTTTATTAGGGTAGTTACGATACTTGAACTTTTTATTTTTTTTCTTCCAAAAAGCACAAAAGTGCAACTTGTGACCGGTACTGATAGATTGCTCTTAATTAGGTCTATCATTGGTAAAAAAACACATTCCTCCATGGAAGCGTTTAGGAGGAATTGATTGTCAAAATATTATATTAAGGTAGTTACGCAACTTGACCTTTTTATTTTTTTTCTTCCAAAAAGCTCAAAAGTGCAACTTGTGACCGGTACTGATAGATTGCTCTTAATTAGGTCTATAATTGGTAAAAAAAACACATTCCTCCATGGAAGCCTTTAGGAGGAATCGATTGTCAAAATATTATATTAGGGTAGTTTGAGTTACTGAACTTGATCTTTTTATTTTTTTCTTCCAAATAACTCAAAAGTGCAACTTGTGACCGGTACAGATAGATTGCTCATAATTAGGTCTATCATTGATAAAAATACCAAATTCCACCATGGAGGCGTTTAGGAGGAATTGAATTTTATTAGGGTAGTTACGATAATTGAACTTTTTATTGAGGATGAACAAATAATAGAAGAAGAACTCTTAACAGGACCGTCCCAACCCAAAAGGATGAAAAAGTAGTCATCATCATCATCATCATCAATAATCATCATCGTCATTTCTTACAATCCACAACAAAAACGGAGAAAAAAACGGTCGTCTGCGGGCACCCTAAGTTGGTAAAATAAAAAGTTTTCGAATTTTTCACCTTTCATGGGTTGTAGCTCAAAAACGGCTGCGAATAAAAAAAAATGATTTAGGTACAACTTGTAGATAACTTTTCCTTGAAAGTTTTTCTCTAACATGTACCGTTTTTGAGATTTAAGCGAAAAATGAAAAAATGGACCCTTTCCCCCCCTCCCCCCACTCCGGGGCTCCTCCTAGTGTCCCGGGGTTTTAGTATGTTTATTACCTAGGGACTCTTGACATGTTTCCGAAGAAACATCTTACGTTACTAACTCAGGCACTCTAGACCCCCCTTGGAGGGACTCATTCAATGGACTATTATTGCACACCAGTAAAATTACAAGAAATACATAATATTTCTAATTTAAACAGCCTTTCTTTTTGAAAATGTTCCTTTTGTAAAGCCATCCTGTAGAAATGTTCATGCTCTCAGATGTTCTGACTGATATTGAATGATGTTTCCTCAATGTTTGGAAGCCAGCACATACGTATTTATTGATGCCTCAAGAATCAGTGCTGCAAGTTGAACAGACAACTTTTATGCCTGTAAAACATAATTTGTACCACGAAAAACATTGTTACGACTAATAGTTAGTCATTTTGTTTTATAAGAGTGACTCTTATTGCAAACAAAGTGAAAAATATAACTCGGTTGAGCAAACATCCTTGAAGGTTAATCTGCTAGGCTGTGAATATTATTCAGTTTCCTCTGGTATTTCAAGCTCTCGACATTTTTAGTCGCTCTTAAATGTATTGGTCTCTTTATTCCTTATTGAAATATTGACACGGAATTTTATTGATTACTGAGTGAACGATGTTGTTATAATATGCCTCGTGAATGAGTGTTCGAACAGTATTGATTCTGATGAGTTTTGTATTTGACGAGTTTTATGAGCGGCTGTGGTGTAATGCGTTTTCCTCAATTATGATGTGTACAAGTGATATTGGATTGTTTGTTCATAATTTATTTTTAGAATGTTGAAAGGTTTGAAAAATAGGTTGAGTGTTAAAAAGAAAAAATGCAAAAAAGGTCTTCCTTTGGACTCTCTTCAAAAGGAATCCGAAGGAGTTCATGTGAGTATCATAAAGAGTTTAATTTTAATTCAGTTGATCAAATCAAAATGGTTAGATTAGAATGAACTAATATTTAGATACGTCAATCAGGTCTTTCGTTTTTATATTATTAATATTCGCTTTAATTTCCACCAAGAGCAGCAGCGTAATGAAGCCGTACTTTAATTAATGGAATATTTACGGGTTGTTTATACGCGTTTCTTCTGAAAACAAACACATTCCTTTTCGATGTCTAGTGTATTTGATTATTTATGTTTCGCCACAATTCCAGTGCTGTGGTAAACAGAGACCGGATAAACCTTCTGAGCCGCACAACATCAGTGGCCATTTGGAACTGTGCTTGTTTACTCCTTACCGTCATACATTTAACAGTGATTGGTGATACTATGGACTTGCTTGAGGATTTCATGTGATTTGTGTTTTACATGATGCGTCAAGAATCAGTGCTGCAATCAATACGCCAGTCAAATTGTAAACTGGCTAAATGCAAAATAAAACCAATCGAATCTGAATCCTGTGCATTAAACGCTATGGTACAATTCAATTAGCATTTAAACCTTGAAATTGTTAGTTTTATTTAACATAATAAGGCGTGTTAGTGTCGTGCAGTAGTGTCTCTAACCTAGTAGGTGGTATTATTAGACTGAATCGCTGCTGTCGCAAACTCGTACGGTCGATGCACTTTGCAAAACTGCATAGTTATGCACAATTCCATGCCGTGTTCTTGCATTTTTAATAAAAATGCGTAGGTAAACATTCTGAGGCATCAATAGAAGTATGTGTACATTTATAGATTATTGTTATTTATTCTATTGTTTTGGTGAGACGTTGGTGAGTTTGTGTGTATCAATATAACGTAATATTTATTAGAACTAGTTGAAGTTCAAAGCGAAAAGGCGCAACAGGAGGCAGAGGAATTTCGGCAAGAGATAATCATCAGTTGTCATGTTACTCGAAGTGTTCATTAATAAAAGACAAAACAAAAGCATCTTCTTTTAAAAAGACTCAGAGCACTAGGGAGGGCTACTGTGTCTTCTCGTATTCGAGAGTGTATACCGTTTGTAGTAGTAATGAGGGCGTTGTTTACACGGGAGTTCGTTTGCGGAGCAACCAGCCCGGCCAAGAGAAATAATTCACGTGTGCAGTAATCGCTGTCGAGCAGGTTCCGCGTGACTCACCCGCTTTCGTTCTTAGCATTCGCACCTACATAATTGCACCTCTATTGGCAGCTCTATAACGAACGCCGGGCTTCGCTTTTTATGTGGACGTTGATGCGACATCGCTATAATTTCCATTATTCATTAATTTGAACGTGGCTTTATTTATGATGTAAATGTGCGATTTATGAATTAAAATAATGGTTGACTGAATTGGTAGTGTACGTTTAAATAACATGTATGATTTAATTTTATTATTTAAAACATGTGGATAAAAAAATTACTGATATTGCATTATACTTTGATAAGAAGCGTACAAGCTGACTAACAGACAACATAGTAAATTAAATTCTCATTAAATTGAACATCACATCTTCCATTGCGTTCCACAAGTAAATGAATGGATTATCTTGGATCATTAAAGTGTTTCTCGGGTATTATTACGGGCCTAAGAAACGTAACCTTCATTCCGATGACTCATCTGACGTTGAAACTGGCCGACTAGACTTGGCTGTATCAGGCTGTATTTATACACGTTTAAAACTTATATTGCCTATAAAAAAGTATACCGCTACTGCTGACCGAGTATTGTGCAGTAGGAATTTATGTCTACTCACAACGGGAGTTTCATTAGGTTAAAACTAGAATATAAAGTTCTAGTTGTAAATAGAGTTCAAATCGAATCTGCAATGTAATTCGAGTAATAGAATTTGTAGTCTATAAATCAATGTCTAGACTGATTTGACATGCAATCTGTTTGACCGGTGATTTCGTATTTGTTCCAGTTACAAAGTAAACGCGAGCTGTTCTTTAAGTCGGACTCAGTGAGCGGTGGCGGGGTGAGTGCCACGGGCCCGCCGAGCGCCGCGCCGCCCGCGCCGCCGCTCGCGCCCTCTGCGCTGAAGGAGGCGCTGGCAAAGAGGTCGGCCACGCTGCCCGAGCCTGAGAACAACCACCACGAGGCCAATGGCACCAGCATGCCCGCCGGCAAGCTCGCCAACAGCGCGTCGGTGGACAAGCCGCCGTCGGCCGCGCCGCCCCTCACCCCCGCGCCGCCCGTGCCCACCTCCGCCCCGCCGGCGCCCGCTCCGCTCAGGAGTACGGAAAACATCATGAAGGTATTCCTGCTTCTTTTTTATTTTCTTCGCACCCTCACGGAAGGTCTTGTCCAACTAGGTCCGTTCTCGTTGCTGTTGGTAGGTAAATGTGGCGGTCTTGATTAGGTCTGATCATCGGTGATTTTGTCCCTTCAACTGCCAAAAATTATAAGTTTTAGCAGCTTTTTTCTATATCATTTAGAATTTTATTCAGATATGCTTTCTATTTGTATAGTTTCCGCATGCAATTCATATTATTTACAGTGCACTTAGATGTGTAGTATGTAATTTTATACTAAGATTTTTATTGTCTGTCGCTGGACAGTGATTTCAGTGCTATGCAGTAAATCGTATTGTTTACGACTTGTAATTACATCACCAAGTTTATTTTACGATTTTACTGTCCATAAAAACAATAAAACTATACAATTTGAATCGTACAATCGTTTGCCCTAATTTAGTATTTATTTGATTGTCAGAATAACTTCTAAATATGCCCAACTAACAGAGTTTTAGCAGGAAGATCCTACTAATATTAAAAACGCGAAAGTTTGTGAGAGAGGATGGATGTGTGTATGGATGGTTTGTTACTCTTTCATGCAAAATACTACCGAATGGATTTTAATGAAACTTTACAATAATATAGCTTATACATCAAAATAACACAAAGGCTATCTTCACTGCGGGAAAATCCCTCATTGCCAAAATTATTAGCGCGGGCGGAGCCGCGGGGCGGTAAGCTAGTCGTCGATGAGATAGTGATTTTTAAATTAGTAATCAGATATCGACAAAACTATGGGCGTCGTATCTACCTTTGTCCCATAACAAAGTATTGACCTATGAACAATAGCTCCATTCGTTTGATAAAATGGTTTCACGTTTGACCTGTATCGGTGATATCATCAAATAAGAATCCGGTGTTCTCTGACGCATCGCATGTTTCTTGGAATATAATATTTTATGCCCTTTTCTCTTTTGCAGAAAATCGATCACCCACCAGTGGCGCCAAAACCAGAATTAGCTAAGTTAGAGAAGCCAAAAACCAAAGAACTAGATGGATACGTCGGATTCGCGAACTTACCAAACCAGGTGTACAGGAAGGCGGTGAAAAAAGGATTTGAATTCACGTTAATGGTTGTAGGTAAGAATTTAAATCAATTTGGTTAATTTCGTACGACATATTTCTATTTTATACCAAAAGTACGCAGTGTGTATTATTATTTGTGAAAAAAAAAAAAACATTATTTCAGGCCCATGTCAAAACGGTAATTTATCATTGAGAAGTAACTTGTCGTTCACAACGACAAGTCAGCAGTATCTATAGAAAATTAAAATATTCTAATATTTCATATGCCCATGCAGATTCTAGTAATAGTTTTAATATTTTTGAAATGTTAGTCATTCCTGCATGTTTTTTCCCGGAAAACATTTGTGTATATTTGTGTGTTGTGTATTAATGCCTAACGCTCGTACTTCCCATATTAATATTTTAATTGACTTCACAATGAAAAGGGTGTTATACTTATGTTCTATTCCATTATCAGGCGAGACGGGTTTGGGGAAGTCAACGTTAATAAACTCGCTGTTCCTGACGGAAGTGTACGACAAGGACAAACACCCGGGGCCCTCGTTGCGCGTGAAGAAGACGGTCGGCGTGGAGACCAGCGTGGTACTTCTCAAAGAGAACGGGGTCAATCTCACACTCACCATCGTCGACACCCCGGGCTTCGGAGACGCCGTCGACAACAGCAATTGGTACGCACAAACACTTCGTTTGAGAATAAGCAGATAGTGTAAACGTTTAGGCGTAGAGTGGTTTCTATGTATTTGTATGAAATTCTCTCCGTAGTTAGCGACATGAAGCTAGCAGAGAAATACATAGAAACCAGTGGTGTCGCAGCGACACGTCTGCTGCTGCTGCGTGCAGTCGGCTACCAAGTTGTACCTTAAACGTTAAAGATAAAGATAAAGATAAAGAAGATAAAGAACATTTATTTGTTGGAAATGGGTAAATTACATTAGTTCTTAAGTAAATAAATATCGTACAGCCATTCCCTGTCATATTTATGACATACAAATATTATAAGCATATATGTTTTATGTACTAAAACATCCGAGTCATGGCATATCTTCCACACTATTCATGTTGAGTAATTAGTTATCTATCTACACATGTCAATATGCAATGAAAAAATAATAATAATATTTTTAACAGCCAATCGTATACAATACCAAAATTACGTCAGATTACAATAATTATAGTCAATATAATAATAAATTGTCAGTAAATTAATATTCAAGAATTAGATTAAAACATGTCAATTAATTATAAAAATTCGTCTAGTCTATAATAACATTTTTGAGCTAAATGTGCTGTTAGTTTTTTTCTGAAACTGCGTGCATTAAGATCTCTTATACATTTGGGAATTTTGTTGTAAATTTTAGGTGCCATACATAAGAAACTATTCCTTGCAAGAGCCGTTTTTGTTCGTGGTATGTAAACCTCATCGTTATCTCGCCTATTCCTATTATTTACAACGGACAGTCTCTCGTACAGATCAGGATTATTCTTAACAAAAGTTGCCGATTCTAAAATAAACATTGATGGAGATGTCAATATTTTATACTTAACAAAATAAGGTCTACAACTTTCTGTTATTGCCAGTCCAAACATAGCCCTTATACATCGTTTCTGTGCCTTCAGTACAAGATCTCTATGTGGTGAGTTTCCCCAAAACATTATTCCGTACCGTATACGTGATGCTACTATACCATGATAAGCAACAAGTAGTGCATCTTTGTTTAATTCTGAAGCTAATTTGTAAAGTGCAAAGGATGCTGTACTTAACTTTCTACAAATTTCCTCGATGTGCTCCCTCCATTTAAGCTTGCTATCTATAGTTAAACCTAAGTATTTAGTACTGTTCACAGGCAATATTTTTTGACAGTCGTAATCAATATCCATTGGAGAGTTTATCTGCCGTTGACTAAAGTGTGTTATCTTAGTTTTGCTTATGTTGATTATTAAATTATTATTTTTAAGCCAAGTAAAGACTGATGCTATAGCCTTGTTTATTTTGTCCTTATATGTTAAACCATTTGTACAACCTACTGTGATAGTGCTGTCGTCAGCGAAAAGGGATATCTGTTGGTTTGTTGCCTTGGGTAGATCATTTATATAAATTATAAATAAAAGAGGACCTAATACGCTACCCTGTGGCACTCCATATTTTATTGTCCTTTTTTTAGATCTATACACCTTTTCAATTTTGTCAGACACATCTAATCTTGTTATTTCCGTTATCTGTTGTCTTCTTTCTAAATAGTTTTTGATCAGTTGAGAAACATTTCCCCGTATTCCATACGATTCAAGTTTACTTATCAGGATGTCATGCTCTACGTAGTCAAATGCCTGGGTCATATCACAGTATACAGAACATACCGGAACTGTTTTATCTACGTGACCAATTACAGTTTTTAAGAAATCATGAATAGCCATGTTTATGTTTTTATTCCGTCTAAAACCCTTTTGCTCTGGCGCTAGTATGTTGTGTTTTTCTAAGTAGTCGTAAATTTTGTTACCTAAATATTTCTCGAAAATTTTTGAAATTATGGGAATTAATGCTATGGGTCTATAAAAATCCATGAGCTCTTTATTTTCTTTCTTAAAAATTGGTTTTATGATGGTGAGTTTTAGTTGTTCCGGATACTTTCCCTCCGCTATACATAAATTTAGTATATGACTTAAAGGACCACTTATATATTCAGCAACTGTTTTAATGACTTTCGTTGACACCCCATCATGTCCTACACTCTTTGTATTTTTTAAAGCTCTTATTATTTTAAATATTTCTTGTGGCGTGCTAGGTGCCATAAACATAGAATTACAAGTAGGCGTTATAAGTTTTGTGACGTTACTATCGCTTTTCTGAACCGGCATAATTTTATCAACGAAATAATTATTAAAAGCTTCTGCTATCTCTCCGGGGTGAGTGATAATTTGATTATTAATTTTAATTTTTGATATAGACACTGGTGGTTTCTTTTGTTTTGAGCTATTTATGATATTCCATGTAGCTTTTGATTTATTGTCTGACATCTTGATATTATAAGTATTTTGTGCGCGTTTCGTACCTTTTATTATTTTTTTGACTCTTTTACACAAATCATAAAATATCTTAAACTGAGTAAAAAACTTGCTATATGCTGTATTAGGATCTGTGCATTCATAAACTTCGGTATAGGCTAAGCGCTCAATGCAATGCTTAAACTTTTTTAAATTTTCTTTGCTATAATCGCGTCTTTTTATGCGCCAATGATTAAGAATGAATGTTCTTTTGATGGGAATTTTTAATACTTGTGAAGTATGATCAGACAATGATAGTTCAATGACATCAGAAGACTGTCCCTTCCCAATGTTATGTGCAAAATTGTCAAGGCACGTCTTGCTACTTAATCTGGTCGGTTGTCTTATTTCTAATTTTAAATTAAAGTTCATTAGTAAGCATTCAAATTCGAGAGTCACATTATTATCCTTTAAAATGTCAATATTGAAATCTCCAGCAATGATAATACGCTTAGTTTTGTTCTTACATACAGATTTTAACAATATATGTAATTTTTCAAAAAATATAGTTAAGTTCTTTTTGATAGGAGTTCTATAAACACAGATAATTATAACATTCATCATTAATAACTCAACAGCACAAACTTCGAAAATTCCGCAAATAGAAAGCTTTTTAATAGCATCTAACTCTTTGAACGGTAGGCCCTTTTTTACAAGGATACAGGCACCACCTCTGCTTATTGGTCTGCTGTAACACGAAGCAAGATCATAATTTGGGATTTCAAGAAGACATTCATTGCCAGATTTAATAAAATGTTCCGTCACACAAATCACATCCATATCCATATTTTTTTCTCTTAGTTCTTCTAGGTATAGTGTTAGTTCGTCACCTTTATTTATTAACCCTGCTATATTTTGATGAAATATATATAAGTAACTATCGAAAAAACATACTGCAGTTCTGATGATTTTCTTGCTTAGAGTCATAATTTTTATTGCATTTCCCAATTTCTTCCATATTTTCATGCACATCGTGTAAGATAGTACGCACTCCACGATGATTTACTGAGCCACTTTGTCTATAAAACATATTGAAATTGTATTCAAGGTTCAGGTTAGAATCTATCAAGTACGCATATTTATATCTTTCCACATCTCGATGCAAGATCTCATTAAAATTTTCGATTCTTCCATTAAACATATCTGTAAATTTGCCAATTTTAAATGTCGGTGAGCATAGTAAAATATTAGTATAATTTATTTTTTTCAAGATCTTTCTGATAGACCCGACAATATGCACATAGTCCTTTGTAGTTCTAAAATCATTTTCGCCAATCATTATTAAACAAAAATCATTAATAGTGTAGTTTTTTATTTTTGTTTCTAAATTCATCATCAAATTCTGAATATTGCATCCCGGCGTTAGGTAATGAATTAGCTCATAATTTTTAAATTGATCCTCAGCCATCGATAGTATTTTTATATGTTTATTTGTGCTCAAAATACATAATTTGTTTTTGTCTCCGATTACTTTGGACATATCAGTCTCATGTTTTAATGAATTTTCATGAGTTGAAAAATCAACTTGCTCCAATCTGTTTGATTTAGTGTTCGAGCTCTGAAAATGTTTAATTAAAACTTCCATTTGTTTTTGTGATTCCTTTATCTGGGCTTGTATAGTTTCAACTTTACTATTTAGGTTTTCAAGTACTTTATCTAAATCGATGTCAGATTCAGTTTGATACTCTTTTGAACTTAACTTAGGTGTTGATGTGCAATTAAAGTAATTTGTTTTATACTTGTTTTTCAGACAGCTAGTTCCTCGTTTAGAACTTATTGGGATATCATTCCTATCAATAGTAGTGCATATTCTGGTAAGATACTCTATTTTTCGTTCATACTTGAGTATCTTATTTTTTAGTTCGTTATTTTCCAATATCTGATTGTCAATTTCATTATCCGCAATAGCTAGTTTTTCTTCAGTAGATTTTAATTTCAGTTTAATGTATTCTAAGTCTTCCTGGACGCTCAATGCCCTGGATTTCTTACTTATGTCAGGGCAACTTCTATTATTCTGGTCTTCTGATTGGTTTGATGTATCTTCATCATCATTAGACAAATTTTCGAATGAATTACGGGTAGGTACATTGACACATATTTTTCCTCTTTTTTCGACATTGACATAGGCAACTGTGGTATCAGCTTCCGAATTTGACAAATCCAAAGTGTCGCCGTCGATTAGATCATCACATGAATTCTGTGTTTTCGTTTCAGACATGCTGCTTGCGTTTAGTATTTCGTTCCTTACTTTTGATCCATTCTCTTCACACACTGTTGATTCTCGGGGTTTATTTTCATTTAAGTTCCTGTTAAGTGAAGAAGATTTCTTTTTATCGCAATTGTTACATTTCCATCTTGATTTAATTTCTGGCGTCAAGCTATTAAATTTTTGGAGTGAAACATTTGCGCATATCAAATCGTAGCTTTTTTTACAGATTAAGCATGTTAGGTATTCTCGTTTAGGTAATTCTCGTTTGCATTTTATACATTTCTTTTGGCTTGCCATGGTTGTTCTTATTAATCGTAAAAAATAATCCAGAAAATAATTTTAATTGAAATTAAAATTAAAAATGCGCTTGTCATCAAAAGCAGCAATTCTCTGTAAACACGCCGTACAATGTTGCTTTGATGATAGAATGTATTATAAAAAAGTTTCACCGCAGCGTAGGATCGAACTCTGTGTATTAGGCGTGGCCGCTATAGTGCGAGCGGGTACCGTACCAACTCGGCCATTCAGTCGTTACGCAGTGCGTCGAAATACAAGATCATAAAGGTAGTGTACGGTTAATCCCGTCAAACCAGTTCCTTGTTATTCACTTTCGTTTTCGATGATGTACGGTCCAAAGTCCACTGTCGGTGCATTTTATTGTAATCACTGAGCGAACGTTATTTTAGAAAATTTAAATTTTTGCACTGTATACAGGTATATTTTAACAAAGGTTAAGGTGTAGAGTTGAATATAACTGAAGTGGGAGCCTTATAATATCCAATTAAACGCATATTTATTATTAAGTGTAGGTACCAATTAGTAGCAATTATGATTGATTAGTATAAATAAAATCTACCGAAAACCATCCACTGCTGCACAAACTTTGGTTGAAACTTGAAAATGATGAGTCGTAACAAACAAAAATTTTATGCCCTCTAATAAAAGGAGGAACTAGAGGAAACTGGGCTTTGGTGTTTAGCTTTTTGTACAGTGAATTATTGTTAATTTATTTTATAGCTGGCAACCCATCATCGACTTCGTAGAATCGAAGTACGAAGAGTTCCTGAACGCAGAATCGAGAGTGACGCGGCAAGCCGCTCCGCCGGACACGCGCGTCCATTGCTGCCTCTACTTCATCGCGCCCTCGGGACACGGCCTCAAACCCCTCGATGTAGAGTTCATGCAGCGTCTCAGCGACAAAGTCAACATTATTCCCGTTATCGCCAAAGCTGACACAATGACGCCGGAAGAATGCAAGGATTTCAAAGAACAGGTAGTTTACATAATATTGTGCATTGGACTGTTTAACTAGTCATAGGCATGACAAATTCTACTATGTGTGTGTTCTAATAACGATTTCGTACAAATAAGCAACAAACGAGTAATTCAATTTCCTATAATAATGATCAAGAGTAGTAACAATGTATCTTCTTTACTCTTTACACTTTGATAAATAATGTACGAAACGAACTATGAAGTAAGTTCGTGTGTAATAAATAGTAAAAAGTGAAGATTGACACGACTTCTTTATTGATCGTTATCAGCTCATATACGTCGCCATACTAGATCTCGATTGGCTAACCTCGGCTCGAGATTACATTTCTTAACCTAGTCCCCACCGAGGGGCTCGCGTCAACTCTTTTCTAGTTAGCAATAGCAGAAACAAATTCATGTTCTAATAAGGCAACACCTCTATCATGTAAACGGTTTGCTCTTTACAGATAATGAAAGAAATACAACAGCACAAGATCAAAATCTACGACTTCCCGGAGAGCACGGGCGAGGAGGGCGAGAGCGCCGAGGCCACTAAGGCGCTGCGGGGGAGGGTGCCTTTCGCCGTGGTGGGCGCCAACACAGTTATCGAGCAGGAGGGGCGCAAGGTGCGCGGACGGAAGTACCCCTGGGGCGTCGCGGAAGGTGAGTCCATGCAACAATTATCCTCATCATTTCAGCCGAAAATCGTGTGCTGCTGGACAACGGCCTACACCAAAGATCTCCACAACCGTTTAGGTGCTGAATGTCCAAGTTGCAAAATTTCCAGCGGGTGCAAAATGTCCAGATCGCAAAAGGTCCAGATCGCGAAAGGTCCAGATCGCAAAAGGTCCAGGTTGCAAAATGTCCAGATTGTAAAATGGTAATAATAAGACCTTCTGCATCTGAAGGAAATATATCTTATGCTACTAAAATAAAACGATCGGTCCTGCTCTGCCCGGCGGCTTGCCGCAACCCAATGCGTAAAAATACAAAATCCTTTATTTATTGCACGCACACAAAACACATACCTACAAAGAAAAGAATATCTAATCGTAAGCTAAAGGTGGGCGAGGCATCATCATCAGCATTCAACCGTAACAAGTAGATGAAGGCGTCCCCCAAAGATCTCCGCAATCAACCGTCCAAAGCATAGAGATATTCCTGTGACAAAATGTCATAGTTGTGAACGAACCACCTGTATTTCTACTAGTTTACATATAAATAAATTAAAAGTATTAATATGCATAGTAAATAGTGACCTTTGTAACCAATGATACTTGGAGCTGTGGTTTGATGTTCACAATGTGTCTCTGTTCTTATTTTATGCTGATTATAACTCTATTTCATTAGAACAAGTAAACGTTTTGTATCTATTATTGTAGTTTCACAGATAACCGAAACTGGTAGTACAGCAGCGCTCCCGATTATTTGTTATCTGTGCATTTGTGTAATGAGTTGCTCGCTCATGCTCCTACACACGCGTTATCTGAATATACGAGGCGCGGATGTTATTGTATCATACGTCATATACATAAAGATACGTCAATTTGTGTAAACGTTATTATATTGTTTACTAGCTTTCCGCCGCGGCTCCGCCCGCGTTATTAGTTTTTCCCTTGGGAAGGCATTTTCCCCGCGATTTTAAGGTAGCCTATGTTACTCAGGGTGTAAGTAGCTTCCTAATGGTGAAAGAATTTATGAAATCGGCACAGTAGTTTTTAAGTTTATTCATTACAAATATACACACACACAAAAATACAAATCTATCTTCTTTATTATAATAGTATGACGTCGTACTAGCTTACTAATTACAATATAGATTTCTGAAGACGTTTAACCTGCATGCTCCTGGCTAATTACAATAATTTCAATTTTCTAAAGCCGGTTGACCTGTTTGTTCAGAATCATTTCCATAATGACGCCTATAATAACGGATGTGTCCATTGAACTGTTAACCTTAGAGCAGATAAATGCACGTGGGAAGTGATTACCGCCCACGCAGAGCTTGACCCTAGTTACTCTATGAGAAGTCATTGTAATTAACGCAAATTAGGGCTTCTTACACTGTCAAGGTACACTTATAAAAGGGTAATAAAAATAATGGTTCATTGCGTTAATATAGTTGTCCCTTGCCCTAAAAATAATGGTTAATTGCATTAATATAGTTGTCCCTTGTCTTGAAATTAGTGTGTTTAAGACATTATGGTATAAACTACGGACACAGAAGAAAATGGTTGATAAGGGTGCCAAATTTTTAGACTGTCGTACATGTCGTACTAATTTATTAAATATCAAAATCATACCCTGCTTACCAGCTAATCACCTGCGGAAACGTTCGCGTTGTTTGTGGACTTTTCCCGTGCGAATGATATATTTTCCTACAGTAAAAATAGCTTATGCCACTCTTAGGCCTTGAGTGTGAAAAATCTGCTCAATCCATTGCTTAGTTTCAGTGTCAAAGAAGGATAAACAAACAAGCAAACTTCGCATTTTTAATATTAGTATGGATGGATACAACGACCCACTAAGAAAACGAGGTCTAACCATTAGCCCACGTGACTGACACAAGCCTACGTCATTTTGCGCTGTTCATCCTTGTCTATTACACGCATTCGACAAGGATGAATAGGCAAAATGGCGTAGAAATGACGTAGGCTCGTGTCAGTCACGTGGTCTAATGGTTAGACCTTGTTTTCTTAGACCATGCAACGACCTGAGTATGAGATAATTTTCGAGGACACAGCATATTAAATATCATAGCAAATGAATGATTGACTAACAAAGTGTCATGTATATATTTGCAGTGGAGAATCTAGAGCACTGCGACTTCATAGCGCTACGCAACATGGTGATCCGGACGCACCTGCAGGACCTGAAGGACGTGACGAGCTCGGTGCACTACGAGAACTACCGCTGCCGCAAGCTGGCCGGCCTCTCGCACGACGGCAAGCCGCACAGGATCAACTCCAACAAGTACGTCCGCACCGCACTGCCTTCTACTCACTCCTCACTATATTCTATTTTTTACCTTCCCCCATTATCCGTCTAGCTTGATCCGTCGTACCTTTTCGACTCGAAAATTACCGAAAAAACTAATTACCTTCCCCCATATAGGCGGTCTAAGATACGCGCGTATTCTTTTTTAATGATAGCCTATTTTGTTTTCCACTGCTGGGCAAAGGCCTCCCCTTTATTACGCCATGCATGCGTTTGCGGTCCAATATTAATTGTGCGCCATTTTGTGATATATAAAGACAGTTTTTCTTATCTTTGTTTTTAAGCCGACATCTGTTATGCCTGTTTTGAAGCATAAATTCATGGAAATAATAATGAGCATCTTATTTGTCTATGCGGTCAATTCTTCTGACACTCAATATTTTACGCGTAGACTACGCTTTTTTTTAAACCTATGCTTGTGTCTCAAATCGACGTATCAAGCGAGTAAAGCAGAAGGCTCATAGGTCACTCCTAAATAGTTTTGCAACGACAATAGGGGGGCGCCGAGAATAGGTACAAAATTTTTTCGGGTCATGTTCGACATTATGCGATTGCGCTGTTGTCGCTGCTGTTCATTATTTCCTTGATAAGTCGAGACAGGTAACCGCCCCCAAATGTGTGACTGGATGAAGTGTATGTGTCACCGTAAAATTGAAAATACCGTTAGATTACAATGTAACTCGCGTGATTGTAAACTGTCGAAAGATTGTGAACTAAACGTACTGATGACAATTCAACGCATTAATTTTCGGTAGATTGTAATTTATTGAAGTGAAACTGTTAAATCACAATCTGTCACGCGTTAAATTGTCAACTGTCCAAAGGCTGTTCCTGATTGGTCGGTATTACAGCAAGCCGTTCTATGTCCATACAGTTGGGAATAAAACACAGGCGTCAGTTGAATAAAATTAATGCACTTCAAGAATTGTGACATCAAGTATTTATCTATTATTAAGTAGATAATCAGTAATTTTTACATCGTATTATGGTATATTTTTGGAGACTAACACTAACTCATTTATCATTCAAACTACTATTCTTCGATTAATCATGGATTCATTTTACTTCCACAATAATTTCATAGAAATTATTATAAAGTAGTGAGTTATTTTCAACACGAAATCAATTGAAATTCACTTAAACACAGATTGTTTACATTAGATAATAAACGAAAAAACAAACAAATATGGCGGCGCAGAGCATATGACGATCAACCAATCAGCGCGCGAGATGCGTTGTATCCTATGCAATTTCACAATTTGACGGTTTAATTTCGATAGATTACAATCTATCGAAAAATAATCCGTTAAATCGTAATCAGTATGTTTGGTTCACAATTTTTCGATAGTTTACAATCTCGCGAGATAGATTGTAATCTAACGGTATTGATAATCTTACGGTGACATATGCATAGTAACAAAATGCAGTGTTCTCTTTGACATAAAGTCTCACTAAGATAGCCTAAGTTTATGCGTGTATCTTAGATAGGCAAATCGCGCAATAAGTTGTGAGTTTGTGAGCGATATTCAGTATCATTCTCTTGTCCAATCCCAATAAAAACTGTTTTTTCGCTAGTCGCTAAACCGTTCTGTTAGCTTTTATCTATAATCAATCACACACAGGAACATCTTAAAAATTACACTTTCATTCCGTCCATTAGAATAAAATTATAAAGTTCACCTTACCAAAGGCCAACAAATAGTTTGTCTTGAGACAAAGGGGCGTAGGTCATGTTAATACTACTAATGTATTTTTGGTCTGTTTACAATTTTCTAATTCCAATAAAACAAACAATTAATAACTGGGCTTGATTCGTTTTTATAAACATAAATTGATTAGGAGCGTATTAGTTTTCTTCGTCTTCGAGATATTTTTACTTTGTCCAGAATTGTATTTATTTATCTTCTTACTTCTATTATCTATTCCCTATCTATATTATCTTTAAACTAGGCATGGATAGATTCAACAACCTAAATAGACCTGGTTGTTTGAATAACAATATCAGTTATGAATGTGCTAAGTACTGCTAAGTTTGATAGTAATGTACTGCTGTCACCGCATTAAAGGTGACCAGACTTCTAACAAACCATTGCAATAATTAACATAATTTGTAATAACTCTTTCTAACCATAACTAAAAACAAATAATTTAAAAGATACTCTTGTAGTACTTTCATTGCTGCATGTCTGGTCACCTTCTATTGTGCCATTATATTTGTTCTTATTCAAATTTTGCGCTACAGAGCTCATATTTGTTGTCAATGCGGTAGATCATTCGGATAGTTGCATTATGACGTCCCTTTATATTTAAATGTTCTGTGCTTGGGCATGCAGAAATGGAATACTTATTGTTAACGATTTAACTGTTCTAACTTTTAATGGATCATCTATAAACAGACGATTAATTTCCATTTTTAAGCAAAGTTTATAAATGATTCATGATAAAATGTCATTAATCATAATAACTTGCAGTTCATTGGCTTCACAGTGGCCTTAATAACGTTTGGTGCACTTTTTTAATGTGTGTCTCAAATGTCGCGTGTGTTTCACGTAATTGCGCACATTACTTCTGTGTTCGTTACTTATTTTTTCGAGTGAGCTCACAATAGTTTAACGGTCGAGTGGATT